>RPFO01000312.1:3774501-3784501 GCA_009746045.1 Mesostigma viride
GAAACCGGCTTTAATATAAATGAATTCTAAATGAATATTTAAATACTCGTGCCGCAGGGGCCTGTAACCTTAAACATCTGAATTCAGTCTGAACTGGCGGTTGCGAACGAATGCATTTCGGCAAAGAAATATTGATTCAATCCAACGGTGAAAAAGTTTTCACCAAAATATTTAGATGATCCCAACGGCGAAAAAGTTTTCACCAAAAGATTTTAGATGTATCCACGGCGAAAAAGTTTTCACCAAAATATTTAGATGTATTCTCAACGGCGAAAAAGTTTTCACCAAAAATTTAGATGTAATCCAACGCGAAAACGATTTTCACAAAAACATCCTAAATTAAATCCAACGGCGACGCGGTGTGCATCGGTCAGGCCAGGGGGTAAGCAAGCCAAAAGTATTTAATCATATTTATTTATATTGTCGACCTGTGAAAGGTTTAGGCTTGTGCAGCCATGTCTTGGCACATGGCAGAAGGCGGGAAGGCCGGCAGGGCCACAGCAGTCAAGGCCTCGGGCCTAAAATTTACAACACATACCTGCCGTTGCCACTGACCATAAAAAAGTCGAGGCGCGCAAACCAAAATTGCCTTCATTGGGCGCAAACATAAATTTCACCCTTTTTGGGGGTCGCAAATGTAGTTTGTCGCAAAAGCTGATTTTGACACTCGTACGCTCTATACGGAGGTACAGGCTCCGTAGGCGGAGCTTGGCGCTGTACTCTTGGATATAGTGCACCGTGACGGCCAATTTAGAGCTGCCCGATGTGTGGACAAATCACGGGCACGAAATATTCCCACAGAAATCCCTATTCCAGTCCAATTATCAAAACGCTTGGAATATAGGGAATTGGAAGCTACCTTTTACAGCGAGAGCTCGACGAGTAAAGCAATTCAATTTTGAAGGGATCTTTCCCGAGTCTTGGCGACGCACGAGCGTGCTTTCGTGTCCATTGAATGTAAGCCACATTGCGTAGACACGTGGAAACCACTGGCGAAATTCTTGAATATCATGCAATTGTTGGATGCAGACAAAACCAATTACGAGAAATTTAGTATTCTTTTCAAACAGAGCAGAATTTAAAATTGGCGTTCAAAAGCAGACTGATGTTGCCAAGCAGCCGCCTTCGCGATCCAGCCACGTAACAATAGAGGGTAGTTAGCAGTCAACCTCGCTTATTGGCTGTGTGCGCGTGGAAGCTATGGAAGGCAGGGTGGCATAAACGGCATAACAGACGGCAATGCTCTGCGTGCATCAATATATATGATAGTTTTTAGCCCGTTACTTTCTCAATGAACGGGCCTGCGTGTTCGAGTTTCGGTACCTGTGTAGGTGCCATTGTTCCGTAAGTCGCTTACGCCTGGCTTTTGCGACCCCCGCCGGCGAGCGAATAGAATTACTGCAGACTCCGGCAGGCAACGAGTATGCCAGTGGATGTTAAGCCGCTTTATAACCCGGTTGTTGGCGAAAAGCCTTATGCGATCTAGGCGAATACAGCCCACGGGCGTGCCTCCAGCCATCCATGGCGCCTCTTCACTTGACCGCCGTCCTCACCTGGTCTCTATTTTCCTCGGAACCCCACACATAGCACACATGTGTGCCACAGCTGGTCCTAACATTCCCTCAATTGCGGCTGTTTATTAATATTATCATTCACACGTGCCTCCCAGGTTTCGCCAAAGGGCGCGTGAAAGAAGCATCCTCAGTGCTCCAGAAGAAGCTGGGGCTGCAGTACCACTCGACAACACGTCCACGTGGACACGGAGACGCGGAACATTCAAATCAAGCTAAAAGTTAGTAGGATGGTCAAGGGGTGTGTTTGTACAAGCCAATGGGGTCAAGCTAAGTGGGCGCGTCATTTAAAGTGGGTATGCCAACCAGGTAGGCTAAGCTAAAATGTGGGGAAAGAATACAAATACATTGAACTAGAAGTGTGGGTAAGCTAAAGTAGTGAGTACAAATTGGATACACAAAAGGTGGGTCAGGCTAAAAGGTAAGAGTACAATGGGTCCAGCCAAAAGGTGGGGTCCAAGCTTAAGGAGGGGGTACAAAGTCGGTACAGCAAAAGTGGGTCAAAGCTAAAAAGGTGGAGTAAAGTGGGTAACAGAAGGTGGCTCAGGCTAAAGCGTAGGAGGTAGAAACTGGGTAGAATACTGGTGTCAAGCTAACAAGGTGGGTATAAAAGTGTACTGTTAATACTTGCTCAAGCTACCAAAGGATAGGTTAGAAGTATAGAGTGAAGGAGTGGGTCCAAGCTGACCAGGCAGGGTCTGTAACAAGTTGTGTCTCGCTAAAGACGGCTTCGTAAAGGGTAAAAGGGGGTAGAAATTTAAGAAGTACAACAAGCCAAGCGTTGAGCTAGAAGGTGGTTGCGTGAAGCGTAAAACCTGGGTTGAGATGTCGGTCGACCTATGGGATGTCCCTGTGCCCGCGTGTCTTGGCAGCGGCTCAACGTATCCTGTTCTTCTATGGAGATGTGCTGAAACAAGACCACTGGAATGCCAACGGAAGCCAAAAGTCTGTTTTTGGACCCAGGCAGTCATTGTTGGTGGCCAAGGCAACTTAAAACTGTTTGCTGCAACGCAGCCAGCCAGGGAGACCCGCACTGTTCTCTGGAGGAAACCCTGAGATGCTGTAACTACCACAATCCCATCCCTCACAGATCTGTGTCGAGATGGTCTGATGGCAGCGAACGCCGCAGCATGATCAGACCCTGCCGATGCACGACAGCCTCGCAAAGGGTTGCTGATTACGGTTGACTTGTGCCATGTTTGTGCCCATATTGGAATATTAATATACTTGTGTTGTTGCGGTAAATGGCATGTAACAATTGGTTAAACCGCAGGCATCAATCCCAGGTAAAGAAAAGATGAATGATCAGGGGGGCGTACAAGGCCGGCTCGCTGTTCATTTCAGTTCAGCCCAGTTCAGCCTGCTGGAGCCATGTTCATGGACTCCGCCACCTGTTGCATCCCATGATTATAGCTCTCCCCCCCAAGCAGGGAGCTGGTTAACAAGCGGAGTTTACAACCTTTATTGGCTGCGCACATGCCACATTCCCGCCACGTCGGCGCTGGGTCAGGAAAAAAAAACTCGGGAAGGGCCAAAAAGGCTCGCTTATTCCCCAAAAGGGGCTCTGCTGATGGAATGCACCCTGGTGGGTGGAAAATAGGGGGAGGGGTAGAATGTACGTAGGCCTAACCAGAATGTCTTTGTGTGATTTAGTTGCGTCGTCCTGCCACCAGTCGCTGAGTGACCTCGTGCTAATAAATCCCTGTTCACGAGAGGAGCGCTGACTTGAGTTTTCGCACATCATCAATAGCGTATAGAACAGCAACATCTCGTAAACACCCAATATGTTCACCCCACAACGCTCTTTGCTTTTATTGGCCTCATTGGCAAGAAGTTTTCGTTGTGCTGGTTCAAGCAAGGGCAGATAGCAACATGGCAAGGATTTGTACAATTTACTGCAAAGCCTGATCAACGACGACAACCCTGTACAGCGCGTCGTACAAAGGCCAAAAAGCACTTCGTTGCCCCACGCAAACAGACCGCCTTACCACATCGGGAGGGCAAAGTCTACGACCTGATTCTCGGGTTGCAGTACATATCATCCCAACATCTTCTAGCATCCAAACCCCCAGGGTTGCCTTGCGAAGCCCAAGCCCCTTTAGATGCAAGCAGTGTCTGCCGTCTGTCATGTATCCTATGCCATGTCCTGCCCCTTGCGCACCCCCCAGAGATGGAGCTGAGCGCTCAAGTTTGTGTGCAGGTCGGTGATCGGGGATCAGCGGGGCTATATAGAGGGCGTGCGCATGGGTGTCGCTTGCTTCTGGGACCCCAACACGGACCGCGTATGCCGAAGACGTATTCGTCGAAACGAGAGCCATATTCTGCTGGCTGCGCGTTGGCATCTAGTTATACTTGAGCAGATTGTCTTGCCCTGCTGCTGGTTGTCTCCCTTGATACGGGGCAGCTATGCAGAGAAGTGGAAAAGCAGGTCTGGACATACGGGAACTTGTCCGAGTCTGATGCCAGTGATGGGTGAAGTGATGAAGCGTCTTTCGCAATGAAGACACTGGGCACCTGGTGACATCAGTGTAGACCTCAGGGCGCCATCATTGGTGGTACCAAATGTGTGGCTTGGTAACAGTTGCTTACCAAAATGAGACAACCACGATGACTGCATGCTTATCCTACCGTGTCATAAGACAGCCATGGAATGGACTTTGCCATTCTACCCACATATATTTGGATCGGGATGACCAAACATCTGCTGGCTGATGTAGTAATGTGCTACCATCCAAATGCGGCCTGCTGTGGGACGGGAGGTAACTGAGTTATGAGCGTTGGAATCGATGCGCCTGTGCCTATTTCATGTTGGCCACTGAGCGATGCATGTTACGCGAGCTGCTTCAGATCACCCGAGCTGGCAGCTGGCAAATGCTGGCTCAAGGCATTGCGCTTGCGTGTCAGCCTCGCGAAAGCGCTGGTTGGTTGCCTCAGTCGCACATTTGAAATATCGTGCGCGACGTGGAATAACTCTGTTGTTCATACTTATGAATTTTTTAAAAAATCAACTTAGGCAATCGATAGTTGTCTCACGTGATAACGTAACAATAGGCGTTGGCAGCGGGATATCAACAAGGCCAACAATGGAACCGGTATAGAAAGACGTGGAACCGCCATGGATGCATCCAGGAATACTTGTCTCACTTAGCATAGAAACAAACGCCTATCACCGCAAAATGATTGTATATAAGCTCTACAAAACAGGTCGTGGACCGGCGGATGGTGTAGTATCTCGCAACACTGAACCCTGTGATGCCAATCTCCTTCTCGGCCGTTCCGAGCTTGGCATTCGAATCGTTGACCACACCGTCAGCGTCCGGCAGCGCAAACCCGATTGTTTCTGCATACGCAATACACAAGAGCGCGACACATTTCCCATCACCATTCATCTCATCACCTGAACGACCTTCAAAACACCGACCAAGATAACGCAGGCTCGACCGATGCTACCATGTCCGGATTCGTCCCGATTTATGCTGCCTGCGCTGGTTTGTCTCAATCCTCGATACGCGGGCTTTTGGTTCCCACCCGCACATTGAAGTGCTGTCCTCCAGATTTTTGCCTTCGCACCATGTGCATTCTTGAGTTTGGAATCATGGCAGCGTTCGCGTAATATCGTAATGACTGACTAGCTAGACCTTTTCATGGTTTTCCAATTTGCGTTCGTAACTTGCATGACGCGGTCAGGAGGAGCGATCGCAGCAATGGTGCTCACCACTAGACACTCCCGGATTAGGCTCGAAAACACTCCCTGATCAGCAACGGTTTTCCGCCCCAACCGTCCAGGTCATCTAGTCGCTCTACACGAAGCCCCTAATTTCAGATGCACAAGGCTACACTCTTCCATTTGACTATATCAAGGCCTTTGACACGGTCCTCTGGTGAGGCTCTTTGCCATCCCTAGCTCTGGATCGGGTGCCACCAGCGCTCTCCTATCTCTGGGCATTCAGCAACTGTATGAGGGCTCACAGGCAGTAGTGCGGACTGCGGAAGGCCACCAGGCCCCACCATTCCCCCCTTCACCACGGGTGTGGCAAGGTTTGGTCCTGTCCCCATACCTGGTCATTCTACCGTCTGGATCAGTCTCCGCCGGCACCGGTGCGCGCTTTACTGCCTTCGAGCCGGCTTGGACATCCTTAACGAGAAAGAGACACGGAGGGTGTTCAAACCTGGCTACCGCTGCCGACCTGATTTATGCGGAATGACACCACCCTCATCGCGCCCCGAGCACATTCAGGACCTGTTGGACTGTCTGCCTGGAGGCGAGGCGGTGAGCGGTGGAGATTAGTGTCAACTAACTCGAGGCGATCGGTGAGTTGAGCCTCCAGTACAAGCCGCCGCTGCCGCGCCTGACTCTAGACGGGACGACGGTTTTTCCCGTTTTCCCGTCCTGATCCTTCAACTGTTGGGGAGTGCTCCCTGACACCTGGCCGACGAATGTGGGACACCCGCATCGGCCTGGGCCTGGCTAAGGCTTCGTTCCGCAATCAACACTTACTGGCGCTCATCAGGCTGGGCGAGCACCGCAGGCGCATGCTCTTCAAGTCCTCGTCCTCACGTGCTCACGTTATGGCGCCGAGGCCCTGGACACTCACAACCCACACTGGCAGCTAGCTAGCACGCGCACAGTTTGAGGGGATGCTCGATCCTGAACGTCAGGGTTTCCAGCGCTCCGTCATAGAGTCTTTGTATCAGGTGCATGCCTGATTTCGGACGAGATTAGACATGCGTAGGATCTAGCATTTGTAGGACAACCTTGCTCGCACGCAGCCAAGGTCGACACCCCCTTGGTTGGCAAGGCCCCCAGTGGCTTTGGACCAGCCAGGGCGGATCCTGACATTCTGCGACCCTCGGCCCCAGGCGCATTCCAAAAGGGTAGGGAAACATGTCCGAAACTACTCTCAGATGTTGCTGGGATGACCCTACTCGGTCCAGCCAGATTTGAATACTCGCATCCACCTCTCTTCTCCGCTTCTTTGGACTGCCGCATGGCAGAAACAAGCCGGTGGAAAGAAAGCATTGTCAAGGTCACAACGCCACGAGCCCTTACAGGTGGGGGCAAGCCACCTCAACCCCAAGAAGGCGAGCGTTTGATGAGTAGGGGCAGGTTGGATTTTCTAGACTAGATAGAATTTGCTTTAGGATAAGGTCAAGGGATTACGCGCTCTCATCCACCCCACCAATCAGATATGTGCTAACATGATCTCCCAACCGGAGCATGTTATAAATATATTTTAATTATTTAAGGGCTACACATTTCCATCACATTCATCTTCATGCATCCGCTCAACGACTTGAACACCGGGCAAGGATAACGCAGGCTCGACTACATGTGTTAGGTCCGGAAATCGTCCCGATTTCTGCCGCGCTGGTTGTCTCCTAGCTTGGTATTAAATTAAACTAGAATTATATATCAAAGGAACAACCAGCGCAGCCAGAAATCCGGGAGATTCGACCACCGTATGGTGCTCGAGACTGCCGTGATTGCTTGTCAGCTCTTTCGAGTCGTTGAGGAAAGATGAAATATGAATGGAGATGGAAAGTGGTAGCCTAGTGCATTGAAATTCTTATGCTGGGCTTACCGTAGAGCACTAGAATGACCTGGGACGGTGGCGCGGAAACAGATGCTTGGACAGGCGTGTGTTTCCGAGGCCTAACTGGCCGGGACGTGTCTATGGAGCACCATATGCGCTGCGATCGCTCTCCCACCATCTTACCGAGGAAATACCCGCAAATGGAAAACCACTGAAAAGGTTCTAGCTAGTCGGAGTCATCCATACTTAATTTACATAGACATCTTCCCGGGATTGGCCTTTGATTAAGGAGACAACGTATTCAGGAGACAACCCAAGCGCAGGCCAGAAAGAAACGATATAGTTTAGTGTCCAATGTCCGAGAGGCAGCTAAGACGGTAGACAAGGAGCATATACTTTCTAGCTTAAACTACACTCCCGGATCCGGCTCCGACTACCTACCACGTACCGACGGGAATGCTCCTCTCTCCACACCGATTGCATGCAGAACTTGCTAAATTCCAAGACCCTCAGATATCGAATCGACGGCCCGACAAGACGCCGGGTAACACCCGAAGGGAACCAGCAAATCACATTAAATTGAATTAAGCAATAAACATGAACTCACACCGTGTGGGAGAGCTGATCATGTAGCACGTATTTTCCATTGACGGTGATGGATGGTGTCATGGGGGGGAGCGCGGAGCTGTCGAAAAACCTGGGCCCCCCCCTAAAGCCCCCCCTAACTCTAGTATGTAATTCTAATCTAGTCTATACCAAAATCATAGCTACTCAGCCCAGCAAGCGCACTTGCCTCCCGGGGGGGGGGGCGGAGGGCATTGCCTACAGAGCTGGCGTTTTGGGCCCTGGACATTGCATGGATTATCTTTTGCTGCATGGTAGTCCAACTAGAAAGAGTCGCTGAATGCCAAAACTGGTCTGAGGATCAATCGACGGAGAGACTGCCTGGTAAGGAAGGGGGTTAAGGTAAGGACAGCATAACGCCATGGGCCTAAAAGGCTAGCCAATAGCGAGCGTGCTATGCCTCACGACCACTCGTCCACAAAACGAATTCCTTTCCAAGTTTTCCCACAATGATCATGTCGAAAGTCCGCAGGGCTGATCCTGGCCAAACTCTGCGGGGCGTTCCTGGAGCGTCGTTGAAGAACGCCTTTCCTCTTGAGGATGCTCGCTGTTGCTATGATCACCGAATACAGGGTTATCCGGGCCAAAACTTGCGGGGCGGTTCCTGAGCGTAGTTGAAGACGTTTCCTCTTGAGGATGCTCGCTCTGCTATGAGTAACCGGAATATATGCTAAGAAGAGAACCTGAGAACAGTGCTTAGTCTACGTCGACGGCCGACTAAGCTTTCCGTTATTCAACTGCCTAAAGACTGGGACGCTGGCCGGCCGACGTGTTAAGACATAAATCTTCGACGTGCTTTCGAGAGCGGCACTCTACTCTAGCTACATCACGGCTACAACCGCTGCTACATATTGTTAAAGGCCACCTAGGTGACGTAGTATGACCGGGTGCGTTCTTCTTCAAATGCTCGTTGCTTTCACACGCCTCGAATCCGGTCGATGCCTAAGAGTTGAGACCATAATTCGGTGGCAAATGCGTGTATGTATCTTGGGCGCTGGTATCGGAAAAACTTGGAAAATTCATTATTAAAAACTGTCTGCTTGCCTTGCTGCTTATGCTTTAGAAATAGCTTTAGCAAAGCAGACAGATTTATGAAGAGGACTTAGAAATGCCCGTTGTTCGAAGCGCTGGTATTGACAAGGGCCGCTAGAAACGTGCAAACGGATGGAATCTGGCAACCTTCGCGCATAATAATGCCAGCATTCCTCCAACAATTTAAAGCGAGCTCTTCGCTAGGTTATTGATATGGGCTATGGCGTTGGGAAACTAGATATTGAGTTGTTTGATGAACGAGCCACCCCCATGGTGCTGCAGCTTGCGGTTAAATTTCCACATGCCCTTTTACTAGTGACCATCTTGGAAGATGATAAGAGCACTGAAAGAATTCAAGCACTTGCAATTTAGCGATTTCAGCCTATGGCAGCCTAAGAAATTGAACGAAACAGGACTCTTGGCTAGAATGGGCGCAGGAGCCAGCAAGCGAGGCGTTGCGGAGGGGGACATCCTCGAGAAGATTGACGAGAAGAATTGCGTTGTACAACCTGTGCGTGCGTGGACTTCCCGTAAGTGTGTTTGGCCGTGTTCGTCAGCGCAGCGCGTTTGAATCCTAGAAACGCCTCATAATCGAATCATGGCCGACGCGTCCAATGTTTTCATTTCTCACGCAGGGGGCGGACTCCGACCTTGAAGCAGAGAAGTCGCAGCAACACGAACGGCGAGATGTCCAGGGACGGCCCAGTGGAAAGGGCTGTCGAAGTTGTGAGTTTTGCGACAGACAGCCCTGTAGAGGGTCCCATCTTCGGACCGACGGGATGGCGAGACGAGCGGATGCTCACATGAAGCCAGGAACCGATCTGAGAACTACAATTATGTTATCCTCCCCACGATTTTGCTATGAATTCGCCCAGCCAATCTTGTGTGTGAATGAAGAGTTCCCCGTAAATTCCCTCACTTGCTCTCGTTGAACGTCCTATAAGCCTCTTTTTGACAATGGATATATCCTTGACTCAAATCACTAATATGGTCTCCGGTTTGTTGTACCTTAATCGCATAATGCACTGGCCCTGTGTATCTTGCGTAATGGCCAGACATGTACATCAACAACCATGTATGCTCATGTCCGCACGCACCATCCCTTGGCAATACCTTCTGGTTACTGGCTGAGACAATCCCCCTCACGCTGCCTGCCCCACGAAGCGCTTGCTTGGACTTTCGGCGCTCCCTCCTGTGCTACTCCGTTGGCAACCCCCTCCCTCTCTCCCCTGGCACACC
>RPFO01000312.1:3792001-3922001 GCA_009746045.1 Mesostigma viride
CACCACCACCACCACCACCACCACCACCACCGCCGCCGCCGCCGCCGCCGCCGCCGCCGCCGCTGCCCACCGCCTCCGCCACCACCACCACCTTCAGGGCCACGCGTCGGCGCTGGATGAGGAGAAGAAGGCCCACTGCGGCGAGGTGTGGGGCCTGGACTGCCACCCGTCCAAGGCCCAGTTCCTGACCTGCTCCGACGACAAGTCGGTGCGCCTGTGGAGCATCCCCGAGCGGCGCATGCTGTCGATGCGCAAGGTCCCCTTCCGCGCGCGCTCGGTGGCCTACCACCCAAAGGGGGAGCACGCGGCGCTCGGCACCATGGGCGGCACGGTGGGTGCTTCACTGGCACTAGGGGCGGTGTCAGAGGTGAATTTCACCCTGTGTGCCCTACTGCCTGCCGTTGATGTATTTCATATAAGCCCACCTACTCTATTTCAGGCCGGTAGATTAATCGACTAGGCAAGTTGTGATTTTGCTGACAAACATGTCGCAGTTTATGCGGCATAATTTAGTCAAGTATTCCGAAAGTCACAGTATACCAGAGTATAATAATCGGCGCAATACTTTGCGTGATCTGGGTGCCGTTTCTACTTTATCTGTGCCGTAGTTGTATGTCACATGTTTTATAGTGATTCGTACACTGGGCTATCAGCCGTTTCGTGCTGAATAGAGTGGCGAGTTGAACCTTGTTAGTGTACGACTGACAATGCGCACTACACCAAGTTAAGTGGTAAGTTACGCATGCCAGCGCCGCCTTTGCCTTGCTGGAATGCTGGTAAATGCGTGATGGACGCATCTTGCTGGTTTTCAGGCGACGTCTGGATGATGTCGTAGATCTGACGGTTGCTATTGATCACCGCCGTCACGTTGTGCATTGTTAAGGAAGATGCAACCTACGCTTGCACTTGCCTAAAGTCCTAGCCATGACTCATGGTCTCATGGCTGACGCTTATGGTCCCACCTGGGATCCGCACCATGTCGTTGGCGGAGAGGAACCGTTGTAATTCCGGTTATCATATTTGTATTGATTAATATAAAGATGTAATCTTTGTCACTATGAAATTTATTTATGATTGGCGGGATGGTAGGTGTGCTTTCGTGGCCGCATGGGCGACACGGTAGGTGCTTTACTGGCACCATGAGCGGGATGGTAGGTGTGCGCGTCGTCGTAGTCGTGGCCGCGTGGGAGGCATGGTGGGTGTGGAAAGGTAGCTCCGCACTGTTGGCACCATGGGCGGCACGCTGCGTGCTGGAGTGCGGATTTGTTGATGGCATGGTGGTTGCTATCATTCAGGTGAGCAATTCTCGGCACCGTGGGGGAGACGGTGGGTGTTTATTGCGAGCACTATGGGAGGCACGGTGGGTGTTGCGGTGGGTTGAGGCGGTTCCAGGAAGAATGAGGGCACTCCCGACCTGTTCAAAGAGCCCTGTTTGATGGCAGCCAGGTTTTGGGGAGTCTGTGGCCCCGCAAGCGTTGCAGGCGGCAGCATACGGCGCTCGGTTGATTGCCGCCCACATGCTCACGGTTTTCAACCATCTGCCTGCCATGCACGCCGCATTCGCGTCCCGGCAGGTGGTCATCTTTGACTGCAAGACGGGCCACCAGGTGACCCAGTTCCGCTTCATGAAGGAGTGGGTGTCCGTTGTGAAGTACTCCCCCTGCGGCAAGTATCTGGCTGTCGGATCACACGACAACTATGTCATGGTCTTCGACGTATACCGTGGCAAGGAGGGGGGATACAAGCCCATCTGCAAGTGCAAGGTGAGGGGGGATGACCGTGGTGAAAGGCAAGGGGAGAGGCATGCGTTTTGATATGAAATGGAAACGGCGTGCTGTCTGGCACATGCTCCAGCATTACAGATCTGCCAGTGAGGGGTGGAATACGACACGATATCAGGGCCAGAGTGACTGGATAGCACAACTATTCTCTTCCCCCCCCCCCCCTTTCCCTGGACTGCGGGCGGGGAAGAAGATTTATCCAAGTCAGATACCTTTTTTCAGATACCTTGTCACGATCACAAGCTTATCTCCTTGGGTGTACCCACTTACATGTGTTCTCATCCCAACTGTTGTACTGTTTGCCCGCGCTCGACTTATCACGCTGAGCGCCTATACCCAATGTCTACGCGTAGGTGTCACGTACTCACGCGAAGATGGACGGCCATAACCTGCCCAAGGTGACGTGCGCTTGCTGTGCCGTGGTGTCTCATACACTGCCATCCTACGGCCCTCACATGTTTACTCTATCGTTGCCACTGCAGGGCCACGCGAGCTACATCACGTGCCTGGACTGGTCCACGGATAGCACCATCCTGCAGACCAACAGCGGCGACAATGACCTGCTCTTCTGTGAGTGGGCCACGCATGCTCAGGATAGTGTAGCGCAGGCACCCACCCGCCCATGTCCGCACAATGCAAGCGCCACGCGCGCGCGCGCACACACACACACACACACACACACACACACACACACACACACACACACACACACACACACACTCATGTCCGCAGATGCAAGCACCCACCCAACGGCTCGTTGCCAATTCGCATGCTGTGCAGGCATGTGTCACTGATTGTTGGAACTTGCCACTGGTCGAGCTTTGCTGGCCGTCACGTTTTGCCTTCGTACGCCTTCTAACAAGAGAACTTCACCCCTTGACACTCATGACTGCTTTCTGCCTTGGTACTGCCCCATCCTGGGCTGCTCAACCATTTTTTTTTTTTTTTCCCCACTCTCTGTGGCGTGCAGGGAGCATCCCCTCGGGCGAGCAAATCAAGTTCCCCTCAGAGCTGCGGGACCGCGAGTGGGCCACCTGGACGTGCACGCTGGGCTGGCCGGTGCAGGGCATCTGGCCCAAGTACGCCGATGGGACGGACATCAATGCTTGCGCACGCACCAAGCAGGGCTCATGGGCGGAGAACGAGTGCGTGCTGGTGACCGCGGACGACTTCGGTCTCATCAAGCTGTTCCACTACCCCTGCGATGTGGCCAGGGTAAGGGGGTGCCTGCGTGCTGCTGGGTAGACCATGTGACATGCTCTTGCTGCTCGGTAGAGTATGTGCCATGCTCTTGCTGCTGGGTAGAGTATGTGCCATGCTCTTGCTGTTGGGTAGAGCGCATGCCACATGTGCGTGCTGCTGGGTAGAGCATGGGCTTCTCTGTCAGTTCGCTGGCTGTGGGAGGTTCCCTCCCTGTGTCACCTCAGCCAGTTCATGTAGTTCATGCTGGATGGCCTTTGCCGTCGTAGATTCTGCGGTGAGGATACGAATAAGAAGAGCGATGCTGATTTTGTTCGCCCTGCCGCTATGCTGATTTTTTTAGTCCTGTCACTATGCCGATTGCCGCGTGTGTTGCCCCCCCCCCCCCCCCCAGGCGGACTACAACGCGTACGAAGGCCACGCGGCGCACGTCACCAACGTGTGCTTCTCCCACAATGACAAGTACCTCATTTCCACGGGGGGAGGTGACCGCTGCGTATTCCAGTGGAGGCACCTGGAGGATGGCGAGGCGGATGGCAGCGGTAAGTGCGGGCATGCGCGCTGGCTGCTAGCGTGGGCGGTGGGAATGAACAAGATCAGATGGTGAGCACCCTGGAGGCAGTTTGTTGGATTGCCCAATAGGTCTACACTTACCCAGCGTGTCCACTCTAGTTTTTGTGCATGTACATTGTCATCATCTGCCAGTTGTTCATTCCTGTCCTCAACCTGATCAAAGAATGCTGGTCACGTACTGACTCGATCTGTAGCGCGTGCTGAATGCTTCTTTTTTATTCTGGCACATGTGTATTTTTAACTGCTCTCCCGTGTGCGTACCTCATCGCCTTTGAAATGCTCTTTCCCGTTCCATTCCTGGGAGAGATTGCAGCCCCCGCACACCGCCTGTAGTTTCTTGTCCCCTCTCGCGCCCCTCCTGTCTTTATCCTCCTGTTTCATATCCCGCCACGGCCCTCCTTCCCACCCTTGTTAAATCTCCACCCCTCCCCCCTTGCCTTCATCCCCTTCTCTATCTCAGCCCTTCTGCCCCTCGTCACCGTCCCCTCGATACATCATCGATACAACACGTCCCATACTCTCCTCTTCATCACATCTTGTGGCTCCTCGGCACACTCTCCCTCCTTATCGTGTCCTCTCCTCGGATAACTCTCTTCTCCCCCCAGCCACATCCCCGATTAACCCCTCTTGCCGAGCGCGCTCGTAATGTCTTGCCCACGGGGACATCTCTCCTTTGCCTGCGTGTGCGCAGACTCGGACGAGGAGGAGGCCGTCCGCGACGAGAAGATCGAGCACACGGCTGGCAACCAGGCCACGCTCATGATCCCCCTGGGCATGGAGAACGGGGTCATGCGGTGGGAGCCTGTGAACGCGGCCGAGGGCAAGCCCAACCCGTACAAGAACCACGGCGTGCGCGAGCTGGGCGCCAAGAAAGGGATGAAGAGCCCGATGGTCGGCCGCCCCTGCCTGGGCCAGACATTCATGCCCACGGGCTTCACGCCGGGCCCCAGCGCGTATGACATGCCGCGCGAGAGCCTGCAGCTGGAGTGGGTGTATCCTTGCCCCCATGCCCTCATCCCCTCAGGCCCCCGTGCCCCCATGCCCTTTTTCCCACATGCCTTGATGCCTCAACGCCCCCGTCCGGCTTGCTGTGCGATAGGGTAGAACGTTTGGCAGGTGTATAGGGTAGTTTCGCTCTTTGCTTTAGTCCGGTGGATGGGGTAGTCGGAGAAAGGGGGTCCAAGTAGGCCCAATGCATAGGGATTGTCAAGATGCATGTCGCGTCCTCTAAGAAGTCCCCCAGACCTTAACTTTCCAAAACTGCCCAAAGTGTGTATATTTGACCACGTGTGTTCGTTCACGGCTTTGTCGTTTGCGGCTTTGTCGTTTTTGCGTCCTCTGTTTGTCCACGTGCATGTTCACCAGTCCGCACATGCGCCTGTGCTATAGCCCACGTGCTGTCCCGTGGCCCTGGTCGTATAAGTCACGGAGTGAGTACTTGGGTCTGCGGTGCACCGGGTGGGATGAGGGGGATATTGGGGGGAAACTGCCTTTTCTGTCTTTGGCAAGCTTGCTGGCGTAGACTAGTATGGACACCATGATCCTTCACCAATGGGGATCTGCCCGTTCACGTTCAATATCATTTCTTCAATTAAAATGTTAGAAGCAAACGTATCCTATGATGATGTGATAGTAGAGTTTAGGATGGGTGTGCATGAACTTTGGACATTTTTCCTTGACCTTGCCACGGCTTCGAGCCACACCGACGGCGCCGTCTGGGCCGACACATGTACGCACGCTCATGGCCACGACACAACGGTCCAGTTACGGTTACCGTGGGTACGACACACGCAACAGCGTCTACTATACCAAGGACGGCCACATTGCCTACTTTGTCGCGGCGTGGGCCATCGCGTACGACCCGCAGGGCCACCGCCAGCGGCACCTGACGGATGACCCGATGACGGCGTCAGAGAGTGAGGGCAACACGGACGACATCCTGTGGTGAGTGGACATTAAGTATTAACAGGTGGTCAGTGCAGGTAGTGAGCATCATGAGCAGATGGTGAGAACAAGGCGGGCGACATCCGCTGGTGTGCGCGCAGTTGTTACTTTATCATGTGGACGGGTGATAAGGGAGGTGGGGGGGGATAGATGCAGCGTATCCCTCTGGTGAATGGAGGTAGTGAGCAGATTGGGCTGATGGTGAGGGCAGCTGGTGAGGGCAGGCTGCGGCAGCCACGGCTTGTATCGATGTTATCCACCAGATGCGCTTGGCATGAACGAAGGGGCAGGCAGTCACGTCATTGGTTTGTGATTACTGTATCCGGGTATGCGAAAGTACGACGAACACACGTGAGAATAGGGAGGTGCGCTAGCCAGAGCGCCGAAGCATGTTAGTTTTATCCACGTAGGAATTGGTGAACGGCAGATGTTGGTCTCCCAGCATCCCACATGTGCTAGGGGCTCGAAAGCACTTAATAGGGCTCCATAATCTTCTCACGCAGGTGCTTGTTTATTTTATTTATTGTTTAGTATGATTGAGTACTTTTTTACTCCTTATTCAATGGGTATCTTCCTCCGTGCATTAGTGGAAAGTGCCCACATTCGAAAACCATCGCCTCACGATCGGCACCCCCTGCCCCGCCCAACGCGCAGCATGGCGCGGCACCCCGACGGGCAGCACTTTGCGACGGGCGAGATCGGGCGCACGCCCAAGATCATCGTGTGGGACAGCGAGACTATGAAGGGGGTGGCCGAGCTGCGCGGGTTCCACTCGCGCGCGGTGGTCTCGGTCTCCTTCTCCCCCGACGGCAAGCACCTGGCCTCGGTGGGGCTGGATGATGACCACAGCGTGGCCATATACGACTGGCGGGCCGAGCAGCTGCTGGCCACATACAAGGGCGACAAGAACAAGGTAGGAGAGAGGGGGGGAGTAGAACACAGGAAGGGAAGAGGAGGAGAGAACGCGGGGCATGGGGAAGGAGGGACAAGGCAAGGGAAGAGAAGCGGAGAAGTTGCTGGCCACGTACACGGCGACAAGGACATGTTAGGAGGGGGGGGGGAGTAGAACAAGGTGGGATTCTGGGACCAGCAGGATTGTGGGACATATAGGGTATGCCAACCAGGTAGGGTGGGGAGGCGAAAACAAAAAAAATAAAACAATGCAGGGCATGTGTTGCGGCAAGACCAGGGGGGGGGGGGGGGGGGGGGCAGAGCAATGGAATGGGGGGGTGTTTGAGAACAAGGGAGGGTGTGCGTGAGAGCCATGGGACAAGGGAAGGGGAGATAGGGAGGGAGGATTCTATTACGTATCTTTCCCTATCAAGGGAAGGGGAGATAGGGAGGGAGGATTCTATTACGTATCTTTCCCTATCAAGGGAAGGGGAGATAGGGAGGGAGGATTCTATTACGTATCTTTCCCTATCAAGGGAAGGGGAGATAGGGAGGGAGGATTCTATTACGTATCTTTCCCTATCACAGCCCGTGTTGCATATGCGACCAATGAACCATCGCGTTCAACCCCTATTCACCTGATCCCTCCCCCTATTCACCTGATCCTTCTCCTGACCTACCTGATCCCTCCTCCTGATCCCCCTATCCATCTGTGTATGCACCTGATCCCTCCCTATTCACCCAATCTTCTCCTCTACTTACTGATCCCTCCCTATTCACCCAATCTTCTCCTCTACTCACTGATCCCTCCCTATTCACCCAATCTTCTCCTCTACTCACTGATCCCTCCCTATTCACCCAATCTTCTCCTCTACTCACTGATCCCTCCCTATTCACCCAATCTTCTCCTCTACTCACTGATCCCTCCCTATTCACCCAATCTTCTCCTCTACTCACTGATCCCTCCCTATTCACCCAATCTTCTCCTCTACTCACTGATCCCTCCCTATTCACCCAATCTTCTCCTCTACTCACTGATCCCTCCCTATTCACCCAATCTTCTCCTCTACTCACTGATCCCTCCCTATTCACCCAATCTTCTCCTCTACTCACTGATCCCTCCCTATTCACCCAATCTTCTCCTCTACTCACTGATCCCTCCCTATTCACCCAATCTTCTCCTCTACTTACTGCTCCCTCCCTATTCACCCAATCTTCTCCTCTACTCACTGATCCCTCCCTATTCACCCAATCTTCTCCTCTACTCACTGATCCCTCCCTATTCACCCAATCTTCTCCTCTACTCACTGATCCCTCCCTATTCACCCAATCTTCTCCTCTACTCACTGATCCCTCCCTATTCACCCAATCTTCTCCTCTACTCACTGATCCCTCCCTATTCACCCAATCTTCTCCTCTACTCACTGATCCCTCCCTATTCACCCAATCTTCTCCTCTACTCACTGATCCCTCCCTATTCACCCAATCTTCTCCTCTACTCACTGATCCCTCCCTATTCACCCAATCTTCTCCTCTACTCACTGATCCCTCCCTATTCACCCAATCTTCTCCTCTACTCACTGATCCCTCCCTATTCACCCAATCTTCTCCTCTACTCACTGATCCCTCCCTATTCACCCAATCTTCTCCTCTACTCACTGATCCCTCCCTATTCACCCAATCTTCTCCTCTACTCACTGATCCCTCCCTATTCACCCAATCTTCTCCTCTACTCACTGATCCCTCCCCCTCCCCTCCCCCCAGGTGCTGGACATCGTCTGGTCCCCCTTTGCAGCCGACCCCACGATCGTGACCGTCGGCATAAAGCATGCCAAGTTCTGCAAGGTGCCCTCCCTTGCCAAGGGGACCAAGCTGGCCCCGAAGAAAGGCGTCGTCTCCGAGAAGGGAAAAGTGACCACCTTCTACACGGCCGCGTTCCTGGGACCCGACACGGTGGCCACGGGCACCAAGGAAGGGGCGCTCTACATCTTCAATGGGCCCACGCTGAGCAAGACCGTCGAGCACGCGCACAAGGGGCGGCTGCAAGCGCTCACCGCGGTGCACGGCAACGGCGGCGTGACACTTGTCACCGGCGGGGACGATGGGCAGGTGAAAGTGTGGGCCGTGTCAGACTTCAGCGTGGTCGCACAGGTGTCGCTGGCTTCCGCCCCCAACAAGGTGTGCAGCAGCCTGCGCAGCCTGTTTGCTCTGGACCCCGGCTGCATCCTCGCGGGCACGGCGCAGGGGGAGATTTTCGAGATCAAGGGGAGCAAGGCCACGCTCATCACGCAGGTACAGGGATAATGCTGCCCCCCGCTCCTCTCTATGTACAGGACTAGTGCTCCTCCTTGGTACCGAGGCTACTATCCCCCGGCTCCTTCTGTGCACAGGCGTACAGTTCTCCCACCATGGTGCGAACACAAATGGCGCCGCGGTAATCTCCCATTCCCGGCACGTGGTGTGTTATCCCGCTGGCCATGGTGGGCCCGTTTTATTGCTGTGGGAACATGGGCAAGATTCCAAGGGGATACACACGCTGCAATGTGACGAATACTGCCCCCGCAACGGCGCATGCTTTTTCTTGTGCTTTTTCTTGTGCTTTTTCTTGTGCCTATCGGCCCATGGCCACGTCCTGCTTGCGTGCGCACACGTTCTGTTTGCTTGCGCACACGTTGCGTTTGCTTGCAGCGACCGTGAGATTTCGTCACAGGATTCCCTTGAGTCCACCTTCGGCTATCCCATGCCATTCGTATTTCCTCCTTGTCCTGCCTTATCTGACATATTTTGAGTCTGCTGCGTGCCCACCGCGGTGGTGCACCCCCTCCCTGCATCGTCCTCCCCCTGCCAGGGCCACGGCGAGGGGGAGATGTGGGGCCTGGCCACCCACCCGACCGACCCCAACACGGTCGCCACGTCTAGTGACGACGGCACGCTGCGTGTTTGGGACGTGCGGGCCAAGCGCATGGTGTCGGCGACGGAACTCGTGCCGAAGCGTGAGTGGCAGGACATCAAGGCGACCAGCTTCCACACCGGGTGCATCCGGTGCGTGGAATACGGCCCGGGCGGCGCGCACATCGCGGCCGGCATGTTCAATGGCAAGGTGTTTGTGCTGGACGCGGGGAGCATGGAGCTGATCAAGGAGATCAACCAGCGCGAGGAGTGGATCAGCGCGATACGCTGGTCGCCGGACGGGCGTTACATGGCGGTCGCGTCGCATGACAACTTTGTGGACGTGTATGACGTGGAAAAGGACTACAAGCGGGTGGGGTGCTGCAAGGTGAGGGGGGGCAGGAAGGGAATAAAGGAAGGGGGGGGGGGGGGGGGGGGAAGGGGGGGGGAGGCGGGGGGGAAGGGGGGGGAGGGGGCGGGAGGGGGGGGAGGGGGGGGGGAGGGGGGGGAGGGGGGGGAGGGGGGGGGGGGGGGGGGGGGGGGGGGGGGGGGGGGGGGGGAGGGGGGGGGGGGGGGGGGGGGGAGGGGGGGAGGGGGGGGAGGGGGGGGGGGGGGGAGGGGGGGGGGGGGGGAGGGGGGGGAGGGGGGGAGGGGGGGGGGGGGGGGGAGGGGGGAGGGGGAGGGGGGGGGAGGGGGGGGGGGGGGGGGGGGGGGGGGGAGGGGGGGGAGGGGGGGGGGGAGGGGGGGGGGGGGGGGGGGAGGGGGGGGGGGGGAGGGGGGGGGGGGGGGGAGGGGGGGAGGGGGGGGGAGGGGGGGTCCAGAAAAGGGTACTTGGTGGGAGGACAGAGTTGTTATCTGGCTTGTTGTGCAACAATGGCTGACCATCCTGTGCAGGATCTTATGAGGAACTTTTGTTTAATTTCCCCCAGTTTTCCCTTCCTACTTTTTTGACAGCAAGAGTTCTTTTGCGGGGCCTAGATGTCGCTCCTGGCCGCCACCTGTTCTTATATCCTTTCTTATACTCCTTCACTTTTTTCCCTTTCCCCAAAAGTGGAGATACAAAATAGAATTCCCTTTTTTTCCCGTGTTACACCCTGGTTGACGTCAAAGCTCCAAGCAACTGACCAAATGCATGTCGTTGTGGGCTCGTGGCCTTTGTTTTGTGCGGGCTCTTTGGCTGGACATACGTACCCGCCCTTGTCTCCTTTCCTTTTTCTTCCTCTCCCCATCACGGCAGGGCCACTCGAGCTTCATCACGCACATGGACTGGTCCAAGGACAGCAGCAAGCTGTTCACCAACAGCGGAGACTACGAGATCATGTTCTGTACGTGATGAAGGGATGAAGTAGTACCAATAGATGTAGGGGAGAAGCGATGAGGATGAGCGAATAGGGATCATGTTCTGTACGTGATGAAGGGATGAAGTAGTACCAATAGATGTAGGGGAGAAGGGATGAGGATGAGCGAATAGGGATCATGTTCTGTACGTGATGAAGGGATGAAGTAGTACCAATAGATGTAGGGTAGAAGGGATGAGGATGAGCGAATAGGGACAAGCGGCGGTGAATACTCCAAGATTGGGGTCTTGAAGCGATGAAGTGACAGTGAAGGTATAAGGGAATAGGGATGAGGACAGGGATGAGGATAGGGACAAGCAGGTGTACCTTTAAGATGATGATGGGTACGTGTCGCCATATTTGGCTATATGGGCCACCATTTCTGCCTCATGCTTGCATCTTTGTTTTTTTATTGAGCCCAAACCGCCCCCATGCTTCGTGTGTGGCTGCGGCAGCAGCTTCCTAACTATATTTTCCCCATGGTTCTTGGAGACAGCCTGACTACCAATGTTGCCATGAAGGCAGACGCACGAGCCTGGAGCATGTGCCCGGCTGTCTGATGTGAGACACATTACGTAAGGAGTAGAACGTGCTTGTTGCCGTGAATAGAATCCATATAGAATAGTCTATTGTCTGTGTTACGTATGCTGTAACCTGGTGCTGCCGCTCTGCTTCATTCTTCTGACATCCGGCCCGTCCGTCCACCCACCATGCACGGCCAACCCTGCAATCGTGCTTGGTCCAATGACACGCGCGTGCGGCAGGGGACATGCCCAAGGGCTCGCAGATCAAGTTCTCCTCCTCCTGCAAGGACGTGGAGTGGGCCACGTACACCAGCGTGCTCGGCTGGCCGGTCATCGGTGGGTGACACAGCGCTGGTGGCTCCTCATGCCACTGACCGTGAATGGGTGCCACGTAATGACACCATCACGCTCCTCAGAGCCATCTCACCTTGCTGTTCTCGGGCTCGATACCCCACCAGAGATATCAAGTATCATATCGTTTACGACAAGAGTATCATATCATATACACCCCTAGTCCCACGTTTAAGATTTCCAGGTTTAAGATCTTGAGACCCTGGATTTTGAAATTTCAGGTTTAAGATCGCAGGGCTGGTTTGGGGGAAAAGATCTTAAAGTAGGTACAAATAGCTGGTCAGTGGTATGCGATATAGATTATGTACTCAGGTATACCGCATCAGGTTTGAGATCGCCTACAGCTCTCTACTTTAAGATCGTCAGCCCTGGATTAGATTTTAGGTTTAAGATCGCAGCCCTGGGCCGGCCGGACCCCAATCAAAACGTGGAGATAGGGGCGATAAGTACAAGGGTACCACATCATATTCTATAAGAGATATCACGTATCATATCATTTACTACAAGAGTACCACATCATATTCTATAAGAGATATCACGTATCATATCATATATTAATGTACTACTAGTACTACTATGATGTTATGTATCATGTTTACGCTCTCAGTAGGCGCGAACATGTGTGGTCTCCCCTGCTCTGCCGCGTGGCGCGGTTGTCCCACCTTGCCACCGTGGGATACTGGCAGACACGGCCCCCCTTCTCCATCTTGCGTCCACGGGCTAGTGCCTGGGACTGTGGATCCCCCTCCCCACCTGGGGTTGTGAATCCCTCGCCGCGCCTGGTATCGCGAATACCCAGTCATAGCCCTCCACCCAGCGGTAGCATTTTGCAGGGATAGTGGTGGCATTCTTTCGCTTGGCCTTGTTGTGCTGGTATTGCGGCCCCTTTTGGCCCACATCCTCGTGCATGGTCGGCTTCCTTCTCTGTACCACACGCGGGCGTCAATTCCCCACATCTCACGTTCTTGCTGCCTACCCTCTCTGCTCTGCTCGATGTCCAGGCATCTTCTTCCTCAAATCCTACTGCCCTATCCACACCGGGCACACGGGCGCTGCCTTTCTCTTGTCGTACTCCGGTGCCACCTGCCCTTCCAGCTCCCTTGTCGCCCACCTTCTGCGCACTGCACTCGGCGCGCGCATGTTTTCCTCCCATCTTACTGCATTGTCGCCTGCCTCTTCTGCACGGCTCTGCGCGCAGGCATCTGGCCCAAGGGGTCGGATGGCACAGACATCAACACCACGTGCCGGGACAAGACGGGGTCGTGCATCGCGACAGGGGACGACTTTGGCATGGTCAGCCTGTTCAAGTACCCAGCACTGGGGGTAAGTGGCAAGGGGGGGTCGCGCTAACTGGCGGGGGTGGGGGATGCTGGAGGTGAGTGACAAGAGGGGGGGTGGGCATGGGATCAGAGCTTGTAGGTGCTCTTTGTGACGTGCCCTTGGACCATTTGTAGTGCTCTTCAGATCCTAGCCACCAGTTCACACGAGAGTGCAAAGGCCGTGAGCAGGTGCATAGTGTGCATAATAGGCGAAGGGGGAGAAAGAGAGCACGTAGGTGTCCCTATACTGCTACCATTGGCGTGGGAGCTAACTCACAAAGTTGCGGGCATTGTCGAGCGTAAAATGATCCAGCATGTACATGCAGACATCTACCTACTTTAGACAAGGGTACCTCATATGCGGGGTCAGCATGCTGACTCTACCGTAGACATTGCGGTCTTGTTCCTGCCAGGTTAAACTGCCATAGCTACATGTTTATTGCTTAGTGCGTACATGATTCCCAATTAAGGCATGGAAACATCATGAGACCATCGCTACCTATCTTGTCTGGTCGGGCTGTCTTGTGAGTGCTAGTTTTGCTCCAGAAAGGCCCCTGGTCACTTATCTCTGCACTGTCATTGCTGCCTTTTATCTTGTCCGCAGGGGAGTGCAAAGATCTATGGAGGCCATTCGTCCCATGTCACCACCGTGCGGTTCTCCAGCGACAACCATTACCTATACAGCTCTGGTGGCGCTGACACGGCACTCGCGCAGTGGAAGCTGATCGGTTAGCACTTGATGGCAAGAGCCTGTGCGTGTTGCCTGTCCCTGCGCCATACGTCAGGAGGTACCGTAACAAGCCCTTTTGCAGCCAGGTCCATGTGCGAGACGAAAGCTCACATTCACCGATGCAGTTTCTGTCAGAAGCGACACATTCAGCACAGCTCTCGGCCCAACCTAAAGCGATGGCTCCAGTGCTTTCATGACATGACATATGCAAAAGGGAAGCATGCCTCTGTGCCAGTTGGCAGCCAAGCATTTGCTCGTAGGTGCAAAGACTGTCCTGGTTGACGGGTCTGAACGATGGAGTACTTTGGTGCTTTCACTTTTTTAGCTTGGGGATCCTTGGAAACGCTGGTTCATCATTCGTATATTGTGTTTAAGATAACTGCAGTAGAGTGCATTCAAGAATGGAAACGTCTATGCGCAGGGTTTGCCTGCACATCATCGCCCACAAATTGGTGTAGTCATGAGAGACTAGCGGGCCCGGCCAACTGGGAGTAGGTAAGCGCTTGCAGCAATACGAAGATGATCGAGCACCAAACAATGCATATATAAACGCATTACTTAATTAACTTATTATTCACGCGCTCCCGTTATTCTAGCTCAAGTGTGTACATAACACATATGCAATTCACACGGTATACATGTAAGTATTATTATCATGGAGACAACCAGCGCAGGCCAGAAATCGGGACAATCCGGACCATGGTAGCTCGAGCCTGCCGTTATCGTGTCCGCGTGTTCAAGTCGTTCAGGATGATGAAGATGAATGGTGATGGAAATGTGTATCCTTGTTTATTATTATTATTATTATTATTATCATTGTTGTTGTTAATTGTTGTTGTTGTTGTCAGTTGTTGTCATGATAAAGAAACAACTATTAATTCCTGGACACATGGCGGTCCAATTCGTTGTATGAGGACTAGACGTAATTGTCGAGAGGAAAGGCACGAAGCATTATATGCAATCCACAAGATGCATACAGAAGTTCTACCCTGGCCCGGTCTGTGATATAAACGCGGAATGTGCGAACTGCAAAGTTTCAGGGTTGTGCATGATTGGCCTGCTTGAATATCCACTATACCATGAAGTAGTCATCAGTGGTTGTGGTCAGCTTTTTATTGCATGTTTGATAAAAATGCTCACAAGAGCTGGTTTATTTGTATACAAAATTTTAAGTACCGGAATAAGAGTTTGTGCCAATTAGCAGGTGTCAGGGGCCCTAGCTCACGGCCACCCGGCCCATTACTAGCTGACAACAGCAAACCTGTTGTCAGGTTTCATCTGGCGATGGCTAGTGCACACAAGCAGTTTTCACTATTTAACTACTCTGAACGGGCAAGCAGCTACATTGAAGACTATATCACATAATATAGCCACTGTGTACCGATATGCCAGCTTCCGTTACCGATCTGCACTGTCAGGGAGCGGCACGTACGTACACCGGGAAGCAGATCGGGAGTTTTGACTTGCACATTGTTGGCACCCAGCCAGGACTACAAGGTAGCACAAGAACTTTCAGCACAGTGAAACTTCTCAACCTCGCTCTTCGCTGGTCATCTTTCATGCATCGCACAATGAGGTCCATGCTCATTGCTCAGCCGGAGTAACTGGACCCGTCCTGCCAGTGCACCTGCACGTCAGCTATCCAAACCACTCAATATCGGCTGCCAGCAGCTAGTGCCTTTAAGCTAGCTTTGACAGTTTCCGGAGCCCCGAGGCACTGGTGATAAGTCTAGCAGCCAGGGTGTGGCCGGTGACAGAAAAAACATCCACATAATTCTGGCCCTTAAGTTACTTCACCGCATGGCATTACTTGCAGGGGGGGCTGACATCACTAAAGTGACATTCCCTCCTGAGCAGTCCAATGCTAGCTCCCAATATATTGGCTATATTCTGGTGCAAGAGCTGATATTATAATACAAGTCACGCCAGCTGGCTGCTTTGACGCTTCTGCTCCTGTGGTACACGAGGCGCTGCTGCGGGCGCAGGGCTGGCATGCGGCGCCGGCTCGTGCTTGAAGGACACTGGGATGGACTCCACCTGCACTGCCCCATCGGCCCCCTTCTTGGGTGCAATCAGCCGCAGGAACTTCTTGTCTTCGACGTTCGCGCGTACCTGCGTCGGGTCCGCATCCTTGGGCAGGCTGGCCAATGTCACCATATAATAGGCCACATCTCAGGGCAGGCATGACCGTGGGCACACCAAGAAGTCACGTACACAGAGCACCAGTTTTGTTAGAAAACAGAAGAAGTCTAGAGTAGTAGACGCAAACCGCAAATCCGCAATCACGCTGCACCCACCATTGCTGCATGGTAAGGCGCGGTCACTCAGTGCATGGGGGTTATCGCATGCACACTACATCTTGATCATGCCAACACAAAACAACGAACTCCCCAACGATTTGTTTACAGGACACTAGCAGTCAACCCCCCTGCAACACACCAACATGAGTACCCAGTAAATTAGCCTTGTGGCAACACCATCCAAAGATCCCATCAACAATGCAGGTACACCCAGCACTCACACCAGCTCGCGTGCCCACTGAACTGCATGCATTGCAACACACCCACGGTGCATAGCCATGCAGCACTCACACTAGCTCGTGGCGGAACTTGGTGGTGATCCACTCCTGGCGCTTGTAGTTGTCGTCCTCGGTGATGTCCTCCGACACAGTGGTGCCCGCCACGATCAGCTTCCCGCCTTCGACGGATACCTGGATGTCCTCCCGCTTCATGCCGGGCAGGTTGATGCCGAACACGTACTCCTGGACACGTTGGATACGTGCAGCACAGTGACGTGTGCAATAGCAAAGCGATTCGAGAGAGCCATGTCAGAGCGGTTAAGACCTTGACAGCAGGAAATTGATTTGCATCATGTTCATTATCTGCAGACATCATTTTCATGCAGACATATTGACTGTCACTGAACCTCACAAACAAATCGGTCTGTCTAGAGCTTTTGCAGGGGGACCCTTACGCCTCAGCCGCGAGTTCTTGTAAAACCTAAGGAAAAGGGAGCCGGATGGGTGGTTTCGGAAAGGGGACGCGGCTTAACTACTTCGCCTCGAACATGCAGGACGACAAGACGCCATGGCCAGCACCAGAACTCGACTCTATTAGCTGCCAGTAACGATAGGTACATCCAAATGCTTACATCTTCCGTCTCCTGGAACACCATCTTCCGGGGCGGCGCGTTCACACTCTGCACGGGGTTCTCCCGCCCTCGTTGCATGCGCCGCTGGCTGCGAGCCGGCCATAAGGATGGCTCGTCCAGCAGGTCGAGAAGGGTCAGAGGAGTCGCGCGACGCACGGAAAATCCTGGGATCTCGGAGCCTGCGCAGTGGCGGGCATTCATTTTGCAGGCATGGACAGACCAGAGATCGTTTCGGTCATCAAGTTAGAGCACAGCTGTAATTGCCGACTAGCCAGTGGGAGGCCGACATTGCGCCGGAAACACCGAAGCAGGAAAGGGAATTCTTCATGTGCGAGCACAAAATCGTGAGGACAAGTAACCACAACCATAGCAAATTTGCTACTTACCACCGCTTTGCCTGCTAGAGATGCGAACCGATTTCCTGGCAGGTACAAAAGGCCTGGCCTCTGGAACCCCCACTCCTGTAAACACACTATCCCGCTTACGGATAGTCGCAGGAGATGCTGAGAGGACGGCGCCGCATGGAGCTGGGCACATCAATTTAGCGACGGTCGCCATTGTTGCCAAATCCAGATAGCAGAGAATTGAGGGTTGTTGTAGAAGACTGCTTGCCTCGAATTGGCTCGCGTGGGAAGTGCAATTTTCGACGATTGCGGTTGGGATAGTCGCGATTTATGTATTTCGTCGCAGGAATTACGCGCGACGACGTGGCTGGTAACTGGTAAGATTCGAGTTATCTCTAGACGTCACGGATAAACCTCCAGAACCTACCCGCGTCATCGTGGCGTTGGCAGAAGCTCTAGACGTCCTGCGGATTCAGAGATCCCGATTCCCGAACTTCAGGTGCTGAGCGCACTCGCGCGGGAATACACTCAACTCAACTCAACTCAACTCGCAGAAGTTCGTTTCGAGAAACGTTGCAGTCTGTCACAGATGCGTACCACGGCGATTCCCTTCAGACCAGTCTCCTGAAGTCGCATGAGCGCGCGCGAAAGCATTCAATGGTGAAGGTACAGTACATAAACTCAAGGTTGCCATCGCAAGTAATTACTGCATTTCTTAGGAAATTATACCACCTTGAACAGGCCTTGAACTGAACTCGTTCAATCCCGGCGGAAACAAACTTTGGAAGAGTTTCAAAATGCCGGGGCCGTTTGCTAGCTAGTGCCACTTAGTGCGCCGGAGCTCTCCGGTTTGGATTTCTTATTATGTACTAGTCGACTGTTTGCGACGATTGCGACTAAGAGCATTTGATTGCGGCATTTTTTTTAACGCGCCTGCACAGTGGGAGCTTGGGGGAATGATTTATGAATGGCAGGCATCGCACTCCCTTTCTTGATCTCCTATGCATATTTATAACACGAAGTACGTGTTACCCACACCGAAACGTTTCGGTGTGGGTTATACGTATATATACCACTTACCTCACCTTTCAGCGATTGTTATTGTCTCTCGACACAGTGCCGCGATGCCCGGGCTGCGCAAGCTTGCGATCGCGAGGATTTTGACCAAGGGATGCTCATCCTGCTTCTGTACTTATAGCCGCGTGACCTGCGTATCCATGATCAGATTGTTGAACGAGACTACGATGGAAACTAGGGTGCGTAATACGCCAAAGGTTTGGTTATTCGACACCACTGGTATAAGGTCTCCGGCGCGAGGAGGAGCTACGAATGCGCTTGAATGGGGCAAACGTGAACTAGACGTTTATAAAAAGAGAGCTGCACATGATTAGGGAGCCCGTTTTTTAGGCGGGGGTGGAACTAAGTTGATTGGGCGCAGTTCACAACTATACATCGGCATGCCCAGTCGCTGATGCCGCGGCGGCCGGTGCGCCTCCTTGCCGCGTGGCCGCGGGCTTCCTGTCATCACCGATTGGGGATGTGAGACGTGTGATGCTCCGGGACGTACCAGAAGACTACATGTTAGCGGTTGCCTACGCTGTTGTACTGCGCCAGATAGCCAGGACACCCATCCGCCAAATTAAACATCGATTTTTAGGACTTCCATGCAAGCAAGAATTTGCAAACTACGTAGTAGCCTAGGATGAGCTCTGGCCATTAGCTCAGTCCATGCAACCAGTGCGTTACAACCATTGCACAACGTGGGCACGAACTAATACCCAACCTAGTAAACACCTAGCCCTTCAGGTCACAATAAGTAGGACCTACCTACCAGTTGCAACCGCGGCATTACCGCCACTCGGCCTTGATCGATGACTATGTTCATGCTGAGGCGGAATTAATGGGCAGCTAGCTGCGTGAATCCCCACAGGCCATGCATTCCATGAGCCGTTGACTACGCATCATGATGAGTAAAAGGGGGCCTGCATGCCTAGCAACTAGACTACGGAATCATGATTAATATTGCATGTCATGATGTATAGCTGTGCATGACCGATCGCGGGACCTTCTGCAGGCTAGCCGCTAGTGTACAGGCAGGTGCTTTCTAGACAAAAACTGTACGTAGAGCCGCACTCTGTGACGAAGTATATAACTTGCATGTGCATTTTAAAAACTGCGTGCTTCCTTTTGTGGAAAATTTAGCTTTTAAAAAATATCATACAGACTAATTCAAACTTGGCAGGCCAACTAACCAACATTCCGTATTGTACAAAGATTGCAAATATCTGCTACTATACTGTATAGTAGTAGCCTGAGCACTATTGATCGACATTTTGCACGATTCTTGTAGCGACGTCTGACTAGCTTCATCATAAGCAACCTGAGTTGCCATTGACTCCCGTGCCTCTTTCAAACGTACTCGAACTCCAACTCCATTGAACTCAGAAGTTACATTCCGATCCCAGATATCGCTGGAGGTGTACCTGATCTTATTATGTAAGCTCCGCATGCCTCTTTCCACCGTGGACCGCCATCACCACCACTTGAGCTCCAGGAGCTGGAAGACACTTAGCGCCGTGAGGCCGCTGACCGCGACCTCCGCCGCTGCCGGGCGATCATCCTGAGGCCGGCGCTTCGACATGCAGCCAGGGGAGACCCCAGAGTCTCTTCTCGACGAGCTCATGCAGCTCGCCCCATATATACCTATAGTCGTGAGCGTGCACCGCTAACGCACGGTACACAACCAGCCATAGCCTTAGCTTAGCCCTTGTACAGCCATGCTATAAAAAAAAAATAAATAAATTATAACATGCCTCCGTGGGGAGATCATGTAGCACATATTCCTTGATGGATGGGTGGGGTGGAAGGAGACGCGTAATCGAACTAACCTAACTCTAAGCTATCTAGTCTAGAAAAATCCTAACTACACTACTCATCAAAACGCCGCCTCCTCGATCTTGGGGGGAGGTGGCTTGCCCACAGGGGCTGGCGTGTGAGCCTTGACAATCTTCTGCCACCGCGTCTAGCCATGCTATTAAAAAAAAATTTAAATTATAACATGACTCCGTTGGGAGATCATGTTGCACATATTCCCTTGGATGGATGGAGGGGGGGGGAAAGCCGCGAAACCAAACTAATCTATATTATACTAAGCTAATCTTCTAATCTAGAAAACCCTACCTATTCTACTCAGCAAAACGCCCCTTCCACTTAATTGGGAGGAGAGGGCTTGCCCACAGGGGCGGGCGTATGAGCCTGGACAATGGTCTTCCACCTCTTCTTGTCCCAGGTGTGGGTCCAGCGCGGCGCGGAGCCGGTGCAGCATGAAGACCTTCAGCGCGGCGCTCTGGAGGCAGACACCCCGATAGTTACCGGGGTCAGCAGCAGAGCCCTTCTTGTATACAGCATAACTCGGATGGCCGTCTGCCACTCTGACAGCAGGCGGAGGCTCGATCAGAGAGCAGGACACGGTTGCAGAACGCCAGCAGAATTAAGCTCCCTCACCGCCAGGTCAGGGGTCTTCAGCAACTCAGCCGAAAGGTGGTCGGCACCGACCGCCGCGTCATACCGCAGGCGAGCAAGGGCGCCAGCTGTCCAATTCCTTCAAAGTGAAGGGGTGGACGGCGCCGTCGGTGGTAAGGCAGCCCTCCTGCAAAGCGGGGACTTGGTAGTCCGCGGCCGAGGAGGTGGGCGCAGGCGGCGGCGGGGGTCCTGCAACACCGAGACGGGCGGCCGTCTCGGGGTGAAGCGGCGGGGGAGGGGCGCGAGCCCCACCTGTCAAGGAAACATGGCACATGGGCCAACCAGCGGTCAAGGCTGACCGGCGCCGTGCCGTCCCGCGTGTGCTCCACCGGGGTGCGCTGCCGCCGGCCGCCGAGCCGGTCGAGGTGGTACCACATGCATGTCCTTGCCCTGGTTGCGAGCTTGGCAGGCCTTGGCATCTGCGATGCACTGGGCCGCCTCTGCGTCCTGATCATGTGCGTAGGCCTCGATCCCAAGGGCGGCCAGGAGCACCGGTTTCAGCAATGGGTCCCGGTTACGCTTGAGGCGGTGCCGGGCGGCCAAGACCTTGGGGTCCTGGCGGTAGAGCGGGCCGGGCCGGGCGGCGGCGGGGCATGACCGGCAGGTGCCGGGCCCGGCCAGCAGCGGGGCGCGGGCCGCAAAGCCCGCAAAAATGGCGGCGTTGGGAGCACCCTGGTCCAGCTCGTCGACGTCCGCCCGGGCGTCCAGGGCCGACAGGTACTCCAGTCGGCACCGGTTCCGCTCGCGCTCGGCGTCCGTCCAGTCCTCAGGATCTCCCCGGACCGGGCGTAGAGCAGACCAGTCAGGACGGGCCACTGGGGCGCGGCGCTTGGATGCGTGGAACCGGATCCGAATGGTCGCACGCACCAGGCAGTGGTCAGAGCACACCGTGCACTAGGAACTCAGATCTGAGATTTTTCTCAGTTTTTCTCAGTTTTCTCAGTTTTCTCAGGAAGGCTGCCTGAGATTTCCTGAGATTTCCTGAGATTTCCTGAGATTTCCTGAGATTTCCTGAGATCAACTGAGAAAAATCTCAGTTTTCTCAGGAAAACTGAGAAAATCACCTGAGAAAACTGAGAAAACTGAGAAAAAACTGAGATCAGCCTGAGAAAGTCGCCTGGCCTGAGATTTTTTTTTCTCAGGAACGAAATTTCTCAGGCGCCCGGTTTTTTCTCAGGTTGCTGCCTGAGAAAATCTGAGACTGAGAATATCTGGGAAACTTAAGGCCTGAGAAAAACTGAGAAACCTCATGCACACAGAGAAATCGCATTCATACCACGCAACCAGAAATCACTTTGATTACAAATTATAATAATTTCTTGTGCAGTTGGAGTACAGCTCTTCAAGTTTAATAAGAACATCAATTTCAGTCACTAGACGAGTTGCTACAATCTGCTTCAGCGTAGCTCACTTTTCCATACGCCCTTGCACTTCTCCTCGTTGGTGCAAGGTCGCCCCGGCTAGGTTCAGCCACATTCTTGTGCTGCCTACCCCCTCTCCCCCTCTGCCCACGATTCCCCCGCGTAGGTTCAGCCGCATACTCGCGGCCATCGCCACCACGGGCAGAATCAGCAGCATTTTCTGCTGCAGGCTGCCTCCTTCCTCTCCCCCTCCGTCCACGCTTCCCCGTGCAGGTTCAGACGCATTGTAGCTGCATGGGTCATCACTGTCGCTGCTAGGTGGAGCCACATCCTCTTGGCTACCATTATCACTGCCGCTGCAGATGGAGGAATCAGTTTCTGCTGCAGGCTGCTTACCCCTCCTCTTCCTTGGTGCAGGCATGCCATCCTCGCTGCCACACTAGGAACGGAGTGTTGACAAACTTTGACAATTGTTTGTCAAGAATTGTCAAATAGTTCTAGTGTGACCCGCTGGCTTCACACAGCCAAAAAAAAAAAAAAATTTAATCAATTTTTGGCGGTAGAGAGACCATGGAGGGACTGCCCGCTGCCCGCTGTAGACGCATACTGTAGTTCGTAGAAGCGTACTCCTTCGCTGCACTCCGGAGAGGAATCGTGACGGACTGACGGTCTCCTTCGCTGCCCTCCAGAGAGGAGGCCGCTAAAGCGGCCGCTCGCTTCGCTCGCTGGGAGCTTTGCGCGGATTGGTTGGCAGTTCTTCCGTGCGCTTGGCGCGGATTGGTGGTCAGTCAGTCCGCCCCTTCTGGATTGGCCGCGTACTCGGTGATGCCCTGAATAGTGTCGGATTACCTTACATTGCCAAATTAGTAATATAGATTCTTGACATATCAACTGACATGACCTTGACAAACCTTGACAGAACTTGACAAAAGCTTGACATGATAACATCAAAGGCTTGACAAACCTTGACAGAATGTTGAAAGGTTGACAAAACCTTGACAATCTTTGAAATATCAACATATCAACACGGAAAAAAATGTCAATACACTGACAAACCAAGGTGATGTGTCAAGAAATGTCAAGACGTTAACAAACGAAGGCCAAAAAAATTGTTAACATGACAAAATGTCCACAAATGTTAACATGACAAACGTCAACATGACAACCAAAGGCGTAGCAAACTGACAAATCAACACCACGCACAGGTAAACTTATTTCATTAAAATCAACAAGTTCAAAAGACCACCTAAACCAAGTCATCATCATCATCATCATCAAAATCAACATGGCTGCTACCTTGCTGCCTGAATTGCGGTTTTCTGCATTACATTAGCATGACAAACTGTACTGACAAAACACATGAAGGAGAAGTGCACTCAATCACAGTCCGAGGGTGGCGGGCAAGATGCACAGCCACAAGCATCTTACAAATGCAGTATAACATCCGCGTAGGGCTGTCCCAGCGATCATTGCTGAAATTAATGGACGACTTTCTAGAAATTTACCGCAGGAGACTGTCCAGTGCTACAGCGATGTGATGAGGGCTCAGAGCCTACAAAATCTGTGTCCGCAGGTGCCCTCCCCGCCATGCTGGGCTGGCCGATGTGTGCGCCATGGTTGTGTTAGGTAGATTGCCTGCATGCAAGGGAAACATGCGTTATCCAGCAAAGCAGCAAAGGGAACACACAACGATCTTAAGTGAGATGAATACCCGACGCCTTGACGCGCCAACAACGTTGCATTACCTAAATCAGTTGTGTGTAATGAGACGGCGTGAGAGCAAAGCAGTCGCGTGGCTATTTGTGAGTGATGGCTTGATTTTTGGACCGAGAAAGTGAGATAGTGGACAGAGAGAGAGAGAGAGAGAGAGAGAGAGAGAGAGAGAGAGAGAGAGAGAGAGAGAGAGAGAGAGAGAGAGAGAGAGAGAGAGAGAGAGAGAGAGAGAGAGGGCCTGGTATTCTCACCTAAACTGTCCCTATGTACCTCACAAGATGTAGGGAACTGCGAAACCACAGGAATACCTAGAGAAGAGCGCTTCCTGGCTCACGAAAAACTCGCCGATTGAGTGCTTGACGTTCACGTTTGATAATGCTGAACTGCGTTATCAAATCATCTGCGTTATCAAATCATCATCTGGCAGAGTCACGTCACTTGGTTGGTGCCGGGCCCGCTACAAAAAACGTAGCGGGCCCGGTGATGTCGCTAGTACACCACCCGACTTTACATCGAGTCACTGTGAATGATATATATATGGCTGCCTACAGCACCGCGCATGGTGTCCAAGTAAAATTATGGCGCTGCCAAGGCTGCGTACCTGCCGTTATCGCCTTGGTCTTTGTCACGGTGGCGTTCTCCAATTCACGTTCAACGTCCACTTCCTGTGCCAGCTCTGGCGCGGCGCGTGCCCTTCGGGCTGAATTTCAAATTTCCGCGTGCAGTCCGTTGGAGAGGGGCGCTGCGTCCGGAGTCCGGACTTGGGGAATGAGTTTTTGTAAACATCAGACACTGATTTCTTCAGACGATGCACAAGGCTGGGCGCGGCGCAGCGTGCGCAAGGCTGGCGTGCGCAAGGCTGGGGAGTGCGCGAGGCTGGGAGTGCGCAAGGCTGGGCGCGGCGCGACTTGACAGCTACCCACTGGTGCGGCGTAAAACTCCAACCGACGTAAAAGTGTGGCTTGCAAAAGGCGCCAAATTTTGAGCAAGCAGGACTTGGGTCAAATTCGCCGATGCGACCTCTGGTGATCATGGCCGCAACTAGCCGACTGCAATCCTCGTGAAGAACGTCGCGGCTTGCGATTTCATTTCATAGGCACTATCATCATGGCTAGGGCCGTGATTCTAGCCGTTATTTATTTAGGACTCATGTTAACGGCATGCAGGGCCTTGTCATATGTGAACATTACAAGCGATGAATGGGTACGTTTTCCCCTTTTGTTATACTTTGATAATTTACGTTCTAGGTATTGTTCTACGTTCTAGGTGTTGTCTAGATATTGTTTACAACTTGGAAAACGCTGCCATAAATCTGCTTATCACGCTCTTGGTTAAAAAAAAAAAATCAATTGAGCAAGATATCTGCAGCTTCGGTTGGCGCTCCTCATGCGTGCAGGATATTGACAGCGGCGCCAAGCCGGACACGATTATGACGCTCTGTATGCGCATAACGCCAGCCATGGCTGCCAAGTGCGTGTTGGAAAACAGCCCACACGCTACTCTTCATTGCAACGTGGCTACGATTGAAGTTTATGTTGAAGGGGGTACCATCCTGGCGGCGTATCAGGTGAGCGTTTGTCAGCTAGCCATATGATGTGTAGCCTGGCCTGCCGAAAAATTCACCGTAGGGCCTGGGTTTGAGGACTAGGATTTCTTTTATTTCATGGACTGTCATACGTACACACTTGTAAAGCATTACAAATGACGCTTGGCAGGGCACGCTCGGTAAAATAAATTGTCATTCCGACATCATGTTAGCGACAGCCCTGCCCAGCGTAATTTGTAAGGCTTTACAACTTGTACTGTACCCTGCTGAGGCCCTTGGACAGTTTTGATGAGCGGAAAGCTCAAGGCCATGGTTTAAAACAGAAAAGGGACCTCGAGCGCAATGCAGGCTTCGTGTATGTGCAGGCTTCGTGTAGTGAATGTATAGAATACTGAACACAAGAGTGGAAGGTAAGGTGCAGTCATGCGTGCGTGCATGAAGGTACAATATCCCTGGGTCCTTGCCCCTTGGCCCTTAACTCGGTATTTGTTGTCTGGTAGAGTATGCCATGTGATCTTTACCGGGTAAACTCAGCATGGCTTCTTCAATGCCTAGCGGGGCTATACAACTGAAAGTGGTAAAATTGTTTATGTGCTTGCTGTACGGGGTCTTTGCCACCTGCATTGTGGTGACTGCGCGTCCTTATTGGTTTGTTTGTTGACTCACACCTTGTGTTATTATATTTCCGCCTAAATAAGACGTACAAAAGACGAGAGCAATAGCTCTGACAAGCCATCAAAACTTTTTCTATCATTTTCCCCCCCTGAAATTCCCGTCCAGCCCATGCAATACGACATTACTCCAATACTCTGCATTATAGGTTTACTGATTTCTTTTACTATTACAACCCACAAATTGCTTAACTTTCTGGTTCTAAATTTTTCTTCTATTGTTTGTCTCCCCCCCTCCCGCCCCTCCCCTCTGCTCCCCCCCGGCATCCTCCCTGTAATGAACCATAAAAAAGGTCGTCGGAACCGGCCAATGGGGTGGAGAGACGTTTGAAGCTTCAGGGGCATCACAGGTGCTCGCTCAGTTATGGGAGATTACTCGGGACACTGCCTTGCATTATGGCGCATGGGTTGGGCCCAAAGGGGCTCTGGTGCTACATGACAGAAGCCTTAAGGCGATGGTGATGGGCGGCATCCTGGCCCACTCAACAGTGCCATTCACGAGCAGTGTGCTTGAGGGCATGGCAAGACACGGCACGACTTATCACAGCGGGAAAGAAGGTTTTAAGGACATGAACGGAGCTGAGTTGTGTCCTCCTGGCCTTGGCGGTGAGGTGAGTGATACAGGGCTGAAATGGGGACGTCGTTTGTAAGAACATTACGCCATCACTGATGTTTCTTTAACCAGGCGGGACGGTTGTTGGCCTGACAAAAGTGAGTGAATACAGTCTAGGGTTTAGAGCAGTAGTGCATAGGGTAAATTAAAGTCCGTGTTATTTTTCCACCCACTAGACCTGTGTGGCATCACTACCACATCCAAGTTCTTCATTCATGCGGTCTCCTGAAAAGGTTACCAAATATTTGCACCCTTGCTTGCATGCGAGCTTTGGTTGTTCTTAATAACAGGAGTGTGCATGGCAATAGATAAGTATCATTGGGTTGGGTAGACCAGCCGGGCCCCCCAATCCGCCAACACCATACTGGCTTCCACACACATGGTTGTTTGTTGGTAGTGCATTTGTTATGATTGTTTTTAGCTTGCAAGTTTTAAGGTGAGTATTTTTTGCTAGAGAAAAAGGATTTAAATGATGTTATGTTTCTTTTCTTTTTTTTTTTTTGCTACTTGTTCTGGTGCAGGCAAAATTGATTTGTTGCTTTGGGGACAAGTTTATCAACCGGTCATATGCACGTTCTTATTGGCGTGCTATGTTCAAGTCCAACCTCGGCAAATGGTGGTTACGTCGTGGTGCCGCTTTCATCAAGGCACAACGAAAAAACGTGTCAAGCCCGCCCTTGCTGCAGGGTGGAAGCAGTTCATGTGGTGGCCATGGCAACGACAGGCGCGGCTCAGATGACCACATCTATAGGGTTCCTGGATACGCTGGCTTACTTCATGGCTTGGTCGCACGGATTATCGGTTTTGGTTGCTTTGTCAGCGGCAGCAGCAGCAGCAGCAGCAGCAGCAACAACAACAACAACAACAACAACAACAACAACAACAACAACAACAACAACAACAACAACAACAACAACAACAACAACAACAACAACAACAACAACAACAACAACAACAACAACAACAACAACAACAACAACAACAACAACAACAACAACAGCAACAGCAACAGCAACAGCAACAGCAACAGCAACAGCAACAGCAACAGCAACAGCAACAGCAACAGCAACAGCAACAGCAACAGCAACAGCAACAGCAACAGCAACAGCAACAGCAACAGCAACAGCAACAGCAACAGCAACAGCAACAGCAACAGCAACAGCAACAGCAACAGCAACAGCAACAGCAACAGCAACAGCAACAGCAACAGCAACAGCAACAGCAACAGCAACAGCAACAGCAACAGCAACAGCAACAGCAACAGCAACAGCAACAGCAACAGCAACAGCAACAACAACAACAACAACAACAACAACAACAACAACAACAACAACAACAACAACAACAACAACAACAACAACAACAACAACAACAACAACAACAACAGCCGCCACCACGATGACGTTGACGAGGAGGAGGAGCAGCAGCAGGAGGAGGGGGACGAGGAGGAGGACAAGGTCCAAGCTAGGAACAAGGACCACGACAATGATGATGGCGATGGCAAAGTCGAAGGACAAGATGGCATGGTCGACGACGTGGTGGATGATGCGGCAACGAAGGAGCGCATATATGCCACCAGGGGCAGGGACAATTGCAAAGGAGGTGAAGAGCAAGCTGCTGTGCTGGTTGATGCGCCGCTGACTCAGGTATGCCGTATTTATCCGCTCGTTGTACTAGGGTGTATTGCACTTGTGGCCACAAATTTGCACCTTTTCATGTGGCACCGTTCCTCTGCGGACTTGCGTTTAACCAGTTGGGCTACAATATAGTTAAGTACATTTGTTTTGGCCCCCCTCCGAGGTTACCTTTTTTTTTTTTTTTTCCTGGTCCCCCTTTGAGGACAAAGTGTTGCGCTTAATTCATGATCTTGTATGTGTATGGATCTATGTGTCTTCTTCGGTGCACGCGGGGGCCGGGCAGTGCGAGATCGATGACCACCAGCAAGCCACTCCGACTCCAGCTCCAAGTGCGAATCATGGGCATCCATCTTCCTCTTCGCCGCCATCCCCACAAGCTCGACCAGTGGTCGTGAAATGCATGGGTCGAACGAACAAACGATGGTGCACCAAGCGGGGTCTAACTCAAGTAGACAACTCGGCGCCATCAAGACTTGTGCTGGAAAGCATACAAGGGAAGTACTACTGCCCAGATTGTGCCAAGACACGGCGCCACGGCTTCAAGGCGAAAGGGAAAACCAGGTAATGAAAGGCAGTGATGGCTCGGTTTTTTATGGATTTGACCAAGCAAATTTTTTTCGCATTACTATGAGCCTAACTCCTGAACCTCGTGCTAGTGTAAAGGTGTTACGCGACTCGATCATTCTGTCTGCGGCACTGCGAGCTCTCTTATGCGGATCAAACCTGCGTCATTTGCCTGCGCCGCGCCATCCCTGCTCAACAGCGGCGGCTTTGCGAGCTGCCCCGGTCCCAACAGCGGGGTTGGCGTCGTGCCCGCGCCTGGGCTCAGCCCCCCCCAACGGCCGCCTTACTGACTGACCCGTGCGCAAGGTAATTGCTTGTTAGAAGAGACAGCCCCCTTGGGCCACGCGGCATGCCAACCTGACATCATTATGTTCATCGTGTGATGATGCGTGGCGTTAGGTATGGAGTAAGGCACTTGGCTTTCGGACTAAGGCACCCATGTGGACCAAACCTGCGTCGTTTGCGTGCCTTTGCCTGCAGCGCACTGTCCCCGCTCAGCAGCGAGCCTGGCACATCCGTGCCCGGCGCTGACAATCGCATCCCTGGCAGCCGCACCACCGGCAGCGGCTTTGCGAGCTGCCCCGGTCCCAACAGCGGGGCTGGCGTCGCGCCCGCGCCTGGGCTCAGCCCCCCCCAACGGCCGCCTTACCGACTGTCCCGTGCGCAAGGTAATTGCTTGTTAGAAGAGACAGCCCCCTTGGGCCACGCGGCATGCCAACCTGACATCATTATGTTCATCGTGTGATGATGCGTGGCGTTAGGTATGGAGTAAAGCACTTGGCTTTCGGACTAAGGCACCCATGTGGACCAAACCTGCGTCGTTTGCGTGCCTTTGCCTGCAGCGCACTGTCCCCGCTCAGCAGCGAGCCTGGCACATCCGTGCCCGGCGCTGACAATCGCATCCCTGGCAGCCGCACCAGCGGCAGCGGCTTTGCGAGCTGCCCCGGTCCCAACAGCGGGGCTGGCGTCGCGCCCGCGCCGGGGCTCAGCCCCCCCCAACGGCCGCCTTACTGACTGCCCCGTGCGCAAGGTAATTGCTTGTTAGAAGAATGCGCGCATCATGTGTTGATGCGCCTCTCGATTACATGACCCCATGAAATTAGTTTGGTGTATAAATATACATATAATTTAATGTTGTATGCATCAAATAAGGGGTTAGTTAGCCTCTCACCGTCTCAAGTAACCCAGTGGGTGAACGGTTAATGGGTCGGCTACGGTTATTGGGTTGTTTTATAGGGTCCCGAGGTTAAGGTTGATAAACGTTGCTCGAACTCATTCCATGTTGTTTGCTGTCTCACTTAGTCTTGTTCACACACTACACTTGCTATTGTGTCTCATTGCACAGGGACGCTCCACGGGACATAGGAGGGGATTGCGATCTTGCCAAGAATATGCCGACGGGGCCTTGGGAATCCTGGGTCGCCGCTCGTGCCGCAATTCAATCATGGGCTGATCATGGTGAGCATGGAGCCTTCGCGTTATGCGCCCGCTACGTGGCTCAGAGCAGAACAGAGCGCCGGGAATTCTGGTGCGATGGTTGCGGTGTAGCTAATCATCAAGGCAAAAAACAGACAACATCCAAGAAGACGAATTGTGAGTGGCGAGTTGTGATTGCAAAGCGGAAGGATGGGATGTTTTATGTCACAAAATACCCATTGCCCGTGACAAGCCTAAAGCCAGGGCACCTTCCCACTGGCCACAATCATGAGCTAAGACGTCCCGGGACCATTGCTGCTCTCTTGGACCCCATGCTTCGAAAGCTGCCTGATGAGGTGAAGGCAAGGATATTGTTGTGCAGGAAGAGCGGGGTCGACCTGCCAACAATCCTGACAATGATCGATAAGGAATTTGGGGAAAACCGCACGTGGATTGATAGCGATGTCAGGAATTTCCTGCGGCGGTCTCCTGAAGATAACTTGTCGTCTGCGTCGAAGTTGGTCTCCTGGTGCTATGCCCAGCAAGATGCCGATCCTCGTTTCTACTGGAAGCATGCTGTTGATGGCAACAACCGGCTCAACCTTCTTTTCTACGCGACGGGGGACATGAGGGAGCGTTATGCCATGGCTTGTGATTCCCAGGCGGTTTCTGTTGACGCGACCCACGGCACGAATAATCATGGCATGAAGCTAATCTTCTTCACGGGTGTGTCTCCTTACGGGAAAAATGACATTTATGGAGTTGCCCTAACAGTGTCGGAGCACGAGCAGGCATTTGGCTGGATATGGGACCAGTTCGCTGAGTGCATGCATGGGCACTTGCCGAAGGTTGCCATCACCGACGAAGACCAGGCCATGGCATTGGCGATTACAAAGCGAGGAATCACTCATCATCTTTGTATATTCCACCTCTTCATCATGAATGTGACAAAGAACATGAGGCGTTGCTTCGGTGACGAAGCTGCGTGGGAGAAGTTTTACCTGGCATTGTGGCGGCTACGCAACCAAACCGATCTTCGCAGCCGTGAGCACTTTGACAGAGATTTTTTGCAGGTCCTTCTTCTCCTTCCCCAGAAGTATTGGGGCCCCAAATGCCGCACGTTGGCCCATTGGTCCAACCTGCCCTACCTCCAGGCTGGTCATGTCCCTCGTCATCCTCGCATGTTGAATGCGCACGTTGAAAAGGATGACATGTTGCGCCTCGGACGTTTGACAGCCAGCCTGCTTGCCGCCGTCTTGGGTATGTTTGAAAGCGATGTCGCTGGCCACTTTGGTTTCAAATGCGGACACGCTCGTGTGATAGAAGCATTGCGGCACCTGCGCCGCGAGTCTGCTAGCTGTACAGAAGATCTGATTACTCGTGTGCGTTTGTGCTACGGCATCATGCACGAGTCAACTGCCAAGTCAGATTTTCTGGACAGCTTCCCGGATGCTACCATGACATCATGCCCCACGGCGGTCTCACAAGACGACAGTCGGTTTGCAGCGACGACGGATGGCTTGGTGCAGGGTTGGGTTTCATTGGCTGACAAGACATGCACGTACGATGATGGCGTCCTACTTGAAGTCAAGACCCACCCTACGTTCATGGAGGGGCCGACCTTGCGTGCTGGGGAGGAACGGTACGTATGTTTCAATCCAATTTACCACCGCAACACTGTAAAGAGCCGGTATGGACACCCACAGCTCTGCACACATCTTGATTATCCAAGCAATTAGTGTACAAGTGTTTCGCCTCCGTGGCTTACCATTATGCATCATCAGCACAACAAGTTTTAACAGTGATTGCAAACCACGGTTTTTTATGTGTCATGCAAGGTCTACCAAAAGGCGGTGTCACCATTGCATTTTTAGGCCCAAATGCATGTGTCACCCGAAATGCATCTAAACCTTAAACCTTCCTCAACCTTTTCATGAAACAATCAAAGGTTCATTACAATATCTGATTTTCTCGCCAACTAGTTTTGCCTGTTGGCTTAGCCCCCCCAACATGGCCCGGGTAGCACGTGTTCGCCGCCCTCATCAGGGGGAATAGTATCACATTTGGTCAATAGGCCATACCAAGTCATGCTTGTTGCCCCAACCAACTAGAGCATATTCTCAATGCCCATTCCCGCCATCCAAGCTATGCCTCCTGTTTACCGCCGCAACACCGGTTGCCAGCAGCCCATTACTCACTTCACCCGCCGCTTGCTACACAAGGCCTTGCCGCCTTGCCCAACATGCTGCCTGCTTCGCCTCGTTCGGCCGAATTTCGCAAGTAACCTTGCAGTTCCAAGTACCTCAGGTTTGCTTGACATTCCCCCTCCCTCACCCCCTCCCACCCCCCCTCCCTCCCTTTTAGAAGCTACATACACCGCTACGTTCAAGAAGTATAAGTATTTATCTATATATTATACAAAGTTGACAAGATATTTATCACACACTTAGTTTCAGTTGGCTAACTCGCTTTCTATGTCGTGTGCCCAAGGGGCTTTTTGTTGTGCATCGATGAATTACGCCAGACATAGGTGTAACTTTTCTGTACATGTTCTTGTTGTCGCTCTGTTGACTTGTTGTCGCTTCACAGGCAATGCACTATTGTGTGGAAGGACGCGCATCCCCTGGAGAAGATGCGACTGTACCATTTTGCCCAGCTTCAGTGGCAAATGAAGGTGAAGAATATGCGTTGTGGCCTTCTCCTCAGCTGGACGATGGAGAACGGCATGCGTGTGTTCGAGGTGCGTCGAAGCGATGAGTGGTTGTCGCTAGCGACTGATATTGCGAACATCTTCTGGGACGAGTACGTAACCTACAAACAAAGCCCGGTGGAGAACTTTCAGAATCGTTTTCCTGGGTATACTTCCTTCATAGATCTTACACAACAACTTTGCGAGGTGGTAAACAGCGTCTTTGTACCCAGCTGCAGAGCCAAGATTGCTGAGGATGCGCGATTTGTGGCTGCTGGTAGTGATGGCTACAACCAGGTGTTTGACTTGTTGTATCCACCCGCCAAATGTGAGCGGTCTCACATGGACAAGCTGTATGACACCGCGCGTAAATGGGCCCGCCGCTTTACTTGGGGTGACTCAACATTTGGGATGAGCTCTTCCCAAAGGTCCGAGGTCACGCACAACGCGATAAAAAACCGTGTGGACAAAACCACGCAGTTGGAGGAGCTCCCTGTTGTGCTGGCTGATTTGTGGCAACGGCGTGCGGAGTCACATGAGATCGAGCTTTACCGTCGATCTAAGCACCACCTGAACCGCATCAGTCCCATAGCCCACCCGGTTTTGGTTGATGCTGAGACAAAGTTAGCCAAATATGCTTTTGACAAGCTGAAAATCCAGTTAGCAATGGCGTTTCATTACATAGTTGGTCCCGTGTATGATGGCAACCTGGTGGAGGTAAAGTTATCTCCAGAGAGCTCTGGGAGCCAGGCTCGCCGAGAACAACTGAAGGAGGATGAGCCTACGGTAGTGTCAAGGATTGTTACTCTTGGCAGCGACAAGCACCCCATTGCTTGCAGTTGTCAATATGTTGTCCACATGGGCCTCCCTTGCAGGCACGTGCTTGCTGTGGAGCTAATTGCTGTGTGGCTTCAAGCAAAGGCTCTGCCGTTGCAGTGTGTCCACCAGAAGTGGTTGTTGCCTTTAGATCAGGCAAATATGCGCAATGAGTCTTTCAAAGCGATGACAAGGCCGCAGCATCCTACACCCCACTTGGTTGTTGACCCAACCACCCCCTCCAACGTGGAGGTGACACCAAACTATGCCAACTTGATAGCCCTTAGCCGCCGCCTTGTTCAATTGGCGGTCGAGTCCCGTAAGGAAGTGGAAATCATGCAGCATATAGAGCGTGGAATTGAGATGTGTGTTTCCGACAACCCCGGTCTTCCAGCCACAACCCCGGGCCCTGCACAACCGATGATAGCTCAGCACCCACTCCCAGTCAATGCGCAAGCAACATCTGCGCCAACCCAACAGCCCTTGTTATGTGGCAACCCACCAATCGCAAAGCCGCGGGGAAGGCCTAAGGTCCACGGGGCTCAGTCTAGGAGGCACCGCAGTGCTTGCGAGCCGGATAGAGCAGCTAGTCGCAAAGGCAAGCAGCCTCGTAGTGCAACTGCACAGTGTGAAGAGGGGCCTATTTCCAAAAAGCCATTCTTCCGTGGCTCCCACCCTACCTCCTAGTTCATCCCCTTCAATTAGTCCATCCCAGCCTTGTCCATTGTACCACTCGGTCACGAGATAGCTGCCCTTGGGTGGTGCCATGTCCGGCGGATGAGTTAAAATGTTGTTATTGTATTAAAGCATGGATAAAATAATTGCATTTTCATTTTAGCAACATCAAAGAGACAACATAACATGTTCATAATTCAATTGTGATTGATTTGGGTTTGATAAACAGTGCTCTCAACGTTTTCCAATTCATCTACACCTTAGTCATGAATTTCAATACAAAATGCTGGTGGGATGGTGATGCATGGAGCATGAATTAATGGATTAAAATATTTACTCATATAATTTTAACACCTAAAAAGTGATTTCAGTCGTCACATGCAATGTTGGGCTACCACCTCTTTTGTTTTGGAATTTTGGCACAGTATCGAGAAAGAGGTAATTCCAAAGTTTGCCAATGACTGCATGGTCTCGGAGCTAAACCAAGAGTTGTGTGTACGACCCTCATTTGTCGTGGCATGATCCACGTAGGGTCTGAGTACAAGGCTAACCAGGACAGTCATAATGCGTACACTCTATGCTCCTAGTACTTGTTGATATTGACATATTCTCCAGATTTCTGGCCTGCGCCGGTAGTCGCTTTGATATTGCATTCATTATGCTCACGTGATGCATGTCACGATAATATTATACTGTCTAACGTATTAGTTGCATTGAATTGAAGCGTTACTCCGTTGGGAGATCACGTAACACATGTCCGGTAGTCTGTAATATTAAGGCAGATGGTGCGCAAGGATAGATGGCAAGTAGTGATGAAGGAGACCACCCCCAAGTCTGTGGGGGCTCCGCGTGTGACCAAGTATGGCATTCATAGCGATTCGGGCCGCGGTGCCCACACCCCTGTAACTAGGACCTAGATAGCTTATACCATCCATTCCATCCCATGTTCCCCTCCCACTGAGGACTTATGCTCACGTGACGCAGTCACGTGTCTATTAATTAATTAATTAATGTCCGGTAGGGGCACCTCGGGTAACCCGCTACGGTCGGCACAGTGCCACCGGCCGCGGGGCCCACAATCCTGCTACCCGTGCTTAGATAGTTTCTTTCGCATGTCATCCATTCCCTTCATGAGGATACTGCTCACGCAGTCACGTGGTATTAATTAATTAATTAAATGTCCGTGAGAGGGGGTACATGGTCTATAAGCGTGCTAAGCAACAACCTGCAAATGATGTAAACTTAATAATGCTCACGTGATGTTTGTTAATTATAATATTGATAATTGTCTCTTGTTCACGTGGTGCAGTCACGTTCTTATCGCACGCAATTGATAGCACTGTTACGAGTTAACCCACCTCTATGTGAGAACCTGTACGTCTCCACCGTTGGCACTCGAATGGTACCTATCACCACTAAAGATGATTTAGAGGAATCGTTCGCGACAGCTAGATTGCAATGAAGCTTGATACATGTTCAGCTGCAATAAAACACATTTCCCAATTAACACAAGCAACAGCTATTGTGTGGGTCGACAACAACCAACTAACTATGAGCCCAACTCGAACGTATCGACGTTGGCTAGACTGCCATTATTGTTCTCACGACAGACCATACATTGAGGTGCTCACAGAACGCTGGCACCAAGGGCAGAGGACATACAGGTAAAAACCATGACATGAGTAGGAACGGGCATGGCATGACTAGGAACGTGTACAGCATGACTAGGAACGGGTATGGCATGACTAGGAAGTAGGAACAGGTATGGCATGACTAGGAAAGAGCATGGCATGACTAGGAACGGGCATGGCATGACTAGGAACGGGTGTGGCATGACTAGGAACGTGTACAACATGACTAGGAACGGGTATGGCATGACTAGGAATGAGTATGTCATGACTCGGAACGGGTATGGCATGACTCGGAACGACCATGGCATGACTAGGAACGGGTACAGCATGACTAGGAACGGGTATGGCATGACTAGGAATGAGTATGTCATGACTCGGAACGGGTATGGCATGACTCGGAACGACCATGGCATGACTAGGAACGGGTATGGCATGACTAGGAACGGGTGTGGCATGACTAGGAGCGTGTACAGCATGACTAGGAACGGGTATGGCATGACTAGGAACGGGTATGGCATGACTAGGAACGGGTATGGCATGACTAGGAACGGGCATGGCATGACTAGGAACGGGTGTGGCATGACTAGGAACGGGCATGGCATGACTAGGAACGGCCATGGCATGACTAGGAACGGGCATGGCATGACTAGGAACGGGTATGGCATGACTAGGAACGGGTATGGCATGACTAGGAACGGGTATGGCATGACTAGGAACGGGCATGGCATGACTAGTAACGAGTATGGCATGACTAGGAACGGGCATGGCATGACTAGGAACGGGTATGGCATGACTCGGAACGACCATGGCATGACTAGGAACGGCCATGGCATGACTAGGAACGGGTATGGCATGACGTGGCCCACGCGCATGTGCGCCCATAATGGCCCCCATGGATGATGCTTTCAGTATTTAGCCGCGCCCAGCCTACAATGGGACCTCCCATGGATGATGCATTAAGAATTTAGCCATGCGATGCCTATGCAGGGAGTTACTCTCTGCTGAGATGCCATGTGTACACCAGCTATAGCCTAGCCACATACCCTCCACCCCATATGTCATGCAGGCCTTCTAGGCCCTCTCCTCAAGCCCCCCCCTGGGTGCCTGTGCTTGTTAAGGAGGCATGAACCATCATGGCGGTGCAGGTGCACCTTGTGCACCCAGAGCAGGTGACAGTTGTACATCCTCCACCTGCAGGTTGTAGCCCTGATTGTATTACAAACCCATAGATGCCCTTTTCTCAGGGCTATGTGTTACATATGCTCCCAACGGAGCTATCATTTTAATTAATTAATTAATTAATGGCATGACTAGGAACGGGAGTGACATGACTAGGAACGACCATGGCATGACTCGGAACGACCATGGCATGACTAGGAAGGAGCATGGCATGACTAGGAACGGGTATGGCGGCCAAGCACGTGGGCGGGTTCGTGCTATTCGTACCGTTGATGCTGAAGAGTCACAGGTATCGTTGGAACGGAACGGTCCAGGGGTCGCAGGCGGTTCTTCCCGGGACTGATCTTCCAGCGCTGCAAGAAAATCACGAACATGTCCCTGGTTGGGTAAAGAAAGCAGGCAAACCCCGACCGGCCGACCGCGTCCCCACCGTGCATGTACCTTGGTAAGACGTACGTAAGGTTCTGTGGGCTGAACTGACCGCGCTTCAAGAATATGACGATTTGAAGCCACTATGAAGGTATATGCAAACCATGTCGGCGTCATCCGCTCGACCCCTCTTACTCAGATATAGTTGGATATGCAGCATAAAAAGCAACGGGGAGAAATTGTCAATGACTATGATCCCCCAACTGTGGGTGTTAGGAAATAGAAAAAGCATGGCAGGCATAGCTTGCGTGCAACATTGGGGGTCGGAAATTCTAGTCGGGGGGTCAGTGGACTCCAACGTGGACTCGAGACTCAGATTGATTGATTATTGAGGGTAAACTGCACGACTACAGGCTCTTTGCGCGCGCCACATGTTAAGTAATCATGCCATCAGCTGCCATTTTGAACGCATCATAAGGAAACCCGTCGGGTTAAAAACTAAGATCTAAACGGCCATCACCACTCGCATCGACGACGAAATTCGGCTAAGTCCAAAGGCAGCCGATACGATTTACGTCGTTTGCAGTTTTACGCGCCAGCCTTGCGCACGCTGCCGCGCCGCGCCCAGCCACGATGCACTCCCAGCCTTGCGCACTCCCAGCCTCGCGCACTCCCCAGCCTTGCGCACGCCAGCCTTGCGCACGCTGCGCCGCGCCCAGCCTTGTGCATCGTCTGAAGAAATCAGTGTCTGATGTTTACAAAAACTCCTTGGGGAATTCGGAGGCTGCTGGTCGCACAAAAGATCGTTGTTGGCTGTTGAGTGATGTCCGACTGGCACGATGGAGAGGGCTCCATCACATTGGCGACCTCAACAGTGGCCCACATGTACCGACGAGACCTGCATCTCGAGCTTGTCGGCCCTCACGCTGCAGCTGTCGCCATGCGAGACGCCCTGAGACTCTCGGCATGATTTTTCCCGTGCAACATCACGCCCTCGATTCGCAGCAAGGCCCGTCTGCTCCAATATGGCCGACTGCGGGCTGTGCCGTAACAGGAAATGTCCGGGTGATGGCAGGCAGTGCCTACCCATCCCACCGCACGCACCGCGTCAAGCAATATTTCCACTTCCGCTGCTGCTGGGCACCGGGCTACTGCCTACATTTCTTCAATCGCTCCATCGCCTCCTCCATGGTGCCTCGCTCCCTGCGGCCCCTCCGCCACGCCGGATATCCATGGCAATCAAGCCTACCGGCTACCACCATACCGGCCACGAGCCCTTGCTGCACCAAACGAAGTGTGCGGCCCCGAATTAAGTGAAGTACACGGCAGGACTGGGAACCACCTGAAATTACATCGGGGTCTCCAGTGGACTTGGCGTCACATCTTGCTAACGTTGTCACTGTCGGCAGTTGTCAGTTGCTGTTGGTTGTTGCATGCTGAGGGTTGCAGATGTTCTAGGAACAGCTGGTCCAATGTTGCTATGCATGCAGTTACTCTTGCCATTACGTGTGTCCGTGTGCCTCCAACCATCCCGCCACGATGCCAGCACCCTCCACCCCGCTAACTCCCACTCGCCCCACTCCCCTGCCTGTTCCATACCCGCCCCACCCACAAATATACGTCACAGACATCCACATGCCGTTATCCATCCCCACCTGCCGTTATCCATCACGGACTACTCTCGCCCCCACGCTGAGGTCCCCCACAACACCGTAACACCGCCCTCCTCCCCCAAACCATCCGATGACCCACCCGACCATCCACCTTGAGTCCCCCCAAACCAACCTATCTGACTACCACCCTTCCGTATTACATACACCACCTTCCACACCAACATAACAAACCACCTACTAAACAAACCTACCGCCCCACAACGAGGTTCCCCTACACCACTGCACCCCGCCCACCCCGCCCCCCGCTGCCCCAACATACGATGACTCCACCCCACCATCCACGTGAAGCATAACCATCCACCCCGGCCTCCGGGGCAACCAATCAGCTGTCCACTCAACCATAACTGACACTGCTGCACCGACCACCGGCAAGCCCGCCTACGTACCATACCCAAGCCACCCGCGCAACCCAAGCATCCCCAACCCTCACACGAACCTGTGACCTACGCACGAGCTACCTACAACTGCGACTCACAACTACTACATAATCAACCCATAACAATGTCCCCCATGACCCCCGCCAAAGGGGGGGGTCCCCCCAATAGTCCAACACACACACACACACACACACACACTCTACAATACCCAGGACCACGAGTACCCACCCAATTCACCTCCCACAACGGTATCACCCACGAGTCCAGTGCCCCACCCATGTCCACAGCGACACCCCGGAGACTTCACCACGCCCACCGACTGCACGCACGCACACCTAGCTGCACACTCCCACGCACCTACCCTCGCACGCACGCATGCACGCAGCCATCAACCCACCCACCAAGGCACGCCTGCACAAACGCGCACATGCACAAGTGCACGCACACGCACACATAGCTGCACACTCTCACGCACCCACTCACGCACGCACGCCTGCACACAGCCATCAACCCACCCGCCAAGGCACGCCTGCACAAACGCACTCATGCACAACTGCACGCACTCGCCCACGCACGCACACCTAGCTGCACGCCTGCACGCAGTCACGCAATGCATGGCAGCATGCCCGCCTTCTATATCATTCTTGGAATATCATGTTGCATATGGCATTATTATCATGTTTGTAAATTTAACTCCTTGCTTTCTGTATGCTTTCTTTCTTTGGGGGATGACTTGATGCAGATCGTGGAGCATACAAGCTCGACGAGAAGACGTACACATCAATATTGAGTGAAACCACCGTTGCTGGGCTCTGGCATGCCAGCTGTTATATGGCCATGAGCCATCAGCTAGCAATCCAGAAATAGGATGAGAGCAGTTTTGAGTCGATGTTTTATATTTTGATGGTATTGAAATGATGAGTCACAGAATGCCACAATGAAACATAAGTTCATTACTATCAAACAGCGTGATGCCATGAATGCCACGCCTAATACCACAAGATGTGCTAATAACGTATTTAATTCATTAATGAATTGTTGGATTTATTGCATGATGGTGTTATGCTTGTTAGAATACACATTTAATTCTGGCAATGGCATGCCTGAGAAAATGCCCTGAGATTTTCAGCGCCTGAGAAAATGCCCTGAGATTTTCAGCCTGAGAAAAAAAAATCTCAGTGTCCACGTAAAATCTCAGTTTCCACTTAGCCCTGAGATTTCCTGAGATTTCCTGAGAAAAAGCCAATTTTCTCAGGCCAATCTCAGGAAATCTCAGGTCACTTTCTCAGGAAATCTCAGGAAATCTCAGGAAAATCTCAGGAAATCTCAGGAAATCTCAGGAAATCTCAGGAAATCTCAGGAAATCTCAGTTTTTTTCTCAGGAAATCTCAGGAAATCTCAGGAAATCTCAGTTTTCTCAGTAGCGAGTTCCTAGTGTGGGCGTGTCAAACACTCGGGTGTCCAGAACCGAGGTGCACCTGGGCTGCCATACCACCACGTAGTCCAGACAGGCCTGACGGCCGTTAGGGCCCCGAAAAGTGACCAAGTCCTGTGAGGGACGTTGGAAGTGGCAGTTGACAGCAACCATCCCGCTATCCCGCAAAAAGGCAGAAAACAGGGGAGTGTTGTCGTTAGCAGCCGTGTCAGCAGGCGCAAAGCGACTGCCATGGCAGTGCCCACGGGGAGCGTGGCATTGGCGTTGAGCAGCATAACCAAAAAGTGGCGGGCCGGGGTGGCCCCCTCAAGCTAGGCGATGCAAGGCCTCGAAGAACTTCTGGCATTCCGGCTCAGGTAGGTCTACCACTATGGGGTGCGTAGCCCACCCCCACCGTGAGGTGGTGTTTAGACCGCCCCTCGACGGAGGTGAAATGTGCTACCATAAGGCGTGGGGTTAGAAACTTCAGCGTGCTGAGGCTGGCGACTGCCGGCCAGCGGCGAACACAAAAGACCAACACCACCTTGGCCTAGTGTACCACTGCCAGCGAAACAAAACCGCCAGCCACCTGCCAGGCGATCAGTGCTCACCATGCCAAGTGGCACCGTGCGGCGATGCTCTTGCACGCCTAGAATAGACACACGATGGGCTATGCAAAAGGCGACGAGCTCCTCTACCCCGCGGTAGCTATGATCGCCATCTGCTAGTAGCAATGTACGTGCGTTAAAAGTCGCGAGGGCCAAGGATGCCTGCTGGCCCAACAGGGGAGAACGGCGATATGCCAGGGGATGGGGATGGATGCAGCGGGAGGTGGGGGTGGGGATGGAACGGAGGGGAGGGAAGCGGAGGCCCATGCTATGTCCTGGCAATGATCAGATTAATTAATTAATTAAAATCATAGCTCCGTTGGGAGCATATGTAACACATATAGCCCTGAGAAAGGGGCATCTATGGGTTTGTAATACAATCAGGGCTACAACCTGCAGGTGGAGGATGTACAACTGTCACCTGCTCTGGGTGCACAAGGTGCACCTGCACCGCCATGATGGTTCATGCCTCCTTAACAAGCACAGGCACCCAGGGGGGGCTTGAGGAGAGGGCCTAGAAGGCCTGCATGACATATGGGGTGGAGGGTATGTGGCTAGGCTATAGCTGGTGTACACATGGCATCTCAGCAGAGAGTAACTCCCTGCATAGGCATCGCATGGCTAAATTCTTAATGCATCATCCATGGGAGGTCCCATTGTAGGCTGGGCGCAGCTAAATACTGAAAGCATCATCCATGGGGGCCATTATGGGCGCACATGCGCGTGGGCCACTTGCAAAGGCTAAGCCTATCTAATCTACACTACTGGTATATTCCCTAGTCTGGGGTGGCAGGAGGGGCCTGCCAGGGCTTGTGGTCAACGTGGATGACCGCCCCCCTCCAGTATACCGGCTTCCCCCCTGCACGCTGCCGGAGCTGAAGGTAGGTCGGCCATAGCTCGCGTCGCCGCTGTTGCTGGGCCAAGGTCAAGTCATCGTCCAGCGTGAAGCGAGTCTCCGAGAGCTTCTTGCGGCATTTAAGGAACGCCAGCTTGTCCGTCATGTACTTAAAGGTGAGGAGAACGGGTGCCGGGCCAGCCTTCCCCCGCGCGCGGGGGATCGAGGCGGACAGCCGACATGTCCAGCTCACCGAGTGAGTAACATGGGGGCAAGAATGGCGCGCTTAAATGCCTCAAGAAGGCTCGTGGAGGTCTCACCTGCCGGCTGCATGGTCGAAGTGCTTGACGATGACATTGTGGCTGCGCTTGTCGATCGAGCTCGGCCGCCTCGCGAAGGTCGAGGGCTTGTTGCTTGAGTTGTGCCGCGATGGTGGAGGTGGTGGAGGTGGTATGATGCTTAAACAAGTCCGCCCAGGTGGAGGGAACATCACTGGCCGGGCCAGCAGGTGCCGGCTGGGCAGCGATTTCCTGCACCGCTTGGGCGGTGAGGCCGGCGGTGTCATGCAAGCTCTCGAGGGCGGTGGCGGTGGCTTGAAGGCGTTGGTCGTGATGAATGATCAGATTACTTGCCCACACTCCTTGTTATATGATATGCTCACATGGGTCTTATTGCACCCACAGAATTGCCGGATCGTCTATCGTGTCTGATTGCTGCTGTGGGAAAATTAAAAATTAAATTAAATTATAACATGATTCCGTTGGGGGATCATGTAGCACATATTCCCTTGCTGGATGGATGGAGGTGGGCAAAGCCGCGAAACCGAACTAATCTAACTCTAAGCTATATAATCTAACTATAATCTAGAAAACCTGCTGTGGTATGCCTCTGGCATGAAGGAGAAAGGGGACTCTCTGCCCTTTCTTTCTGTTGTGCACATACAGGTATTAAAAGCACTCCGGTGCTTCGTGACTCCAGGCCACTAACGGGAGCACGAGTTTAATTAATTAACTAACTAACTAACTAGCTAACTAACTAACTAACTAACTAACTAACTAACTAACTAACTAACTAACTAACTAACTAACTAACTAACTAACTAACTAACTAACTAACTAACTAACTAACTAACTAACTATAACTAACTAACTAACTAACTATAACTAACTAACTAACTAACTAACTAACTAACTAACTAACTACTAACTAACTAACTATAACTAACTAACTAACTATAACTAACTAACTAAGTAACTAACTAACTAACTAACTAACTAACTAACTAACTAATTAATTAACTAATTAATGCAGCTAGAGCTCTCTTAAGTGTGCATGGAGTAAGGAACGGCACTGCAGGGTGCATGCCTACCGCCTGAGTGCCCCATCCACGGGACAAGGCTGGCCCCCCACCAGTGGTCTGCATCTTTAAAGATGCAGACCACTGGTGGGGGGCCAGCCTTGTCCCGTGGATGGGGCACTCAGGCGGTAGGCATGCACCCTGCAGTGCCGTTCCTTAATCGTGCAGCTCCAATATAGCGACATTGCAGCCTGAGTTCGGTTAGCTCTCTGGCCGGAAGAAGCTGGTGACTACCTCCTGTGCACATGCATGGTGGCTCGACGACGACCTGACGCCATGCAGCCCGGCCAGGCATGCAGCGCAGCAGCGCCACGACCAGTCCGGCCCGACTACATCCGCCACAACCGACCAGCCCTGCTGAGAAGCCCAAAGTGTACTGCATGGCGGGGCGGCCGGGCCGGACCTTAATTTACCAAAGACCTGCATGCATCGGCATGGTCGCTCGACGACGACCTGAGTGACGCCAGCCCAGCAGCGCAGCAGCGCCACATGCAACCAGTGGCCCGACTACATCCGCCACAACGGACCAGCCCCGAGAAGCCCAAAGTGTACTGGCGGGGCGGGAACCTGGAATTGGGGCCAGAATCTTGATATTGGAGCCACGAGCCACGAGGTAGCCATGGCTGACGGCGGAGCTCATAACTTTTACGTTTGGTGGGCACCAAATTCGGCTGTGAATATATCACAATCGCTTCGTCTTTCTAAGACGCACACGCTGATCTATTCTTCCGAAAAAAAAATAAATTATAACATGACTCCGTTGGGAGATCATGTAGCACATATTCCCTTGCTGGATGGATGGAGGTCCACGGGCAGAGCCGCGAAACCGAACTAATCTAACTCTACTAAGCTAATCTAATCTAGAAAACCCTACCTATTCTACTCAGCAAAGCGCCCCTTCCTCTTGGGGGGAGGAGGCTTGCCCACAGGGGCGCGGGCGTATGAGCCTCAGGACAATGGTCTTCCACCTAGCTCTTCTTCGGTCCTGCATGCATAGCAGCAGTCCAAGCAAGAGAGAGGGAGTGAATGCGATGTTCAAACGGGGCTGGGACCACTAGGTCGGCCAGCAACTGCTGCGGGTAGGTCGTGACAGGTTTGCCTACCTAGCTTCTTAGGTATGTCCTTGGGGCCAGGCCACGTCAGGATATGCCGCCCTGCCAGGCTGGCCAAGCCGCTGGGGGCCGGCCAGACCGAGGTCGGTGTCTACCTGGCTGGTGCGAGCAAGATTAATTAAACACGTGCTCCCGTTGGGGAGTCACGGAGCACCGTACTGCTTTTAATCCCTGTGTGTGCACAACAGGAGAAAGGGCAGAGACCCCCAGTCTCCTTCATGCCTATGAGGCATGCCACAGCTGCACTCGGGCGCGCTAGCTAAACGGACACGCTAACGATCCGGCAGTCTGTGGGTGCAATAAGACCCATGTGAGCAAGATGTCCTATACGAATGCTATCCTGCGCTGTCTAATCTCGTCCGAAATGCGAGGCATGCCCTGGTACAAAGATTCTAAAGACCTATGCGTGGTAAACCCTACATTCAGGGCCTGACGGAGCATCCTGGTTACCGTGCCGTCTAGCTTGGCCGCCAGCTCCCGTGAGGACAAGCAGCGGTTCCTCTCCCGTCGCAAGCGGTTGCACGACCTCAGGTGCCTGGACGCTGGACGACGACCTGACCCCCGCTCAGCAGCAGCAGCGACGCGACCTGTGGCCGGAATACCTCCGCCACAAGCAGGACCCCCAAAAGCTAGCCCAAGGTGTACTGGAGGGGCGGGGCCCTGATGATCAACCACAAGACGTGGACGCCCCCCGCGGGCTATAGACTAGCTAATAGCCCTAGCTTGTATCCCTAGTGGTCACTGCCGCCATGGCAGCAATTTTTGCCTAGCTGTGCCAACATACCTAGACACGTGCATCGCTCATGCACGGTATCACAACCAGCCATAGCCTTAGCTTAGTCCTTAATTGTACAGCCATGCTACGTAGTACGTCCTGGCTATGACCAGATTCCTTGCACACGCTCCCTTAATTGTTATGCCATGCTCACATGGGTCTTATTGCACCCACAGATTGCCGGATCGTTATAGCGTGTCCGTTTATAGCTAGCGCGCGCCCGGATGCAGCTGTGGCATGCCTTAGTTAGGCATGAAGGAGACTGGGGGTCTCTGCCCTTTCTCCTGTTGTGCACACACAGGGATTAAAAGCACTTCGGTGCTCCGTGACTCCCCAACGGGAGCACGAGTTTTTAATGAATTAATTAATTGGCCGCCAGCGTGTTCGTGAGCGTCCATGCCTCGGCGCCATACCTGTGAGCACCGTGAGGACCAGGACCTTGAGGAGCATGCGCTAATTGCGGTGCTCGCCGAGGGCCTTCCAGTGCCAGTAGTTTTTGAGCGAACGATGCCTAGCCCAGGCCAGGCCGATGCGGGTGTCCACATCATCGGCAGTATCGCGGGGAGCATGCTCCGGCCCAGCAGTTTGAAGCGATCACCGGAAACGGGACCTTCGTCCCGTCTAGCAGCCGCGGCAGCGGCGGGCGACTGGAAGCCCCAATCACCATCGCCTCAGCTTTATAACACTAATCTCCAACCGGCCCCACCACCGCCCGGCCTCGCCTATAGCTCCAGGCCCAGACAATCCAGCCAGCTAGGTCTGAATGTGCTCGGGGCGCGCGCGATGATCGAGGGTGGTGTCATCCGCATAAATCCAGTCGGACAGGCGGTAGCCCGGGTCCACGCCGCCGTGTTCGCGTGCGTTAAGGATGTCCAAGCCGGGCTTGAACCCGAAGAGCAGTAAGTAAAGCGCACACGTGCCCGGCGCATGACATGATCCACGACAATAATGAACAGATATGGGGACAGTCCTGACACAACCTTGCCACACCACATGGTGAAGGGCCGGGGAATGGTGGTGTGGTGCCTTCCGCAGTCCGCACTACTTGCCTGTGATCGAGCCCTCATACAGTCGACGAATGGCAGCAATAAACGTGGGTGGTACCCGATCCAGAGCTAGGATGGCCCAAAGAGCCTCCCAGAGGACCGTGTCAAAGGCCTTGATATAGTCAACAAAAAATGAAGACTAGCGGCAAACTGTCAGGGCAAAGGCGACGCACCTCCTCTATCATGCAACCGGCCGGCGTGCCGTGTCGACGACAAACACAGCCATATGACAGTGTTACGACCATGACGGAAACCCATCAGATGAGACTTACCCAGGTGTGGGTCCAGCGCGGCGCGGAGCCGCGGTGCAGCATCAGGCGCATGAAGACCTTCAGCGCGCCGCGCTCTGGAGGCAGACACCCCGATAGTTACCGGGGTCAGCAGCAGAGCCCTTCTTGTACAGCATGACTCGGATGGCCGTCTGCCACTCATGCAGCAGGCGGAGGCTCATCAGAGAGCAGGGCACGGTTGCCGGCAGAACGCCAGCAGAAGCTCCCTCACCGCCAGGTCAGGGGGCTCAGCTCAGCCGAAAGGTGGTTGGCACCGACCGCCGCGTCGTACCGCAGGCGAGCAAGCTGGCGCCGTCCAGTTCCTTCAAAGTGAAGGGGTGGACGACGCCGTAGGAGGCATTGAAGGCAGCCCTCCTGCAAGGCGGGGACTTGGTAGTCCGCGGCCAAGGAGGGAGCTAGGTGCAGGCGGCGGGGGGGGTCCTGCAACACCGAGAGGGGCGGCCGTCTCGGGGTCATGAAGCGGCGGGGGAGGGGCGCGAGCCCCCCCTGTCAAGGAAACATTCTCCCGAAACTACCACGCAGTATTATGACGAGCAAACGCTCGACCACGCAACGCAGCCTGGCGGCTGCGATGAGCCAAGAAAATTCGCCTGCAGCTCCGGCTGTAGCTCCGCCTGGCCTGCTAGGCGGCGGGGACACTAAAGCGTTAGTAACTAGTGCACTCGGCTCCTGCGCGCGGCCTTGCCCTCGGCATCGCCTGATCCAAAACGCAGTCGCCCAGCAGAATATCGCACCCAACAGATCAACCGCGCTTTCGGCCCCAACCTTTCAAAGTCGACGATCACGACTGGCTCAACATGGCCCCGGGGGATTAATTAATTAATTAATTAATTAATTAATTAGACTTTAATTAATTAGACTCGTGCTCCCGTCGGGGAGTCACGGAGCATTAACCCCGATGGATGGATGGATGGATGGATGGATGGGGACACACAATCCTAGGTATACCGGTCTAATGTATATCTACAACATCAAGCCAACTCTATTCTAAGCTCTCCTCTCCCCGGGGCCGGGATGCTATGCACTGCGTCTTCTACGGGGATCGATTACGCCTTGCTGTACGACCTGTGCCTCGATCCATCTCCACAGCATCAATTACCGCCTCATCCATCCAGACGGCACCGGGTCGATGAACCCCAACCTTCTGCATGTCAATTGGGTGCGCACGCCACCTCCAACACATCATTCTCTGCTCCCTCCTCATGCTCTCCGGATGGCAAGATCTGGGCTCCATCCATTTTCGCACCCATGCACCCTCCGCTCCATCCTTAACCCCTAAATGGGCGGAAATGCTGCCGATAAATCGGCAGTAACTCACCTATTTTGTAAACCAGCCCCTGTACAACCTAGCAATATCCAATGGCTGTCCTTGGGGGGCAAGCATGTCCATGAGTTGCCCTAAGCCATGATATATCACAACCTCACATATATTCATCGTAGGCCATGTATAACTGCCGTCAAAGTCAGGGGGGTCAAGACGAGCGTTTTCATTTTTGGTAGAATGTGCATTTTGAATTATGTTGTAAGAGCTAGGCACCTACCACTTCAGGGATGATAAACAATTAGTTGCTGAACAGTTTGAGCCATTGGGGTCATCATTTGGGTGGGTATACCAGCAGTTACACCCAGTACAGCCCATAGGGGTACCGTTGGTAAAAAGCAACCAAGGGGGTAGGAGTGGGCATACTACCTACTAATACCTACTAATATGGCCCCCAACCATGCCAAACAATACATTTCCCTTCCACAATGATGGGGAAACATAACTGCATCATCACACTGCCCTTACATGGCACCTATGTGCAGGTGCCACCTTGTCCATGCACGTAGGTAACGTGGTACGGATACCCTACGCAAGGCATGCATTCTAGGAGGCAGCCACCAACAAACTAGTGATTTTAAGCCTATTTCAGCCTGCCCTAGCAAGGATAAACTAGGCCTAAGCTGATATAGCTTTCCAGGTGATGGCCAGCACACCTGGTGGCACATGCTGACAATGGGAAGCTTCTACTCACCGGTTACATGCTTGATGATGCCACAGAGACCAGCCAACTGCCTCACACTCATGCAATATGTGTGTGGGAAATGTATAACAAACATATATGGAGGTATTCAAACCCATACAGCCTCTAAAACTTATCACCATCACCCTGTGGCAGGTCAACTGACTGAGGGAAGCATCTAAGAAGGGTGTTTTAGAAAGGGGCCAGGCCAGGGTCAAGAAAGAGCATGAATAATGCAAAAAGAATGTGCTACACAAGCTAGAACGTATATATAAACGTCAAACATCGATAGGAAAACGATGCTTAAGCTTTACCAGGCATGGATGGCGTTACCTTGGCCCAGGCGGTGGCCGCAAAATGGCGCATTTCGGCACACCAAAGTTGTGCAGCATGGTCGCTGGATTCGGCGATTTCTGGCCACCCTTGCACGTTTACGACTAATATGTATCATAAAAAGTACAAAGAAACCGATATATCCTTTAAAATACGCCGGAAAGGTATTGCTGTCAACGTTTCTATCGTCCAGCCTGATCGCAGTTTTTTCCAGCAAGAACGCTGCCGACACCTATCAAATGGCATTCCCGCGAACCAAAAATTGGCCTGTATGATCTTTAGGACGTATAAAATCAATACCCTAAGTTTGGCCAGAAAATTCGAACGCAAACGTAAATGCCATGCGTGGGCGCAAGCCGCCATGGCCAGGTCGTCGTTTTCCGGAATGCACGTTGTACGTGAAAAAGTACCCTGACCCCTTGTACTTTGACGGTCTGGAACACCTGTTAAACTTGGTCAAAATATAGCAAACCCTAGTATCATGTTCTGGAGAAACTTATAAACTTTCATTCTTCTCAGCTAAACGTTTCCTAATTCCCAATAGTATTCTCGCAAACTGGTCCCCCGAGTAGGTGCCGACAAATCGGCTCTAAGTCACTTTTTGGCGGAAAATCGGCAGCAAGACCATTTAGGGGTTAAGGAGGCCCTCGAGCAGCACGTGACCCCCCTCGCTGCAGACGTGGCAGCAATGCATGGGAGGCACGCTGGCTAGCTACTGAGCTCCCTCACCTTTCCATCACCGTCACCAGCTGGCTCCACCTCCACCCTCCTCGCCTCCACCTCCACTGCCGCCGGCCACCCGCCCCCACCTCCGACATCAAAGCCCAGCTCGACTCGACATCGACCAGCTAGCGCCTCTTGAGGACAACGCCATCGCCATTGAGTGGCAGCCTGCAAAACACCGCAGGCCTTACCGCTCAGGCGCGGTGAAGGACATCGCCGCCCACGGCCGGCATCTGCTGGCCCGGCCAGCGATGCTCAGTCCTCACACCCAGATCGACCTGGCCCGACATGCTGAAGCACCACACCACCTCCACCACCATCCATGCACCATGCATCGCGGCACAGCTCAAGCAACACACGCTCGACCTCCGGACGCGAGAAGGCCAACCTCACCAAGCGCAGCCACAATGTCATCGTCAAGCACTTCGATCAGCCGGCAGGTGAGACCTCCTCGGAGTCTCTTCTCATGGCATTTAAGCGCGACATTCTAGCATACCGGCCCCATGTACTGAACTCACTGGTGAGCTGCGGATGTCGGCTGTCCGCCTTCCCCGCGCGCGGGGTATAAGGCTGGCCCGGCTCCCCTGCTCCTCACCTTTCAGTTAATAAGTACATGGCGGATAAGCTGTCGTTTCTTAAATGCCGGAATTAAAAAGCGGCTCGGGGACCTCCTACACTCTGGACGACGACTTGACCCTGGCACAGCAACAGCGGCGACGGGAGCTACGGCCGACCTACCTCCAGCTCCGGCAGAGCGCGGGGGGGCGCAACCGGTATACTGGAGGGGGGACGTAATCCACGTCGACCACATTATTAAGCCCTGGCAGGCACCCCCTGCCACCCCAGCAAGTACCCCAGTCTAGATAATATAGCAGTAATTAGTGTAGATTAGTCATGCTTAACTTAGCCCGTGCCTGGCACAAGCCTACGCGCATGTGCGCCGGCCCATATAAATATTAAAAATATAATTACTTACAGCAGAGTGAAATCACTCAAACCATATAAATACCCCCCCCCATGGATGATGCCTTAAAAATTTAGCCACGCTTTGCCTATGATTGGACTCCCCATGGATGAATTTAGCCATGCAAGCTTTGCCTATGCATAGAGAGTCACTCTCTGCTGAGAAGCCATGCCCTCTATAGAGCTCCATTGTCTAGCCATGATGATCTTCCCCCCTATATCCAGGCGTATGTCCCGCCCTTGGTGCTGGAATACATAGCGGTGACTGCGGTGCGCAGGTGCACTTTGTGCACCCATGCAGAGCAGGTGTAGTTTACACCCTATAGGTATACCCTGGCACTGAGGAAGTATAGCTAAGAATGTATTAAAAGCCATATGCGCCCCTTCTCAGGGATATGTGCTACATGCATGTACTCCCAACGGAGTTATAACCGAGCTCAAGAACCAGCTTCTTACCCTCATGGGCCTGGTAGGTGAGGTAGAACTGCGTGGGTGCCACCGCCTTCCCCACTCACGGGACATGCAAGGCGGCTCCCCCACCAATCCTGCTCACCTTCCCCTCCCCTGAGGATAAGCAGCGGTTCCTCTCTCGTCGCGAGAGGTTGCACGACCTCAACTGGACGCTGGATGACGACCTGACCCCCGCTCAGCAACAGCAGCGAAGCGACCTGTGGCCGGAATACCTCCACCATAAGCAGGACCCCCAGAAGCCCAAGGTGTACTGGAGGGGCGGGCACCTGATGATCATGTTACGTGCCAGCCCAGACACACCTATCCTGGGCTACGTAGCGAAAGATCCTCCTTGCCGGAATTAGGATTAATTCAAGGTGGCCTAATGTAGATTGCGCTTCACGACGTGAGTCGTGAGATATCTGGCACCGCGGCTTGATGCCAATTAGCTAATTGTTACACGCTTATATTGGCTAGCAATACCAATTACAAATGGATAATTGCCCCAGGCTCAATGTGAAGGCGTTTTCGCACTTGACATTCATCAAACCAAGAGGACGAGACTCTCGTCCTCGGACCAATTTCACCTAGGTCTGCCACTACGCTGGCAAGGGGCGCCGACATGGCGCCGACCTTCCGAAGCATGCAGTCCACACAAGATCCTCGCCTACAGAATCCACGCATGAGTACAATATCTCAGCTATAAAGTACGCAGCGCGGCGCGACTGCACCGCCCCCTAGAAGATCGCATACAACAACCTAGGCCCAAAATAACTGGTCCGAATCACACAAACTATCATAGTTCCATACAAAAGTCCTGACCAAGGGACAACAATTCCCAAATTAAGTCCCGAAATGAGTCCCAAAGTCCTACGGACTATGACAACAAGTCAAACTACATAATTTATTCCATTGTTACGTCCGTCCGAAAGGGCCGGCACGTAACAGATCAACCACAAGATGTGGACGCCCCCAGCGGGCTAGAAATATAGCAATAGCCCTAGCTTGTAACCATTGGAGTCACTGCCGCTAAGGCAGCCATGCCTAGAATGTTTGCCTAGCTGTGCCAACATACCTAGTCACGTGCCGCCAACGCACGGTACACAACCAGCCATAGCCTTGGACACGTGTGTAGTACTCCTACACACAGATCTCGAATGATTTATCTAGTACCAAATCCGAAAGGCTTGCATCACTCCCCGGAAAGGATACCTTTTGCGGATGACTGTAGGTGTCAGTTGGCGATGCCTTAGGATCCGGAGACGCGGTCCGTTCTATAGTCAGCAAAATTGGTGCGAGAGGTCCCCAGTTCGATTCCGGCCTGGATTCATTTGCAGACCGCATTTTTCCGCGTTTTCCGCGGACCGGCACTGAACGCAAATGGTTTTCACTTTGCGGCGTGCCAAATCAGAATAGCCTTAGCCTAGTCCTAGTACAGCCATGCTACGCCCTGGCTATGTTCAGATTAAATAATTAATTAATTATGTTCAGCACGAGTCTAATTAATTAATGAATTAATTATGTTCAGATTACTTGCCCACGCTATACTTGTTATGCCACGCTTACATGGGTCTTATTGCACCCACAGTTTGCCGGATCGTTAGCCTGCCCTTTAATTTAGCTAGCGCGCCCGAATGCAGCTGCATGTGGCATGCCTTAGGCATGAAGGAGACTGCAGGGGTCTCTGCCCTTTCTCCTGTAGTGCACACACAGGGATTAAAAGCACTTCGGTGCTCCGTGACTCCCCAACGGGAGCACGTGTTAAATTAATTAATTAACGGAGTTATGTTACAATTTAATTTAATTTATTTTAATTGTTGGGGCATGATGCCGACGGTATTTGTCACTTTCGTGTAATCATTTTTTCTAATGAGATTAGCCTATAGTACTCCTTGGCATGCCCATGCGCATGACACACATGCATGCCAGTACTTACTTACTTACTTACTATGGTTGTAACGACTAAAAATGTTGTGTTTGCAACAGCCTCAGTTTCAACATTGATGTGAAAAGATCTTTATACCTGGGTTGGAGTCGCGACAGATAACTTCACGTCCAGAGAAGCAATGAAGATGGATCTTCAACAGTTAAGGGAATGAGTCCCCACCCTTGTTAGACACAACAGACAATGTTATATCCAAGTCGACTATCTGTTGAAGTTATAGTTGACTTTTAGCGAGGGTTGTTTGATTGATGAAACAAGGAAACCCTTGAATTACACCATAGCTTTAGCTTTCTTACACGCACACGTTCACAGCCGCCACAAACAGGATAAAAGTCATCGTGCACGCAGGGTCGGCTCAGCCCTAACCCGGAAGGACCAATCAAAAGTGAGGATCACTCAAGATAAGATCTTAGCTTCCGAATCCTCAACACAACACAAAGCCAGCACATACGGAATCTCCATGACCTGGAACCAGATCCACCAGGTACAACGGTATTAAAGAGAATATATGACTGACTGAACAAAACCATGCAAAGTACCCTACGTGGATCAGGCCACGACCAATGAGGGTAGAACAATAAATTCTGCAGATCTCAGCAGGCCCAATATCCATCAGACGTCGAAGCCTCCTAACTTCCCAAATAATTGTCCTAAAGAACTCATAATAAGATCAACAGTAGGAAAACTTTGGATGTAACATTTGGTTGTTACATATCTCCCCCTCAAGACAGGAACTCCCAGTTCCTAGAAGCCAAGAAGAATAAAATAACAACCTCCACAAAAACAACACAACAATAAACAGGAAGTCCACCACCTCTTGGGACAAGCAAGTGGGTTTTTACATCCCCAAAGGGCCTCCTATCTCATTATCATCTGATCCTGGTCAACTCTGAATAAGACAAATTCATCCACAGATGAAATGTCATCAAGTGACTAACACACAGGCAACCATGCCTGGATAATACAACTGCAAGACTACCATGAACCCAGAACTGTCATTACTGGAAATCTGGACTGGACATCAGAACTGGCCTCCTCCATTCTGGATCCCCACCTCACTCCACAGCCCCGTCTCCAACCATCCTGGAACCCTTCACAAAGTGAACCAATCCCCCTTCTTCGTGTCCTTCCCCCTGGTTCCAAACACTGGAAAGTGCTCCACCATGGACACCCGGATCTGGCCAGTTCCTGCTGACCTGAATAGCCAGGCAGGTCTCAGCAGCCTTGCCCAACTCAGCTGAAAACCCACTGCACTGGGCAGGGTAGGACAGAGTAACCACAGCCTGTCGGAGGGGGTCGAAGACCCAGCCACTGGCAGTCTTATGGCGACATAGCCAGCTGCTATAGGACCACCACAGCTGTAGAAAGGCCTTGATAGGCCCCCACCTGGCCCCCAAGATGGGTACCAACACCCTCAAGGGCGTGAGCCTGGCCCTCAGCTCGTTAGGGAACTTTGGTAACTGCAGCCCCACGAAGACCGTGCTGTCCTTGTGTGGAAAACATGACATCACAGAGCAGCTGGACGACGGAGTCATGTCAAACTCTCCCTGCTTGACAGCTTGCTCGAGTAGCTCAGTGTAGGTCTGGGAATAACCAACTGGCTTGAGCTCTGCAAAGGCGAGTCTCAGATCACTGGGCAGAGCTGCCATCAAGTCCTGGCCCTCCACCGGCCTCATGTCAAACGAAGGCCATGGGTACACTGCAAAGACGGTGTGCATAATGTAAGCCACCATGGGTGAACCAACCCTACCAGCCATTTAGAATGTACTCCAGCACGCAAAATGTACTTCGTACCGAAGTTTGTCTTTTTATGCTGAAAATTGTCATGCATGATGTTTGCAACCAAAATAGACCTCGTACAAAGTTTGGTATCGATCGGACGTCATCTTGGTGACATTTGCTAGCAATAAAGGTACATTTTTGTCATTTTAAATTAAATTAAATAGTAATAAATAGGAAACAGTACTAAATCACGTCAAACCATCATGGATATTTGCAAGCAACCTAATTACCACTAGAATAGACCATGCACAAAGTTTGGGGTCAATCTGAACTCAAAATAGTGACGTTTGCTAGCATAAATACTGCATTTTTTGCCATTTTCAAGCATTTTGCTCAGTGTAAGCTACTAAACAAAATCAAACTACGTCATAAAGCTATGAAATGTTGAAAGCAACCTAAACACCACTAGATTAGACCATGGGCCAAGTTTGGGCTCTGTTTGATGTCAAAATAGTGACGTTTGCTAGCATAAATGGTGCATTTTTTGCCATTTTCAAGCATTTTGCTCAGTGTAAGCTACTAAACAATATCAAACTATGTCAGAAAGCTATGAAATGTTGGAAGCAACCTAAACACCACTAGATTAGACCATGGGCCAAGTTTGGGCCCCGTTTGATCTCAAAATAGTGACGTTCGCTAGCATAAATGGTGCAATTTTTGCCTTTTTCAAGCATTTTGGTAAGTATAGTTGCCTCAAACTAAGTCAGAAAACTGTGAATTGTTGTAAATAACCTGTTTGCCACTACATTAGACCATCCTCAACTTGTAAGGTCAGGCATAGGTAAAGGTAGTGACACTTGCTAGCACTATATATGAGCATATTATGCCTCTTTTCGCATATACACATAAAAAATAACAAGACAATATTAAATCATGGCCTTAATACAAGGTGTGCAAATGCAAATCACACCAGATCGGATGACCAATGATGGGTGGCTGCATGCCAACACATCTACCAGGCTGCAGGGTGAGAGGCCACATCGCTACAAGACAGGAATCCTCGCAATTGCACACCGCTAGTACACTGCATACCCCAAGAGGATTTGGCTACAAGCCATAAAAGTTTGGCCATGCTAACACATTCTTCATCCAAGCAAACTGCAGCCTCTCCAAACTCAACTCATTGATTTAAATGCAACTAGGCCAGGCGTGCATGCTCTACTTGCCGATAACCATGAGTAAACTTGTGTACCACTTCATTCCATGCGCCGGTAGATGGCACCGTCTCATCTACCAGTCATCCCCGGCTCCCATTCCGCATCCTCCTCTCCCTCTCCCTCTCCCTCTTCCTCCTCCTCCTCCCCCTCCCCCTCCCATTCTCCCTCCCCCTCTCCCTCCCCCTCTCCCTCCTCCTCCCCCTCCTCCTCCCCCTCTTCCTCCCCCTCTTCCTCTCCCTCTTCCTCCTCCTCCCCGCCTTCACTGTCACTGTGCACAGCAGGGACGGCATCGTCCATGTGGGTGCCATCACCTGCATTCACGGTGCCACCCTCCTGTGGAAAGAAGCGAGCGCGGCCAAATGCCTCGACTGGGTGTGGGCAGCCGCACACAAACTGAGTCACCTCCTCCAGGGCATGATAGTCCTCATACTGCCCATCAGCCCACATCGCCTTGATGAGCAGGTGACCTCCCCTTTCCTGAACCTTAGTGACCCAGCCATGGAAGCGCTCCCTCTTCCTCGCTGTCCCCGGAAACAGGGCACACAGGCGCATCCCGATAAGCGCACGTGCTCCATGCTCGGCAAAGTAGGCATTGCAGTCATCCTTTGCTGCTGCCCTGGCGGCGGTGGCAGTCTTGTAATGCTCAAAGTCAATCTGCGGGTGCTCTTTCAACGCCGCCACCGTGGCAGCTGACAGTTTGCCGGTACTGATCAGCTCAGGCTGGTGCACCTCTGCCGTACCGCCCACTGTCCAGTGCTGCAGGTGTACATCAGAAATGGGGACCGTCATCCCTGCGCTGCCGCCACCTAATGTCACTCTAGAAAACTGGCCCGTCCACGTCGGTGCGTAGTAAGGAGAGGCGACAATGCTGTCACGCTCCGTGCGATCGCCTTCCAGATCAAGGACCTTCACCAGCATGTGTGGTGCCCACGGCATTCCCTGCCCGCAGGTGACGGCTGGCCGCTTAACAACGAGTAGGTCGCCGCGTCGTATGAGGCTTCCATTCACCTTGAAGGTGTGCCTGCCAGAAATCAGTGTGCGCAAAGCGGGCGTTGCCGTTGATGTGCTCCCTCGCGCAGCGGGCGCACATGCGCGGTTGATCTGCGCTTGAATCTCGCGGGCAGGGCAAGCGACGTGCGAGATGACTTGGTTTACGGGCAGCCTCAGTGCCCGTGTTGCCCGCGCAACCGACTGGTCGCCTGCAGATCGCAGCGGCAAGGGTACCGCCTTGTTCGCTTGCAGTTCACGCTGCTCTTTGAGCTTTTGCTCCATGATGTCGAACAGATTCTCGTTGTTGGCACGCACATCCTCCACGGACTTTGGCACCTGCTCAAACCATCTGTCCAGCAACTGCTGCTTCTCAGCGGAGACGATGTCGGGAAAGAGGCCGTGAAGGCTAGCGCAGGTACGTCTCCTGGCACCGCCCTCGTCCCATTCAAAAAGCGGTGCTAGACCGGGACTTCCCTTGGGGGCCTTGCCACGCTCCATGAGGAGGCACCCATAGACAGGATCTCCCTGCGGGGTGTACCCAATGGGCGTGACCCCGTCACAAGCCTCGCCGTTAGGCCCTGTGGGCTGCCACTTGTTCACCGGTGCATTTACCAACGTTTCTGATGCGGCTAGGCGCCAGCGGACATACACGTTCATATCCGGCCCTAGAAACACTTCGAGATCGAACACCTTCGAAGAGCGGTGCCTCTCCCTCTCGGCTTCGGTTGCTGGCTCATCATCCAAGTTGGCGGTGGCGCCCGCGCCCGCGCCTACGCCCGCGCCTTGGGTGGCGCCCGCGCCCGCACCCGCGCCTTCTCCCCCGCCCCCGCCCCCGCCTGCACCTGCGCCCGCGCCATGGGTGTCGCCCGCGGCTGGCTTCTTCGGAAATGCGTCCATCGATTTCACCCACCGGCCAAAGTCGCGGTGGATGCACCCATTCAGCCACGTTGTGACATCCAGTGCGGCGTCCACAATCTGCAAGCAATAGAACAGTCATGCAATAGGAATAATGCAATATGAATAATCATTAGTATCAACGATGCGTTCATGCAGACGTGAACATGTGAAAAACAACAAGCATGCAACAACGACTCCAGCACACTTAGTAAATACTGCTCATAATATCTGTAGCACATGCAACATGGTTAAAACACACATGGATGACCTATATGGCTGCACATGAAGTGTGCACATAGAGAAGACTAGAAATCCAGCATGATATCAAGAGCCATCCACACTAATATAAGTCTTACCGCAGCTTGGGGCTTCTTCGGGTTGAGTTGGCGCATCGAGTTTGTCGGGCCCTGCTCGTAGTAATGCTCAAATGCGATGCCAAGGCCCGCCAGCACATCATCAAATGTGATTAGTTTCACAGGTGGCCTGTCCGTCACCTTGTTCTTTAAGCCATTCATCCACCTGACGAACCAACCGAACCGTTGATCACAATCAATATGAGTGTGACCAACGGGTAGCCTGCAGAAGCGGACACGGTCAAACAGTCCTCTCATGATGAGGACGGCGGCGAACCCCAGAACCTCGCGGTTCATGTTGTCGCCGCCACCGTCCACCTGCATGACCAAAATTCTGGGCAGCCCGTAAGCCCTTATCTCAGGGTCCGTGGCACTGTTCCACGACTGTTGCTCGCAGATTTCAATGATGTGACGAACAAGGATGGTGACAGTTATCCTGCCCGAATTACCAGCCACAGCCTTGTTGATCACCCATGGTGCGACCACCCAGAAAAAAGTCCTCAACCCGTGTGCAATCGTACAAATCAGGGTGTAAGGTACGGTCAGGTCTCGCTTGGAAAGAAAGTCCTTAGGCGCCTCAGCCGCCGCAGGAATGTGAGTCCTCATGTGAGCGATAGCGTCCATGGACATGGAATGATAGTGACCGTTCTTACCATTAAAGCGCCTGACAAGAAACCCCTTCCTCTCTACATGAAAAAGCTCTTCGTGGTTGGCGAGTTCCTCCTTCCAATACTCCCATCGTTTAGTGTCAGTGTGACGGGCAGCATTGATGTTGTTGTTGATGTTGCTGCAAATGTTGCACACGCCCATGATCTTCGTGCGAAACTTCTCCACGCGGACATAACTGGTTGCAACAACCTCCTCAAAGATGATCCGGAACAGAGTGAGAGACACGAAGGGAAAGTTGGCTTCCTTCTCGTTCTCCTTCACATAAGTGGCGAAAAGAGTCTGCTTGCATGGCTCCTCAATGAACGTAGTTCCGTTTGTCGGGTCATTCTGCACCGCGGGCTCCAACCACCGCCGAATCCACTCCTCCGCAAGCGCCCGTGCTTCCAGCCCCCTCTCCTTGCAGCCCCCGCGAGACTGCTTCTTGCCATGGTGGCCGCTTACATCTATGACGTGCTGTCCCTCGGCTCGCGCTTGGCGCTCATCAGCCACCTCGTGGACCGACGAGTGCCAAACGTGGTTGCTAATTTTCAGGCAGTGCCTGAATGCCGCCTCGCAAACCTGAAAGTGAAAAGGGGTCACAGACCCTGTGTTCTTATCCTTGACTCCCCCGTCGAGAACGAACCGGAAACCAGCGTCATGAACGAACTTGTGACGAGTAGATGACGACATGGTCGTTATGGCGTCGTACCCCCCCTGGTGCAGCTGCTGCTTTATCGCCGCCTTCCTGTCCTCTTGCTTCCGCCCGGGCGCAAACCAGGCGCTCCGCAATGCCTGGAGATGTGATGTTTTAATGGGCTTCATGCACTCGTGGCCGCACTTACAGTCGACCGTCTCGTCGGTCACTAGGCTGCCGGCATGGGTGCTGCCGCTTAGCATTTCAGCTGCGGACTTGCGCTTCCCATGGTGTCCCATCAGCATGATAGCGAAAGCCAGGAAGCAGAGAGCCACGATTATGTCCCAGCAAAGCCATAGCACACCTTCCGTTTCGACCGCCATGTCGGCCACTAGTCCGGATAGCTCAACGTACACCTGACCTTGACACTAATCGCACAAACAGCCACAATTTTGCAAGCAAGAAGACATGGCTACCTCGGCATTTCATGAAATGTACTTCGTGAAATGCATTTCGTGAAATGTACTAAGGAACGTGATTGGCCGGCGTTCGCTCGCCAAATCTCGCAAAATGTACTAAGGCACGTGATTGGTCCCGCAAAATGTACTAAGGAACGTGATTGGCCGGCGAAGATTCTGTTTGCAACAATTAAAATTCCCTACAGAATCTTCGCCGGCCAATCACGTTCCTTAGTACATTTTGCGGGACCAATCACGTGCCTTAGTACATTTTGCGAGATTTGGCGAGCGAACGCCGGCCAATCACGTTCCTTAGTACATTTCACGAAATGCATTTCACGAAGTACATTTCATGGAAGCTGCGCAGAAGACAGCCTGGAGGCAGAGGGAAAGTTCCTGTTCATCGTGAGTCGGGGTTAGCAATCACGGCGATGTCGTCTGCCATGGCGGAGGAAGTCGGTAATGGCTGCCCTGCCGCGGTAGAGAACCTGGAGGAAGTAAAGATCGAAGAAAAAGCTAAGGAAACTAGCGCTGTGGAAGGGGGGGTGTTGGGCGACAACTCCAGACTTCGAAAGAGTTTTGTTCCGTGCCGGGGGGCTGTCGCTGGGTTGGAGCGCATGGCGCAGGATGCTAGGTCAGCCTCGGGGAGTGGCCTTATTAGCTCGGCCCCCGTGTTCAGCAAATGCCTAGTAAAGTATGGTGGCCACTTAGGGGTGCGTAGAATGGCTATGAATGCGGTGGCATCGAAGATGACGGCAAACAAAGGTGCCGTCATCAACGTCATTGACGTCGGTGGGGGGACGCCTGCAGGCGTGAGGCGACAGAATGGTGAGAATCAGCTGTACTTGCTGGATGCCACTATGCTGACAGAGTATACCAGCTTCTCCGAGGCGATTCATCTCGACGTGCGCAAGGGGCAGGTAACCGGAAAGCCGGGATATCCCGACATCTTCGTCGCCTGCGAAACTGGGAACGACACATTCGCAATCGGAGACTTGGTCACGTTTGATGGCCAGGCAGCTGTCGCTGACATGGCTTCTGCAATGGAGCTTGACGTGGCGACATTCTCCTCGGCCCTAATCGCTGGCCTGGTCCGTACGGGGGGTAAGAATGATAGAGAGGAGCAGTGGTTCTGCCTGGTAATGCCCCTTTTGAGCGATTCGCAGGGGTTTTACTCGCTGCCGTCCACATCACCGGGGAAGCAGTTTCCGGCAATGTGGTGTAAGCCGCGGTTGCTGGCAGTGGATCTGGGCGCCCATGGGGCAATTCGAGAAACTTCTCTGGTGGCCCAAGCTGTGGAAGCCGCCGCGGGAATATTCTATGACCCAAACTCTGCCATCAATGCATTAAAAACTACCTGCACGCAAGAGAAAGGCTGGAGTGTAAGTCTTGCACGAATGCTTTCCTCTTTGATATAAGTGCCTTTTCCGTGGATAGATTGGGCTCTTTTTATAATAAATAAATAAACACATGGTAAAATGTCCTTGGGTTGTTTTGTCCTGTATGCACCTCCTTGCCCAACATCCAGGCTGTCGGCTACAAGGTGCCAGCGTCTACACCCCCTGCCACACTCCCAGCGCCGCCGCCAAGCACACCACTTCCTGCCTCACTCCCCTCGGTGCCCCTGCTATGTGCACCCCCTGCCGTATCTTCAAGGGCAGCTGAAGGGACTCAGGACGACGACATGACACCGCACAACAGCAGCGGGGATGGCGGTGACAACAGGTCAGACAAGTCTTACGGCTCGCCACCCGAGAAGAAGGGGAGGGTCAAGCAGGAGCATGCACCAGTGAAGCGCGAGAAGCATGTTCGCACTTGCACCAATGCATCTAAGCATGCCATTCCACCTGTGGTTGCTGATGCTGCCATTCCCATGGTGACTGCTGGTGATGCCGACTTATCCGACTTGCGCTCGTCTCTGGATGAGGTCAAGAAGGAGTATGATGGCTTGAGGGAGGCAATGGCCGAGGCTCAAACCGATATCAAAAGCATCCTCGGGGGCGGTCGCACCAAGCCAAAGCGGGGGAGCCAGGCTGTCGAGTCGCTGCCCGCTCTGGCCAAGAAGCTTGGCTTAGCTGAGGGGAGGCTGGCCAGGGTGGAGCAGGAGCACGCAGCTATAAATGCAAAGCTGGCCACACTTCAAGGCACAGCTGCAGCACCAGCAACGGTGGGGAGCAGGAAGAAAAAGGGGCAGGAGGTTGTTGCTGCGCAGCAGTCACCACCAAAAGTTGAGGCGCCCGCTACCCCTGACATGCGAAAGGAGGTCAAGGAGCTGCGGGAGCGGGTGGAGCGACTGGAGCGCGAGTACCGTACTCCGTTGGTGGTCCCTGGTACTCCAGCCAGTGACTCCAGTCACGGGCTGGAGCAGCAAGGGCATCATTATTCAACACGGTCGAGTCCCCAGAGGGTGCTGCACTATGATGCAGCCATGGCTCAGCCCAGGGCTGTGACATATGTGGACGATCAGCGGGTGGTGTACACTGCTGCAGGAGGCGGATACCACAGGCAGGCAGCTCCCGTGACACTTCGCACGGCATTGGACCCTGAGGTTGAATACCACCGGCATGCACCTCCAGTGACAAGCCGCTCGACATACAGTAACAGTGGGCAGGGCACTGCTTTCGTGCTAACCCCACCGGCAGGTCACCAGCAGTACTTCGACTCTGAATCAATCACGATGGTGCCTGTCACATCTCTCGCGCAGAACGTGGTGCACTTGCAGCCCGCTTATCCAGCAGTGGAGTATTCCATGAAGAAGCAACGGCGCTAGATTAGTAGCTTGGCTATCGATGCCATGCTTATCAAGGTCTATGAGGCATGGTGGGATGTCTTGTTAAGTGCTGCTCATTAAGGAGCACAGGTGAGCGATATGTTTGCAGGATGCTGTACATTGTCTTACACCATATGTTTTGTGGCTCATGTTTTCGCGCAGGCATTGATTATACATGTATCATGCATCAAGAATGGCATGACAACTAGGACTATGCATGTGCAAACTAAGAGTAAAGCTCACGGGCTCTTTCATCAAGATAGCCATGCATGGAATATGTGTGCCCACAGTCCATCATGGTTGGAAACCGGGTGTTGCAACTTGCCTTGTTCAAAACTCTCTTAATAAAAGGCAACAATATAATTTGTGGTTGGTGATGTTTGGTGAGTTTCAAGAGTTTTGCCACAATGAAGTTGCTATTTTGCCATGTGCATGTGTCATGATTGTGAGGCGCTTTCTATGGTCCCTGATTATATAGCTGTCTCACTTAATACTTGCTTATCGCTACAAGATGAATTATGACAACACCAGTATGCATGACATGCTTGCTTGATTACATGTGATCGCAAGGCGCAATGGGGGGCAGGATTGCCTCATTAGTCCGGTGGCTGCGACAGTTTTCGTGTAGCGAATCTGGGCGCGAGCAGGGTCGGGGAGCCGAAAGAGGCGGCAAAACCTGTTTTTCAAGGGTCTGGAACACTAGACAACTGCATAGCAGCCTTAAAATTTGTTCAAATGTAGTTCAATGTAGTACATTATAGTAAAAATGTAGTACAAAGTAGTACAAACTAGTACAATGTAGTATTTTGTAGCATATACTAGTTCAACTACCTCCAGATGAGATCCAGGGGCCATGGGGACACTTTTTTTGCAGAACTGAACTTGAAACAAGCAAAAAAGAGGAAACTTGGAAAAACTCAAAATGTACTTGTGCTGGAGTACATTCTAAATGGCTGGTAGGGCAATCTCACAAAGACTGGGGGGCAAACAGTCCAGGGCCAACTCTACCATACCCTCAGGTACGAGTTCACCCTCCTCCACCACTGTCTGGTCGAGGGCCTTCATGGCGGTGTACAAGGATTTACACCACTCGCACTGTTCAGGAACACATTTACGGTGGTCCAAGTACTGCTCCACCTGTTTTGTTGGGACAACAGACCTGGGCAAGTGTACCACCACCTTAGGGGGTGGAGGAGCCTCCGTAGAGGAGGGAACTGAGGCCACCATGGTGGGGATAGCCTCCTGAGCTACCTGAGCCTCAGAGGCTGCAGGCACAGCAGAACCCACAAGTGGAAGGTGCCCAGCCCTCAAGTGTTCTGCCAATGATCTGAGTAACCAAACCCTCCACATGAGCCAACCTTGATATAAGGGCCCCGTGTCGCTGCTCGTGCCGCTGCTGATCATGTACCATACGCTGGAACAGGTTGAGAAAATGGGCTTCCATGAAGGCATGAACCCAGCGTCTTCCTGGAGCGAAGTACCTGTGGCTCTGGGGCCAGCGTAGTCGTGCTGAAAGACATACGTCGCCCTCACGTCCTCTTGAAGTTGGGCAGGTGGCCTGGGTGTCCCCTCAGTATGGGAGTCTGCCATGGCTGGCAACCACAGACACACAGCACCAAAAAGGGGCGTTAGCAGTGCTCACTGGGAGCTATGAAGGGGAGCACACCGCTCAGAGCCCATGACATACCACTCAGGCAAGGTGATCCCATGACGCTGACAATAATCTAGTACAGCAGAGTGACTGTTGGTGAGATCAGACAACCACAGCCACGTAGCAGTCACCTCTAGCTCTCCCTTCCAGTGTACCTTAAACTGCAGCTGTTTAGTACGACCTTTCCCCTTCACCCTGTGAGCCAACAACCGCTCCACTTCATAGATCTTCTCCCCCTCAGAATCCAACTCATAAGGCAAAGGGGCAGACAATCTGCCTGGCAAGGTGTTACGCCTGTACAGCTTCAGCTGTGCTAGGTGAAAAATATTATTCCTGAGCTTCCAGTGAGAAGGCACCTGGACCTGGACCACGGTACCATAGTGAAAGGTGGCCAACACTGGGTAAGGACCCAACCAGAGTGGTTGCAGTTTCCTGCATTGCTCCTTCTCAGGCAGCACTCTGTTGGCTTCCAACAACACCAAGTCCCCGGGAGCTACAAAGGAATGACTGGCCACCGTTTGCTGCCAGGCGTGAGTCAGGTACTTGTCCTGTGTCCTCAACAGCTGGGTAGCCACAATGCTGTGAGCCTCCTGGAAGGAAGCCAACAACTGCTGGACTGAACCAAGACGTCGCTGGAAAGGGCCTTCAGCGTCTCTGTCAGGCAGTTCCAAGTCGAATGGTGTCAAGGGACACTGGCCATTGCAGATCACGAAGGGGGACATCTGGTGAGGAGCCAGGGGAGAGTTGTTGATTGCGAACTCTATGAAAGGTAGCTTCTTGTCCCAGTCCTTGTTGTCGTGGGTACAATAGTGCTTTTGACACTCCCTGACAATTCTGTTCATCCTCTCCACCGCCCCAGTACTGGCACACCTGTATGCCACACCGAAGGCCAGCTTAGTGTCTAGGATGTCAAAGAATGACTTCCAAAACCCTGACAACCAAAGGGGGTCCTGATCAGTGATGATCACTCTAGGCATGCCGTGCAGACGGTAGATCTCCTTCATAAACAAATCCACACACTGTGCAGCGGTGAGATGAGTATTGCAAGGAATCAGATGGCACATCCTGGAAAGTCTGTCCATGACCACAAGGATCCTGTCATTGCATGCCACCATCTGACATGGGTAGACCACAGATAAAATCCATAGTCACACTGATCCAAGGGCGCAGGGGAATGGGCATAGCCATGGGAAAGATGGGCGTGGCTTGGTTCCTGACCTTTAATTTCTCTGGCAGGAGTCACAGGAATCCACGTAGGCCTTAACATCCTGATAAAGGCCAGGCCACCAAAACCTCACTATACTTTTCGTCCGAGGGTAGTAAAAATGATCCGAGGCGTAAATTACGAGGTCTTATCTTACTACCTAGATACGAGGCGTGAGATCCAACGCCGTAATTTTCCGGGTAAATGGGTATTTTTATTAACCAATAGGAATATCATTAGGTGAAGAGGTACCACGTATCGACCAGCTGGTTACCCTCTGAGGGTAGTGTGATAGGTGAAAGGTTTAGAAAGGAGCATTGTGTGACCAGGGGAGCCAAGTGACGCGCGAAGATCCAACGCCGTAATCATTACTACCTATCATCCTACGTAGTAATTTTACTAGCCGTAAGTAAGAGTAACGTTACGACTGCACATCTTTGGTAGTACATTACCGACAGAGTAAATTACCGCGACGGGTCTTGGTTGGTAATCTACCACCTGTAGATTAGGTGCCAGTGATCCGATGCTGTAAGATACGTTTCAGTAAGTTACTTCGGGGATCTTTGCCTGTACACGGCCAGATGGATAATTATATTGTAATGGAGAAGTGGGAGAACGTGCGTGTCTATTAGCAAATGCAGCGAAATATAAAAATGTAGTTATCAGCCTTTTTCGCCTATTCAGCAGTTGTCGTTGTCGGCCGTTGTCAGTAAGCGGCTATAGATTATGTGTGCTGGGGCCGGTGAAAAGACGCTAGCAAAGTTCGTCTGAATGGCGTCCAATAGAGGGGATTTTATTCTTAGTGGATTGTTGGACGAGGAGAAGGCGAGGTTGCTGGCGGAGAATGCGAAAGAGCAGAGGGAAGCAGCGGAAGCCGTGCGTGGAAGATGAGGTAACGGGATGGAGTGTGGGCCCTGGCTTCTGGTTATGAAATGATGGCGGTTGCAGGCCAGCCGTGCTCGCTGGTAATGGGTGCGTGGTGTTGAAATCCAAGTTCTGCGCGTATTCTGTTTTTTGGTCAATGATTGAAGGGATGTCGCCTTGTTTTATTTTTGTGCATCTGCGTCCCGTCGTGACTGCCTCGTCATGGACGCCCAGGGGTAGAAGTTCGAACGAGGGAATGATTTTTCAAACGCCTGGATATGTTATGATAGTACGAATAAATGGTAATGGGTAGAGGCGGCCAAAATTTTGTTGGAAGTGTGCCAACGCCGCACATACGACTTGAACAACCCTAGGTATCTTAGGAAAAGGAAACACGGATACGTCGGATTGGAGGAAGAGGAAGACGATGACGATGGTGAAGACGGAGAGGTTTACAATGGAGGCCTTGAGAATGGGGAGACATTGAAGCAGGAGAGCAGGGTAGCGGTGAGTGGCCCGTCATGAATTACATTGTGGTTGCAGTTGTTAGCGAGGCGTGTTGATTGCTTCTTGCCGTGGGTAATCGCTAGCGTGCATAACCTTCTTTTTTCAACAGGTGTTCTGGTGCATTGACTGCCGCAAAGCAATTAATGGGACTGATTATGTGCCTATCATGCCGTTTGGGAATCATACATTGCCAACATTTCGTGTTTAGAAGGCGCGCCTTCAGAAGCATATTCAGCACCGCACGAGCCAGGTGCTGAAGGCGTGCTTGGAGAGGAAGGGGTATAAAGTGCGCATGACCGCATCGAAGAAGAAGAAGCAGCAGGAATCGGGCAAGACCATGATAACCGAGCCAGGATTGGCTTTCGTGCATGCAGTACATGGTGCGGCGCAGGCAGTGAATGCTGCATCGATTGCAGCGGTGCAGCCTGTGGCCATGGCGGTGCAGGGCGCGGGTCCTGAAGTGTGGGCGTTGGCGAAGCAGATTCACGATGCTGTCATGGCCACGTTGTGAAGCCAAGGAATGGGTGTTGGTTCCAGTCAGGTGCCTCGCCCGGAGGAAGCTTTTCTGCTGTAAGCAGAGGTGCGGCATCAAGCATTTGCAATCGTCATGAGAGCAGTGGAGATGTCAGCGGCATGAAGCATTTGCAATCGCCATGAGAGCAGTGGAGATGTCTGCGGCATTGGGAGATCTGCAGACAATTGCAGGAGGACATTGTGCGGTACGCTTGTAGGGTGTATGCTGTGTTGTTCCGCTCGCTAATGGACATGTGCCCCTGTAACCTCTTCCAGGCTAGTATCTGCTATCCACCTCCTCAGGCTTGAAAAGTAAATTGCTGTACGGTTCACAATTGGCATGGCTTGACATGCACGCGTCCTTGACTGTGGTCTGCATGGGTTTGGGGTTTAGCGGTTTACATCAGACTCTGCTGTGTGTCTGCTTAATCAGCCGACGTGTCACATGGGGACAGCAACGGCGCTGGGATGCAGCCCGGTGTGAATGCGAGTAAGGTACGCGCTGTCATGCATGGCGGATGGGGCGTGGAAGCCACGACCCACGTTTTTGTGTGTGCACGGGGGGCTAGGGGGCAAGTCGTTGTGTTGCTGCCATCCATATGGCCATGGATATGCGGGAAGCTTTCCCTGTACCCATACTTAATGATGCATGGACTGGTTGTGACAGCCAAGGGTTTAGCTGTCGTGGGTTTGCTGAGTGATCATGGCAGTCTGCTAGGCTGGTGCTAGAACAGCAATAGCGCGGTTACTGCTATGTCTTGCCCGTGCTAACTGATGCTGCAGCCATGCGTGGAGCGCGAATCGTCCCGAGAGGAGAAGGAGGAGGCGGGGCCGGTGCACCCATGGGCAGGGCCGGAGAAGAAGGACGCGGAGCACCTAGTGTGGGAGAAGGAGAAGGCGGGGAAGCACTGAAGCTCCACCCCATGTCAGGCCTCTAGTATAGGTGCCAGTTAACTAAACCCATGCACGTGCAGGTTGTAGCTCAGAATGTATTTAAAATCATATGCCCCTTTTCAGGTATATGTGTAACAGTGACTCCCAACGGATATATGTTCCTAATTTATTAAATTCTTACTGAATAATTGTTGTCTTTATGAACCCATGAAGAGCAAAGCCCGGTGGGGAGTACATGTAACGCATAACCACGAGAAGGGGTCCCCACACCGCATTTCTTCGCTCTCTGTTCCTATGCAGAACAAGAAGAGGTGGAAGACCAATGTCCCGGCTCACACGCCAGCCCATGTGGGTAAGCCCCCTCCCCCAAAGCGGAAGGGGCGCTTTGGGGAGAAGTGTAGTGAGGATTTTGTAGACTAGATAGCACTAACTTACTTACACCAGACCTGGCAATAAACAAGCATTGATGGGATGGACCCATCGATACATAATGGGCGTGCATGCGTAAAAAATATACACTATGCATGGCCCAATGGGCATGCATTCAAATAATTACAAATGAAGGCCGCCATGAGAGCACTGAAGCTAAACCAGACCGGGCCACAATTAACCCTCCAGCACCAAAGTTCCACTGCATCATGTAAGACAAGCCTGACATCCATCCATCCATCCATCCATCCATCCATCCATCCATCCATCCATCCATCCATCCATCCATCCATCCATCCATCCATCCATCCATCCATCCATCCATCCATCCATCCATCCATCCATCCATCCATCCATCCATCCATCCATCCATCCATCCATCCATCCATCCATCCATCCATCCATCCATCCATCCATCCATCCATCCATCCATCCATCCATCCATCCATCCATCCATCCATCCATCCATCCATCCATCCATCCATCCATCCATCCATCCATCCATCCATCCATCCATCCATCCATCCATCCATCCATCCATCCATCCATCCATCCATCCATCCATCCATCCATCCATCCATCCATCCATCCATCCATCCATCCATCCATCCATCCATCCATCCATCCATCCATCCATCCATCCATCCATCCATCCATCCATCCATCCATCCATCCATCCATCCATCCATCCATCCATCCATCCATCCATCCATCCATCCATCCATCCATCCATCCATCCATCCATCCATCCATCCATCCATCCATCCATCCATCCATCCATCCATCCATCCATCCATCCATCCATCCATCCATCCATCCATCCATCCATCCATCCATCCATCCATCCATCCATCCATCCATCCATCCATCCATCCATCCATCCATCCATCCATCCATCCATCCATCCATCCATCCATCCATCCATGATCGGGGTATAGTCCTAGTACAGCCATGCTACGTCCTGGCTATGATGAGATTACTTGCCCACGCTCCTAGTGTTATGCCATGCTCACATGGGTCTTATTGCACCCACAGATTGCCGGATCGTTAGCGTGTCCGTTTAGCTAGCGTTCCCGAATGCAGCTGTGGCATGCCTTAGGCATGAAGGAGACTGGGGGTCTCTGCCCTTTCTCCTGTTGTGCACACACAGGGATTAAAAGCACTTCGGTGCTCCGTGACTCCCCAACAGGAGCACGTGTTTAATTAATTAATTAATTAATTAATCGGGGTTAGCTAATGCTCCTTGACTCCCTAATGGGGGCATGAGTTTAATAAATGAATTAAGTAGTTAGTTAATTAATCAGGTTGATTCAGATGAGGTCTGTGCTGGTTCCTTGTGGACTGGCCAGCCAGGGAGATATCTTCTTACATGGTCAGGCCCTTGCCGACCATGTAAGAACCTGTTAGGCGACGCAGTGGCCAACATTGGACATACCGCCATATCAAAGAGACAACCAACGCAGGCCAGAAATCGGGAGAATCCGGACCATGGTAGCTCGAGCCTGCCGTTATCTTTTCCGCGTTTTCGAGTCGTTCAGGATGATGAAGATGAATGGTGATGGAAATGTGTATCCTTGTGCATTGAAATTATGGCTGGCTTACGTGTGGAGCGACTAGATGACCTAGACGGTGGGGCCGGAAACAGCATGCTTGATCAGGGCGTGTGTTTCTAGCCTAACTGGCCGGGAGTGTCTAGTGGTGAGCACCATTGCTGCGATCGCTCTCCCACCATTTACGAGGAAATACCCGCAAATGGAAAACCACTGAAAAGGTCTAGCTAGTCAGTCATCACGTTAGCCATGCCGTGATTCCAAACGTCCAAGAACTGCACACGGTGCAAAGGCAAAAAGCCGGAGGACAGCACTTTCAAATGTGCGGCGGGAACCAAAAGCCCGCGGATGCCAGAAAACATCGTGTTGCGGCAGCGACGCGACGATGTGGACAACGAATCCAGTGCCAAGCTCGGAACGGCCGCAAAGGAGATCTGGCATCACATATGTTTGTCTCCGCGATATGATTTTAGCTGACATGCAGAGCACAGACACTGTTGGCGTCATCCGCTCAACCCCTCTTATTCAGACATGGGACCTCGGATGTGTAGGATTAGTAGCGTTGCCCAGGCGGACATTGTCAAAGACTACGACCCCCCAGTTGTGGGTCCTAGGAAATTTAACAAGCATGATTGTCTCCTTGTTGATAGGCATTAATTAATCCTTGATGATAGGCATTGCTTGCGTGCAAGATTAGCTCGAGGCCCATATTTTAGACTACTAGCTGAGCTGTGGACATACATGTTGTTATTGACGTCTTGACGGATATTGACGTCTTGGGGTGACTTCCACTATATCTTCTTTGGGGAATTCAGAGATCCCGGTCCCCCAACATGGACATGAGACTAATTAAAATCAATTAATCAATGTCATGAATAGAGCGCGTTCATGACGTTCAGTCATGAACAGAGCCCTAACCTTAAACACATAAGAAAACAATTATGGCGGGCCATGTGACCAATGTAAGAAGCTTAGCCCCCAAACATATTGTTGTCTCACGTAATGAATCACTTGCTGATCAACAAATCGATGGTTATCTCATAGGCACAATGTACCTCTGACCATCATTGCTGGCCCATGCATGCATGCACCAATGGCAGCCTACATGACACATACATCGCTTATTTGCCATGTAAAAAATGCGACAAAGTGTCCATATAGGTACTCATAGATTAGCACAAATTCCTTAGCACGATGTGGACAACTTTACTTAACGGTGAAAGCCTGTCTCGCCCTTATTGCCTTGAGGGTTCCCGGCGATAGGTCCTGTCTGTTGGTCGACATTTTTCTTTTGCAGCTGGCCATCGTCGGTAGGTATGAATGATCTCGATGCTAGCAATTACGATGATGATACCCGAGGTAGTCTATACCTAGGATCGAGAGCTTCTTCTTGTATGGCAATGCCGGCAGTTAACTATTACTCCGAATAAAGAGTTAAGAGGTTGGCCCTCGGCAGTCGGCATGGCGATCACGGAGCGATGACGGGGCGATGACGGGGCGATGACGGGGCGTTGACGCGCGTGATGAATAGGATCTGTTTGACAGGCGGCGGCTATTGGTAATATAGATTGTTGATTAAGAGAAGAGTTTAGATGTTGGCCCGTCGAGGGCGATGACGGTGACGACCGTCACCGTCATCGCCCTCGACGGGCCCGATGAAAAACCGATGTTTGATATGCGGCAGCTATTGGTAGTATAGGTCGTTGACTATCACTCCGAATAAACAGTTAACAGGTTAAGGCCCTCGGCCGGGCGATGACGGGGCGATGACGGGGCGTTGACGCTCGTGATGAATAGGACCTGTTTAATAGGCGGCGGCTATCGCTAATATATAGGTCGGATATTTGTGTAGCACCCCCCTCCTTCCCACGGCAGGTACGCAGCGACTCGCTGTTGTGCTGGCTGCAGTTGTGTACCACCTGTACGGTTTTTGTGTACCACCTCCCTCCTTCCCACGGCAGGTACGCAGCGACTCGCTGTTGTGCTGGCTGCAGTTGTGTACCACCTGTACGGTATTTGTGTACCACCCCCTCCTTCCCACGGCAGGTACGCAGCGACTCGCTGTTGTGCTGGCTGCAGTTGTGTACCACCTGTACGGTTTTTGTGTACCACCTCCCTCCTTCCCACGGCAGGTACGCAGCGACTCGCTGTTGTGCTGGCTGCAGTTGTGTACCACCTGTACGGTATTTGTGTACCACCCCCCTCCTTCCCACGGCAGGTACGCAGCGCCCGGCTGTTGTCCTGGCTGCAGTTGTGTATGGTACCACCTGTACGGTATTTGTGTACCACCACCCTCCATGGCCCATGCAGCCCGGCCCGGCATCGTGCCGTCGCCGACCCGACAACGTTTTCTCGAACAACACGAATTTGAATTTTAGGGACTGGAGCGGCTGGCACGCTAGCGGCACGACCAACGGAACAAGAGAACCGAGAAACTGTGGCCGCCAGGAGGATAAAGGTTTCAAGGCGCATGCGTTTGAGGCTAGCCAGAACCGAATGCGAGGTTTTACTTTATCAAACCGATGTATATCAATGTGGCCAGAATTCTTTTCCAGTTGCGGGGTCGTGTGTCGCCAATTTGTTGTTGGGCCGGGCACTTTAATCGTGATTGCAAGAAGTCAGTTCACGACGCCGTTAGCGTGGCATTTATGTACAGCAATTCATCGTTCGGCTTCTTTATCCTATCGGCAACTCCTCACGACGTGTGAGCGTGAGTCGGTTGTCGTGTGAATGGACACTTTCTGGGAAAGTAAGTCACTAGAGTGCCAATTTCACCGATCGCAAAACATTTACCCAGTTTGGGCAGATAGACCTGGCTAAATACGAGGGCGAGCGGAAGTAATTGTTGATGCATAGCCATCTGCTTCCTGCGCTTTGTAATTGTAATGAGTTGTTCGCAAATTGGCGTCTCTAGCGGTTACTCCTCTGTGCACAGCTGGCGACCAAGAAGACTTCATTGGCAGCCGGACTGCGGATGCGCGTCGTTGGAATATTAGCAACGTTAACATGTTTGCTGCGTTTTTTGTGAAGCTTGTCTAGCCGACTGCATTTGGGAGACTTGGCAAGGTTGCCTCCAATCGTTGAAGTCACAACCTGGGTGTCAATTCACGTTTACTAGCCACGGTCATAGTAACATTCTAATGGCATTTGTCCCAGTTTCAACATGGGTTTTCACTCTGATCTGATGGAGTGAAGGGCCTAGCTCCGTGGTTTTGTGTCATTGTAGCAGTTTAGTCGCCTGCTAACGTAGTGAATCTTCCATCCCACCTCTCCCACCCCCACCCGCACTTCTCCTACTCTCTCTCTCTCTCTCTCTCTCTCTCTCTCTCTCTCTCTCTCTCTCTCTCTCTCTCTCTCTCTCTCTCTCTCTCTCTCTCTCTCTCTCTCTCTCTCTCTCTCTCTCTCTCTCTCTCTCTCTCTCCTCCCTTCCCACCCCCGCTCTCTTGTCCCTCCCGCACCCCTCCTCTCTCTTTCCCTTTTCCTTGGCTGTTGAGAAGGACTGGGGTGAAAACTCCAGACCGTTGGTGGCTGCCTTCAAGCAGGAAGTTTCAAGGATCAACAAGTTTTTGTGAGCTGTCTGATATGGTCACTGCTGCGACAAAGGTGAGTTATCTTGTTTTTCATGTAATTTTTTTGCTGTAGCTAGGTAAGCCGGCCATTTTGTACTCCCCTTTCTTTTGCTCTCACGATTTATTCTTGTTGTGGTTTATATGGTCCCGTTAAGTGGCATGCATTATCATTATCCACATTAGTGTGAGAAACCATCCGCAGTGTTGTAGCTTGCATCTATAACAACAGTTTTTGCTGCCGCCGCCACTGCTATTACCAACATTAAGTCATTCTTGCTTTCTAAGCACTCTTTTTCCTCTTAGGCTGTTGGTTGGGATACCAGCCACCCTTGCACGCATAAATTCAAGCACCGGGTGCATGTGAAAACACAACCAAGGCAAGAATGTCCCCCTCTCGCAATATCCCACCCACGCAACGCACCCAATGCAGCAAGAATGGGACCACCTTGTTGCCATGAGCTCTAGCACCGTTGCCACCCCTAGCTTTCTACTGTTCCCGTCCATCCTTATTTACACTGGCTGCTTTGCTTGCATTTCTGGCTCAGTGCCAGTTTGCACTTGCTAGCTTGCTAAGACAATAATGCAGCTTGCAAACGGCAAGGGCAAGCACCCGGGTAAGAGCAAAGGCAACCGCACGAGCAAAGGAAAGGGAAACTGGAAGAGCAAGCACAAGGCCAAGGAAAGGACAAAGGCACTTGTGCTTGCCAAAAGGGCAGGCTCAAGGGAAATGACAAGGGCAAGGGCAGGGGCAGGCACAAGGGAAGCGGATAAGGGCAAGGGCAGGCGCAAGGGAAAGAGATTAGGACAAGTCAAGCACGAGGGAACGGACAAGGGCAAGGGCAGGCACAAGGGAAAAGATGAAGACAAGGGCAGGCACTAGGGAAAGGATGAGGGCAACGGCAAACACTGGGGATCAAAGGATAGGGGCAAGGGCAGATGCTAGGGTAACAGTTAGGGCAAAGGCAGGCACAAGAGAAGAATAAGGGGCCGTGAAGTATAAGTGGAAATGCGGGTGGCGACATGGGGTTCGATCGGGCCTGCTGATGCAAATGCAGATTTCAACTGCAGTGACAAACACAAGCGTAGACATAGGCAACGACAAATTCCTTGCATGCGTGCCTTGCTCTTCACCGGCTGGCTCGTTTGCTAGTTGTCTAACAGTTTCTACCGATAAACATCACTTGCCATTGTAAGGTCTGCCTTGCTGCCGTGCTAGTGGGTAGCTGGGTGATCGTGCTTGTTCCTTGTCAAGGGAGGGATGCATGTGGAGTAGGTGGGTGGGTGTGCTTGTTCCTTGCCAAGGAAGGGATGCACAAAGGTTAGATAGGTGCACGTGCTTGTTTCTTGTCAAGGGAGGGACGCACAAAGGGTAGGTGGGGGCACATGGTTGTGCCTCGTCAAGGGCGGGATGCACGAAGGGTAGGTGGGGGCATGTGGTTGGTCCTTGTCTTTTCACCGCCCAAGCGATGGCGATGTAGCATGCATTATACATTTATTCGTGCATTAAAAATCACTTTCCTTACAAGCGGCCTTAGCCGACTCCATCTGCCGTTGCCATTTCTCCGTATTGCATTGTCCGGACACGGTTTTTGTGTCGCAGGTCTTCCCCCGTAAAGGCACAAGCTGCCTGCGCGCGGAATTATGTGCAGACACCTCGGTTTCCAACACGACGGCTTCCCGCACATATCGAGCTCTGGATGTACAACATCTTCCCCCGGCGCACTTGCTCCCGGATGGAGCTTCTGTGCGGTGCCGACATCCCCGGAGCTGTCCTAAGCACCGCATGGAAACAGTATTTCAAGCCACGAAGAGAAGCCACGAATTTGATATTGACTTGATATTGTCGTCAGAAGACTTGATATGCTATTTTCTGTGAAGGCGTTGGATTTTTGTGCATGACATGTAATCCTGCATTTAATAATGAAATTTTTTATGAAATAGGAACTCGTCTTGCATGAGCCTTGCTGCAAATGCCATTCATTTTTTTCCCCCGGGTAAATGGGTGTTAGGGGTTAGGTTGACCGAAATGATAAGTGAAATCAAAGTGAAATTCTGATAAGTGACATGCGTACTGCAATTCAGAACGACATAGCGACATGATTGTAGTACCGGTAGTGTACGCGAGAAGCATACGACGTCGTAACCTACGGGACCGAGTACCGGGATCGTAAATTACCAACTCGTAAATTACTACCTCGCAAATTACTACCTCGTACCTTACTACCTCGTAAATTACTACCTCGTAAATTACTACCTCGTAAATTACTACCTCGTAAATTACTACCTCGTAAATTACTACCTCGTAAATTACTACCTCGTAAATTACGACGTCGGATCTTACCTCGGATCTAACTCGTAGCTTACGAGAAAGATCCGAACTCTTATACAAACGGTATACGTAGTCTGTGCCGTAAATTACCACCTCGTAATTTACGCCTCGGATCATTTTTACTACCCTCGGACGAAAAGTATAGTGCTCTGCTGCACCTCATGAAGTAGCTTAGCATAACCAGGATGACACGCAGTCACATCGTCATGGAAACAATGTAACACTGTGGGAATGGCCATCTCAGGCACATACACTTTTCTAGTCACCGTGTGCTCTGCATCGATCATGAGTGTGCACATACAGGACGCCCTCCCAGTATTCTACAGGTCTATTGCCAAAGTTGCCCCTCTGGATAGCTGCAGTAGCCATGTCCTCCGTCTTGGTGAAGGCCTTGATGACGTCCAGCAGGGAAATATTTAAAGGATTAGGCAACACCAGGTCCTTGTCAGGTCCCAGGGGCTGCATCTGCATCTCCTCTTCCTGCCCAGGGCTAGCCACCAACTGCTTGGATGAGACAGTAGTAGCTATAGGCCCTTTTGGCCTTGCCATCACCTGAGAGGCCAACACCTTGGACCGGCCTACCAACGCAGGGTCCATGACCCACTTCCTGGGCCTACCTCTGCTGCGCCTAGCAGGGTCTCCCTCACCTGGCTGCACTGTGGGAGTGGGCACCACACCGTCAGGACTTCTCCTAAGACTGTCAGACAGTGACTGGACACCCTCCTGGACGCCTGTCAACTCTGGGACAGAGCCCTGGTCGATGAGCATCACGGGACCACCGTTATTCCCTACAGGTGGTGTCAACAGTTGAGAAGCCTTCTGGTTGTTGGCCTGAGCTCTAGTCAAGGCTCCACACTCTACCACAGAAATCAGGGCAGCACAGATGTCCAAGTCCTCATGAAAACTTCCCATCAAATCCCTCCTCCTGGACAGGGCGTCAGGCACCACATTCTGCGTACCAGGAATGTACCTCACAGAGAAAGGTCCAACCCCCCCAGGAACTCCATCCATCCAGCCATCCTCTTACTCATCCGGGTCTGTTCCAACACATGTACCAAGGGCCTGTGGTCAGTCATCAGGGTAATAGACTCGTTGCCCTGTCCATCCTTGGCGCTGCTGGCCACAGAAAACTGAGCCCCCTTCAGTAGGTGTTCCCACTTGTGACAGGCCACCACCAATCCCAGCAGCTCCTGCTCATGAACAGGGTAGTTACGTTCTGCAGACGTCATACTCCTGGACATGTATTCCACTGGTTGAGGGCCCTTACCATGATCTTGCATTAGTACTGCACCAATAGCACCCTGTGAGGCATCAGACCTAACCTGGTATGGCAAGTCTGGGTTGGGGCCCACCAACAAGGGAGCAGTGGTAAGCTTCTGCTTCAACACATCAAAAGCTTGCTGGCATGCTGCAGTCCACTCAAAGGGAACATCCTTCTTGAGCAGGGCTAACAGGGGACCAGAGATGGCCGCCATGTCAGGGATGAACCGTCGGTACCAGCCCACCAGGCCCAGAAAGGATCTGACATCATGAGCTGACTTCAACACAGGCCACTCCAAAACAGCAGAGACCTTGCTGGCCTCAGGAGTCATACCTGCAGCGCTCAGCTGGTAGCCCAGAAACTTCACCTCTTGGCCCCACTCCACCTTGGACCTCTTCACCGACAGATGATACTGATGGATCACCTTAAGGACCTCCTCCACGTTCTCCAGATGCTCCCTGAAGGTACGAGAGTGTACCAGAATGTCGTCCAGGTAGACGACCACACAAGTCCTGAAGACCACCCTGGTAGTGTCACACAAGTGGGCAATGTCTTTGAACCTGGGGTTGCGAAGATCAGGTGAGATCTGGGGCAGGGCATTTCCAGTCAGGTGGCCAAAGATGGCATTGACAAACATCTGCATAGTGGCAGGACTGTTAGAGGCACCCATGGGCATTACTGTCCACTGGAACTGTCCCCATGGAGTAGAAAAGGCCGTCTTGGGGATGTCCTCAGTAGCCACCCTGATCTGCCAGAAAGCATGCCTGAGGTCAAACTTGGTAAAGAAGGCAGCTCCTGCAGTCCTCTCCAGCAACTCATCAATTCTGGGCAGAGGGTACCTGGACTTGACAGTCACCTTGTTCAGTCCCCTCAGGTCAATGCACAACCTCCACCCCCCATCATGCTTGGGTACAAGCAAACACCCAGAACTGAAAGGACTGTTAGCTGGGAGGATCAGACCAGCCTCCAACAGGCCAATAAGTATGGTCTTCAGCTCTGCCATCTCTGCAGGGCCCATCCTGTACATAGGCACAAAAGGAGGACGAGCACCCTCTACCAACTTGATGACATGTGTGATGGGTCCCTCAGGAGGATACTGGGGCATCTTGTCCTCAAAGATGGCTCCATACCTGTCCAACAAGGCATCATGCTGCTGTTGTTGCTCAGTGGTGACAGTAGAACTGACAGCATTGACAGAATGACCACTAGCAGACTCAGGTTCATTAGGCACCAAATGCAGGAAAAAGATGTGTTCCACTGGATAGGTGGCCAAATAAGACAGAGTATGCTTGGCAGACCACACATGCTTCAGTAGGGCAGCCCGTTTCTCCTCCAAAGTCGGCTCTTGATCCACCCCTTTCGCACCTGCTTCCCCTCCCTTGCCATCATTGACAGCTGTCTGTGTGGAACAGCACTCAGTGGCTGTTCTTCTCCCCCCTGGCAACACACAGGTAGCATCCCACACTGTCCCATCCTTGAACTGGACCACCCTGTCAGGCCAAGAAATAGCAGGATTGGTGTCAGACAACCATGGGATCCCCAAAATCACATCTGCTGCCGTGAGGGGAATGACATCTGCTGTCACTTCCAAAGTCTGGGATGAACAAACTTGGAAGATGAGCTGCACGTAGCCAGGTGAGCAGCTTCTCCTGCCATCAGAATACTGCACCATGACAGGTGTGGGGTGGGTAAACACAGGCAACTTCAACTCCTGCACCAAGGATGCAGCAATATAATTACTGCCAGCACCAGAATCAATCATAAACAAGCAAGCTGGCTGAGCCAAGGGGACTGGCACGTTGAGGAGCCTAGCCTGAAACTTGAGTAAGTGACCTGGTACAGGGGGACCCACAGGGACAGCAGGGTCAGAAGCACCCACAGTGTTCACTGGCCTAACGTCAACAGCAGGCAGGTCAGACCTGGCCATGACAGAAGGATGACCTGGGGACCCAACTAGTTTTTTGACTCAGGTGGGTCTGGGGTTGCTCCACTGCCTGATGGTGGAAGCTGCTCAGGTGGTGCTGGAGGCTCATCCTCGTCCCCCCCATCCTCCTCATCTGCCAGCAGCTGCATGAGAGCGTTCACCATCCTACGCTTATCCTGTCTGCTGAAGGGCCGAGCGCGGGACTGGAACCTCCCAGAGGGCTGGAAGTTGGGCTGGAACCCTGGCTGCATCCGGTGATCGCCAGCAGGAACGCCAGGAGGAAGGTTGGGTGGCCTGAGAGATGGCAGGGCGCCAAAAGGTCCTCTCGTGGCAGGGGGAAACTGGTCCCGTCTAGGGCAGTCCCGTGCAAAGTGACCTGGCTGGTTGCAGATAAAACAGTTACCCTGGGTGGGATCCAAGGCATTGAGCTCCCCCAGGAGGTCATCCAGCTGGTTCAGGGACTTCTTGATGGGTGGCACTGGCGTGGCCACAGGCTCCCACTTGACAGAAAAAGCAGGCACACGACAGAGGGTGAGCACATAAGACAACACCTTGTCCCATTGCCAGTCCACGTAGTCGAACTGGGAGAAGTGCTTGTCCACATCCAGTCGCACGTGTGGAGCCATGCCATGCAGTAGTCTGTGAAGCGCCTCTGCGTCAGAGCATTGGGGAATCTTAGCCCTCACATCACCTAAAATCGGTCCGTCCGGTTACATGAGATCCTGGGAATTTTGGCGCGAACGCGTCGCGTTGAGGACGACGGGACCAGAAAAATTCCACCTCGCATGGCTGTCGACCCTATGTCCGCCGGAATATCAGTCAAAAGTCAATTATGCATGTTAAGTCGCTGCGATGGATGCAAACGACGCGTAAACTCTCCTGCTTTGCGATGATGCATGGTAGATATTATTCGCGTATGTTCATGCGTCAAAATAATTCGCAAACTGAGACGCTGATTTTTTGTGTCGGCCAGATCTGGAATTGGCAGCGAAAATGCATGTTTATTAATTGTGGGGGAAACTTTTTTGTTGGAAGCTCACAATTCCCAAAAGGTGGAATCCGAATGGGCTTCAAGTCTACTTTCACGAGCGCTAATCAGTTTTTCGAGAAACGAATCACATTTTCCAGGCTGTCGCATTACCTGCCGGCAGGTCAGATTTTGCTGTTTTCAGAGACGTTTACGACCGTCCTTGCTTGATGCGTTTCTTCCTTTTTTTCGGCTCACGGCATGGCGGGGCTTGTTCCAACATGCCTGCGGAGGTGTAAGCTGTGTAGCCATGATTTAAAAGTCACATATTGCTCTCGCGCCACCATCTGTTACTGCTCGACACTGCAAGAAACACTGGTTGCCTGCTCGCAACGCAAGCACCAGCACGACAACGGTGCCCTAATCCACATCCAGGCGTGTATTTCCGAGAAAAGCTTCAGGCTTTTGTCGCGGCATACCTTCGGTGTTCCAAGCCGTTCACCGCTCCCCGAAATAGTCTTATGACTCGCTTTTATAGCATTGTGGGTTCGCGTCCGCCATCTCCGCCGGGTGCTGACACGAGATGTTCGCGCTGAACCTGGACTGCAAGGTCGCCCGCTACCGGCTAGCTGTACGTATTTAGCAAGCTCTGGATGATATTGTCATGGTTTTGGTGCAGGAAGGTGCTGTGGGGGGGTCTATCTCACCTCTTTACCTAGCTTTCCTCCTCCTCGCTTGACAGCTAAGTTTGCATCAGGAAGTCATGCTTGTTGACAAAGCTCGATGGATATAAACCTTGGGATGTGCTGTGAAGGTGTTAGCATGCTTGCTTGAAGAATTGAATGCGTATTTGTGCAAGCCATGGACATTTTTTATTAAGGGCAGTAGGTGCAGCCACGTTCTTATTCAATTGTGTCAGGACGTCTATGTTGCCTTTACTGCACTCTGTCCTAGAGGAGTTTGATGCCACTGTAGATGACTATGACCAGTGGGGTGGTGAGGATGGGCCGGTGTGCTGGGGTGAGCCTGAAGGGCACCTTGGATCACGTGACCCTTAGGCAATCATGCGAGGCTGTGCAGTTTATGGCTTGTGATGTATGGATGCAGCGGGTGAGGCAGGTTGTCGTTGCCGTGGCCTGTGTTAGTGAACTCTATCATCTTTTAACTTACCCAAAGCCCCCCTAGACCTAAACTGCCTCGCCTTCTTTGAGGGGTTGCCTTCTTTGAGGAGTGCCATGTCTTGAAAGGTTTGTTGGGGCCCTGGCATTTCAGAGTAGGTTGAGGTGGAGAGGGGTGGCACACTGCTAGGTGATGGCAGGGCCATCCATGTGATGCACCTTACGTTGGGATGGGGACCATGCATTTGTTCTTGTTGCTAGCATGGGCAGGGTGAGCGGCTGGGAGTAAGGTGTAAGTGCTACTTGCGCCACTGTCCGAAAGGGGAGCTCCATGCGGTGGGCAAACAGCGTTGCAAGCGTACACTTAACACAAATGTGGTCTGATGCACTCAGCTGACCTGCCATTTCTCTTGATGCACCAAACCACACTAAAGGCTTGATATAGCCGGTAGGAAATGCATGTGCATGCAGTGTCAAAAGCAGAGAGGGACACTGTTAGCACATGAGTGTGATTGTAAACCGATGAGTGTGAGCCTCCCCGTGCCATCCCATGCATTTTACACCTATTTTTGGCAAGCCCCCATCATGCCGCAGTTATGCACCGCCTATGCAAGGGGGATGAATAGACAGTTATAGGTGTGTTGAGGGATGAGATAAGGGTAAACATGAGGAGCCATGCAGGCTAAAACGGAAGGGCGATGTCAACAGTGTGTTTGCCCAGATTTTGATGTCAGGAGGGGCTGAAAGATCAGTGGCCACGATAAACCTAGGTGGATTACATGAGAGATGACACGACCATGAGAGGGTGGTAGATGAGTTCAACTGAGAAGAGCTAGCATTACATGCACAGATTCTTAATGACCTATGGACTGTCCAAGGGTTGGAGTTCAGTGCACGTTCCAAAGACTATGATGAGCATGACGATGATGGCAAGGGGGCGGGGGGGCGCAATTAGGACAGGCACTGATGCAGAATTATGTTGTACAGCAGCTAGGTGCTGAGCTCAATTGAATAGCAGCCCAAGCCACTGCTGTCCTTGATTGCGCTTTGTATTTCCATGTAGCAGAGAGGCACCTGGCAGATATATATTTGGATTAGCTGCTATAAGACACGCACAGCAGGGGTGCCCAGCAGAGTGGGCCAAGTACTGCAAAGGAGATTGTGTGTGCTGCCGAGCGGGGCCCGTTTAGAAAAGAGACTGGTCAGCCGACAGGCACGACTGGTCAGCCAAGCTCCCCTTCTTGAGGCTTGTAGGCACTATGGTGCTTGTTCCGAATGCCAGCATCTACTGTGATTGATGGTGATTGTATCCCTTGATGATCGCTTTTTTAGTCTGTGTTGGCTAATGTATCCAGCCCCAGTGGCATGTATATGAATCCCATGACAGCCATGACGATAATTGAGTGAAGAATGAAAAGTTTTCCAAGACAATGGCGCAGAATATGGAGTATTTTTGCAAAAATCGCTCTATTTCTGCTTGCATCCGTCACTTTTAGTGGGCCGGCAGTGGTCCTAATATGTCCAACTTGTGTTCTAGTGTAAATTCAAGTATTGTGCTATTAATGTGACGAATTCTGGCATGATTGGGCCGCATATGTGCTGGCAGGGGCTTCATAAGTTTGAAAATAATGCACTAAAACGGTGTTTTGGCTCATGTATGCCAGAATTATAGCACATAGTTTGGTCCTACATTGCATACTTAAGGGCGGTTTTTGTCTTTGGATATAAATTAATAAGCATGACCATTTCCAGCTGAATTGGACTACATTTACTGCTTGTGTGTGGCTGCTATGCCTCCTTATGCCTGGAAAACATCGTTTTTTGCACTTTTCCACGTCACGGTTTGATGCTAAAAATAGGTCAGTTGGCCCCCCAATTTATGTGATGTGAACAGGGTCCTAGGGGGACCTTAAGTCCAGAAAGGCACCCCGATCTGACTATATGTGTGGGAGATATGACCCCATGTAACAAAAAAGGCCGTTTTTAGGTGATGTGTAAGGTTGGTGAATTGCTCCACGAACTGTGGCAGCGTCAACCCAGCCTGCGTACAGTTAGCCAGTGCGTCCCGATCCATGCGAAGCTGATCCTGGGGTAACAGAAACCGGCGAAAGCCCAATAGGAGAGAGGGGAGGTCGGTACACGCACGTCCAGCCACAGAACGCAAAAACTCATCAAAACGGTCGCTGGCACTGTCGCTCATCCGCTGCCTAACCATTCTCTTCTGGATGTCCATCGTGAGACGTTCCTCTGCCTTGGGCCCGTAGTTGGCGAAGTGGATAGCGAAGACATCCTGAAACTTGGTGGAGAAATGGTCGAAGCTGCGATGGGTAAGGTTGGTCAGCGATAGCTTGTCTACCGACTCCACCTTGGGAAAAGGAACAGTACGAGGATACAAAGACGTGAGCTCCATCACTGGGGCGGGTGGTGCATTCTGACTCTCCGGCATTGTCGCAGCCACCGAGAGCCGTGGAGGCTCATGCCCCTGTGCATCTGTCCCTTCATCAACAAAAGGAGCGTCAACCGCATATACCCTTCGTACACCCAGTGTTGGAGACGGTTGATCCACGAAAACAGACTCTCCATCGCCCGCCTGCCCTTGCGACTCAAGTTGCTGCACACGCGCAATAGTCCTACCCACACTCTTCTCCAGCGCTTCCGCCACACTTCTAGCTCTCGCAGCTTCCTCACGTTCATGTTGTAATCGAATTTTCTCCGCTGTCAGCTCGTCAGCCGCTAGCCGAGTGCCGTCTCGCCCCGGCACCGTGTTGTAGCCAAAACGAATAGCCGAACCGTATTCGGGTGCTGGCGAACGCGTGTCCTCCACGTTGGAGAACCGTGGTTCACCTCTACCAGTGCCACGCAAGGAGGGCTCGCCTGGTTGCACACCGAGGGGCAAGATGGAGAACTTTGGGCCGACCGACAGCGAATATCTGCGGGAAGCAGACATTAAGGTGGTATCTCCAAATAGTTGACGTCTGGGAGTAGATGATGAAACCCTTTCATCACCGGTCGTCCGTTGAGCTGCTAAAGATGTGGTTGCATCTTCAACTCTCTTACTTGATAACGGTGGTTGTGTCTCCGGGTTACTCATCACTCCATGGGTCGCGCATGCCGGACTGGGGAAACGTTAGAGACTTGTAAGCTCAAAGCAGCTCTCAGAGCAAGACTGTCACATAAGGATGAGTCACACTCTAAAAACTGTCCGAACACACAGCATAACGTACCCTCTCTGGGTCGGGCAAGAATTCCATTGTTAACCGTGAACTAATACTATCAAGACAACCAACACCGAGGTAGAAACCTCCGATACCAATGTAACGACTAAAAATGTTGTGTTTGCAACAGCCTCAGTTTCAACATTGATGTGAAAAGATCTTTATACCTGGGTTGGAGTCGCGACAGATAACTTCACGTCCAGAGAAGCAATGAAGATGGATCTTCAACAGTTAACCCCTAAATGGTCTGAGATCCTGCCGATAAATCGGCTGGATCTTCACAATTTTGCAAACCAGATGCCATCCAACCTACCCATATCCAATGGCTGTCCTTGGGGGCCAAGCATGTCCATGAGTTGCCCTTCGGGTTGGTATATCACAACCTCACATATATGCAGGGTAGGCCATATATAACTGCCGTCAAAGTCAGGGGGGTCAAGACGAGCGTTTTCATTTTTGGTAGAATGTGCATTTTGAATTATGTTATAAGACCTAGGCACCTACCACTTCAGGGATGATAAACAATTAGTTGCTGAACAGTTTGAGCCATTGGGGTCATAATTTGGGTGGGTATACCAGCAGTTACACCCAGTACAGCCCTTAGGGGTACCGTTGGTAAAAAGCAACCAAGGGGGTAGGGGTGGGCATACTACCTACTAATATGGCCACCAACCATGCCAAACAATACATTTCCCTTCCACAATGATGGGAAAACATAACTGCATCATCACACTGCCCTTACATGGCACCTATGTGCAGGTGCTACCTTGTCCATGCACGTAGGTAACGTGGTACGGATACCCTACGCAAGGCATGCATTCTAGGAGGCAGCCACCAACAAACTAGTGATGTTGAGCCTATTTCAGCCTGCCCAAGCAAGGATAAACTAGGCCTAAGCTGCTATAGCTTGCCAGGTGATGGCCAGCACACCTGGTGGCACATGCTGTCAATGGGAAGCTTTTACTCACCAGTTACGTGCTTGATGATGCCACAGAGACCAGCCAACTGCCTCACACTCATGCAATATGTGTATGGGAAATGTATAACAAACATATATGGAGGTATTCAAACCCATACAGCCTCTAAAACTTATCACCATCACCCTGTGGCAGGTCAACTGACTGAGGGAAGCATCTAAGAAGGGTGTTTTAGAAAGGGGCCAGGCCAGGGTCAAGAAAGAGCATGAATAATGCAAAAAGAATGTGCTACACAAGCTAGAACGTACATATAAACGTACGTCAAACATCGATAGGAAAACGATGCTTAAGCTTTACCAGGCATGGATGGCGTTACCTTGGCCCAGGCGGTGGCCGCAAAATGGCGCATTTCGGCACACCAAAGTTGTGCAGCATGGTCGCTGGATTCGGCGATTTCTGGCCACCCTTGCACGTTTACGACTACTATGTATCATAAAAAGTACAAAGAAACCGATATATCCTTTAAAATACGCCGGAAAGTTATTGCTGTCAACGTTTCTATCGTCCGGCCTGATCGCAGTTTTTTCCAGCAAGAACGCTGCCGACACCTATCAAATGGCATTCCCGCGAACCAAAAATTGGCCTGTATGATCTTTAGGACGTATACAATCAATATCCTAAGTTTGGTCAGAAAATTCGAACGAAAACGTAAATGCCATGCGTGGGCGCAAGCCGCCATGGCCAGGTCGTCGTTTTCCGGAATGCACGTTGTACGTGAAAAAGTACCCTGACCCCTTGTACTTTGACCGGCCAGAACACCTCTATAACTTTGTCAGAAGTATGCAAACCCATATACCATGCTGTGAAGAAACTTATAAACTTTCGATCTTCTCAGCTAAACTTTTCCTAATTCTCAATAGATTTCGCGGCATCTGGTCCCCCGAGAAGGGGCCGATGCATCGGCTGGAACTCGATTTTTGGCGGAAAATCGGCAGCAAGACCATTTAGGGGTTAAGGGAATGAGTCCCCACCCTTGTTAGACACAACAGACAATGTTATATCCAAGTCGACTATCTGTTGAAGTTATAGTTGACTTTTAGCGAGGGTTGTTTGATTGATGAAACAAGGAAACCCTTGAATTACACCATAGCTTTAGCTTTCTTACACGCACACGTTCACAGCCGCCACAAACAGGATAAAAGTCATCGTGCACGCAGGGTCGGCTCAGCCCTAACCCGGAAGGACCAATCAAAAGTGAGGATCACTCAAGATAAGATCTTAGCTTCCGAATCCTCAACACAACACAAAGCCAGCACATACGGAATCTCCATGACCTGGAACCAGATCCACCAGGTACAACGGTATTAAAGAGAATCTATGACTGACTGAACAAAACCATGCAAAGTACCCTACGTGGATCAGGCCACGACCAATGAGGGTAGAACAATAAATTCTGCAGATCTCAGCAGGCCCAATATCCATCAGACGTCGAAGCCTCCTAACTTCCCAAATAATTGTCCTAAAGAACTCATAATAAGATCAACAGTAGGAAAACTTTGGATGTAACATTTGGTTGTTACAATGGTATTGCAGTGTCTCCGCACATCTGAACCCACGAGCCACGAGCCACGAGATAGCCATGGCTGACGGCGGAGCTCATAACTTTCACGTTTGAGCACCGAATTTAGCCGTGAATATCACAATCGACGCGTCTTTCTACGACGCACATGCTGATATAATTTCCCGCAGCTATTACGCAATATACGATGAGCAAACGCCTCTCGACGCAACGCAGCCTGGCGGCTGCGCTCGGCAATGAAAATACGTCTGCAGCCCCGGCTGCAGCTACGCCCACCGGCCCAGAAGGCAGCGGCGCCACTACAATAGCCAAGCTCTAGTGGTCGTCCAGCTCCCTGCTGAGCCCGCCTCGCCAGCAGCGTCGCCTGAACCCAAGCGCAGTCGCCCTGCCGAGCCGAGCTGGGTAGAGCTCGACTTTGTCGCCGAAGCCATGCAGCCAGCCCGGCTTCCTTGACGCGTTTACCGGCTGAGGAACGCATCCTGGCCTGCGTGTTTTTTGGATCGCACGCCTCGCTTCTTGAACTGTGCAAGCAGCTCTTCATCCAAGGTCGCCTCTTTGATCCTCGCCAGAGGCGTGCCTCCACTTTCGACCCCTTCCCCAGCCTCCGCCGCCCCCAACTCCAGCTAGCAATTCGCTCTCTTTTCCCTCCTTGGACGCTCCATCGGGGAGCTTTGGCCCCCCAAGCCCCTCACCACCACCTTAACCGAATCCTCCATCCGCTCACTCCTCAAGGAGGCCCTCGAGCAGCACGTGGCCCCCATCGCTGCAGATGTGGCGGCCATGGGCGGCACGCTGACTGCCGAGCTCCCCCTCCTCTCCACCATTTCAACCGCCACCTCCACCCTCCTCGCCTCCTCCACCGCCACCATCCCCTCCTCCGACGGCGCCATCACTGCCCAGCTCCGCGACATCGACCAGCTGAGCGCCTCAAGGATAATGCAATCGCTATATCGAGGTCCTGCAGAACACCGCCGGCCTCACCGCCCAGGCAGTGAAGGACATTGCCGCCAAGCCAGCCCCTGCTGGCCTGGCCGGCGATGCTCCTCCCATCATGACCTGGGCGGACATGCTTAAGGGGAGGTGGCACCCCAAAACCCAAAAAATCTGACATATGCTAATATCACTTGAAATTCATTTGCACAATGCTGAATTATGATTGGGGGCACTAAATAACATCTCTAGTGAGTTGTCCATGCACTTGTTGGGGGTACTACCCCCATATATACGCCAATAATGCGCTATAAATAGCAAAAGACGCTAATTAGGGCTGAGTATGCCCCAGCCAATGCACTTATTTGTTGGCTACCAAAAATCAAGGTCATATAGTTCCCTGAGTTTGTAGCTTGCTGAGCTATTTACATCATGGAAATGGCAAAACCTTGAACAGTTATTAATTTTCCCGCAAAACAGGTCATTTTTTACCGGACATTGGGAATAAACATATCATAAACACTTCCGATAAGGCCACAAAATCAACAAAAATTCCGGCTAACAGGGGGACAGCAGTGTTCCAAGTCCCAGGTCATTCCGACAAGTCTAGCTCAAGTTATTGCGTCAGACGTGTTTTAAAAAAAATGCCCGCTAAAACAGAAAATGTCACTATATCAGCCCTTGTAAGCATCCTGCACAAGGCAGGCAGGGCAAAACCAATCCCCCTTGGGCTCCTTAGTCAACGGGGGGTCAGCGCAGCACCCATGCAGTCCTCCCTTGCACCCGAATGTGCTGCACAGCAGGAAAGGGACACCGTCAATTTCATCCGGGGAAGCACATGCAAGGCAAGGAATATTATCAACATCATTCTCATCATCACTACTACCTTCCCCATCGTCCCCCTGCCCCTCCCTTTGCATCACGTCGTGGCAGCCACCCTTAACACAGGTCATTCCGACAAGTCTTGCTCAAGTAATAAGGTTATGCGTGCTAAAACCTGAACATAAGCTTAAGGGGGGTTTCTTTGTATATGGCCACTTAGGCATGCTGTTTTCCATCCAAAAAGCCAGAAAGCATGCCCCACTCGATCACAAAACATAAGCAAACGGCTAGGCACCACATCTTCCCTCACCTGCCCTCGGCATGGCCAACCTTGCCAGCGCAAGCATAGCAACACGATCGCTAGGCATACATGCCAAGAGAGCATACACTATACTCTACCCAAGGTTACCTTGTAAACTTCATGCCAAGAACTCAGCAAATCTATGATCAAAAGCACATATAATTAACTCTAGCACACTGATGACGACACATGCTCAAGGTTGGGGGTCACTGTGGCACGCACTGATGGGTTTCCTAGACGACCACTCACTACCTGACAAGGCGCTAAGGACCACTCAGAAAGCAAGTAAACACAATCACACTTTACATGCCATCAACATGGATCAAATCCATGCTGAATATGTTGTGAAGTACAAAGGGGTGGCCACGCACCTCATACTCCTTCACCGTCCCTCGAGCATGGCCAGACTTATAAGTACGTGAATAGCAATAATGATTATGGCACTAACATGCATTACCAGCATTTTCTATGTTTCTCCCAGGTTAGATTGTAAGGGTTATGCCAACCAAGCTTACCAACACAGCAACAACTCCTTAACTGCACTACCCGACATGGGCAACAAACTGGAACTATGGAGGGCAAGGAACCAAGGAGATCATGGCATACAAAGCTTGTATGCAGTCAACCATGTCAACCATGGTTGGCTCAGCAACATTGCTGTCTTGTCACATCATCATAACAAGGAAAGCTCAAATAAACCAATGATGGCAGCTATCTACATGCAGTCACACAAATGCAATATCTCCAACATGATCGTCGATTTAAAAAATTCCTTCCCTGCACGATAAAATGCAAAGAAACCAGTGGCGGCCGTTCAGCTTCTGACCGCTGTGATGCCGCTGCGAGGAAAGGGTGCGTCACTATCACACAACAAGAAGCGTCCATACGCACAACATCCTTGCCAGAACACGTGCTATGAAATCCCTTACGCCTTCCCTAGGATCTATCGGCTGAGACTGAAGCGGATTTGATCAAGACATCAACGAAAACAAGCTAAAGCTGCCAGGTATTCGTCAACACGACGGCAAGCAACGGAGAGTTAACTGGCGGAAACTGACCAAAACGAACGCAAAAAACTTCGAACGATGAGCTCTTCGAAGAAAGAACTGATAGTAGATAACAGTCGCCACAAATCTATACCTTGCCCTCGTAGATCCCTCGCCCAGGCGCGCAACAACGGCCGTTCTTCCATGGAAGGTTCCGACATGCACTGCGCAGGCCTGAAAAAATACTTACAGAGAATGGCCGAAAATGTAGCAAAAAGCACCCGTTCGGTTTAGAATTCGATGCTACCGATATGAATGCATCCTTCACGGTCAAAAAGACCCCCAAAACTGAGAATTTACTGCCGCAATCACGAATTCTATTTTATTCCGCGCGACCAAAAAATGCAGATTACCCCCCATGCCGATGGCAGTAAAAGAAAGCAGCGATATTGTAAACCAGCCACTTGCCGCCGCAATCCAACATCATTAAATCATCGTCTTCGACATCCAAGCATTTTTTTGGCATTTCTCTAGCCCTACATTGCTAGTTTCGCCTAAACGCAGTCGCCATGGCCACTTCCGCTAGTGGTGCGCGCACGGAGCACCCACTTTTCACGGTACGGCCGGTGCCGCGAATTTTTTCGCGCGGAAAATATTCGGCGCGCCACGTCCCCTTAAGCAACATACATACCACCTCCACCACCTCCGCCGTCGCAGCCCAGCTCCAACGGCAGACGCTTGACCTCCGCGAGGAGGCCGAGCTCGCCAAGCGCAGCCTCAACGCCATACTCAAGAACTTCGACATGGAGGAAGGTGAGAATTCCGAGAAGCTTGCACGTGCGTTTGAGTCTTTGAGAGCAAAATCCTTGCACGCATGGGCCTCCTTGGTGAGATTAAGCTGACCGCCCACCGCCTCCCCCGCGCGCGGGGTAAGGCCGGGGCGCCCCCGCTTCTTCTCATCTTTGAGAGCCCAGCGGACAAGATTTCGTTTCTCAGACGCCGCAAGCGGCTCGAGAAGACTCACTTCACCCTTGACGACGACTTGACCCCGGCGCAGCAACAACGGCGACGGGAGCTATGGCCGACCGACCTCCAGCTCTGGCAGACCAAGGCGGGCCAGCCGGTGTACTGGAAGGGGGCGGCCATCTACGTCGGCCACAAGCCCTGGCACGCGACCCCCTCGACCACCGCGGCCCCGGTGACTCCAGAAGCCCCAGCCTAGGGGAATACAGCAGTAGTAGTGTAGAATAGATAGACCGTGGCCATGTACATGTACGCTTCCTACAGGCACTATACTAGCTAAGCCACGCGCTTTATTTAACCATGTACATGCGTGCTGATGATGTGCCACACTCCAGATGATGCCTAGCTTTATTTAGTCATGCTGTGCCCATGCAGAGAGCTGCTCTCTGCTGAGATGTCACGCTCTAGCTTTTGTATAGCTATGATGATCTTCCCCCCCATGACAGGCTCCCCCTTAGCTGGGCATAGCTTGATAGATCATGGGGATGCAGGTGCCCTGGTGCACCTAGAGCAAGTGTTGTTTACATTCCCACTCTTGCAGGAAGTAGCTTAGAATGTATTATAGGCTCATATGCCCCTTCTCTGGGCTATGTGCTACATATCAAAGAGACAACCAGCGCAGGCCAGAAATCGGGAGAATCCGGACCATGGTAGCTCGAGCCTGCCGTTATCTTTTCCGCGTTTTCGAGTCGTTCAGGATGATGAAGATGAATGGTGATGGAAATGTGTATCCTTGTGCATTGAAATTATGGCTGGCTTACGTGTGGAGCGACTAGATGACCTAGACGGTGGGGCCGGAAACAGCATGCTTGATCAGGGCGTGTGTTTCTAGCCTAACTGGCCGGGAGTGTCTAGTGGTGAGCACCATTGCTGCGATCGCTCTCCCACCATTTACGAGGAAATACCCGCAAATGGAAAACCCATTTACGAGGAAATACCCGCATATACTCCCAACGGAGTTATGTTCCTAATTAATTAATTAATTAATTAATTAATTAATTAATTAATTAATTAATTAATTAATGGTATTGCATGCATGTGCACATAGTTCTAGTGTATATTACATGCACCCACGGTGTTGTACCCCGGCATCATGCTGCGGTGAGAGCACTCTGTACGTAGATGCCCATTTCGTGGCAGTGAGAGATCGAAGCCGTAGGGCGCCCTCCCTCCTCGTTGTGTGTAAGGGTTAAAGGGTCCTTTACTCTGTATTGGCACCCATGTGACGCAGGCAGTCAGCTGCTTATTAATTGATTATTTAATTAATTAACGCCTCTTTCCAGCTCTGACTCCAACTCCGAACTTGGAGCCATTTTTTCACCGGCTCCCTTTTGCGATTAAATTAAAATTAAATTAAATTATAACATGCCTCCGTTGGGAGATCATGTAGCACATATTCCTTGATGGATGGTGGAGTGGAGGGAGCCGCGTAATCGAACTAACATAACGCAAATCTATCTAGTCTAGAAAAATCCTAACTACACTACTCATCAAAACGCCTCCTCCTCTTGGGGGGAGGTGGCTTGCCCACAGGGTCGGGCGTGTGAGCCTTGGCAATCTTCTGCCACCGCTTCTTGTTCTGCACCTTGTCCTTTTGCGATGTTCCTACCTTGCTCTTTATGCTTTGGGAACACGATGTCTGACTTGGCCACTGGAGCAAAAAGTAATGGGCTAAGGAGCACATACACGGCAGCAGCCGTCCTTCAAGCGTGGATGGTCTGAAAAAGATATGATCCCTATCCAAACTGCCCAGTTGCACCAACAGCAGAAGGTGACCCGGCTTGCTTCCATATTTTCCCCACACGCACTAACCCCGCGGTATTACCCCGCGGATCAAGATTTCCTAGATGCATGCCATCCCCTTCTAATGCCACTACCCCGGCTGCGCATGGGGGGCATGGTCACAGAGCGCTGGCCACCTATGGTACACATGTATGAAAGCATGCCGCCGCCGGCATCTCTGTACCGGTGCACGCCTTTGCATGCGGGCACACTTTCTCTACTTGCTGGTTTGCTTCCCTACTTGCCGGCGCACTTCCCCAGTTCCTGCTCCACAGCTCCACTTGCCGGTCCACTTGCCCTACTTGCCGGCACATTCCCCCTCGCACTTCTTCAGCACAATTTCCGCCACGTCCTTGAAGGACGAGACGTCCTGCTTGAACAGCAGCGCTCGGACACCCGCCAGCTGTCCTCCCTCCACGTCCGCCACTAGGTCGTCCCCAACATGCAGCGCGCGGGTGGGGGGCACCCCTAGCCGCTCGCAGCACGCAAGGAAGATCTGGGGCGCAGGCTTCTCGTGGCCGACCTCGGCGGAGACGACCACCTCGTCGAACCAGTCGATGCAGCCCAAGTTGCGCAGCAGCGGCTTGAGGCTACGGAGAGGGAGAAGGGAGGGGGCGACAGGAGGCAGGGTTGGATGAGGCAGGGTAGGATGAGGCAGGGTGCAATGAGAGCTGATCACTGAATGGCTTTGTTTCCCTAGATAATGACCGCATGAAGGCGTGCACGCTGCATGTTTGCTTTAGCTGGATCTAGTGACCTCAACTACTACTACTTTACCCATGCATGCCCTCACCCATGCATGCCCTCACCCATGCAGGCCCTCAACCATGCAGGCCCTCAACCATGCATGCCCTCACCCATGCATGCCCTCACCCATGCATGCCCTCACCCATGCATGCCCTCACCCATGCATGCCCTCACCCATGCATGCCGGAGGTACAGGTCGCCCTCACACATACACGTTGCGCTCATCACCACGGTGGAGGGAGAGCCTCCCTTTCTCCCGCACCGCTCACCTTTTCTGCAAAATGCCTCTCCCATACTTCTTCCCCAGCCCGGAAATGCCATACAAAAACACGTTACTAGCAAATGCGGCTAAATGCCGGCATTCTTTCGCTCTCTGATGCGCAGCATTCCTCCAACATCCCGCCTTAAAGCACCCCACCCACCCGCATGAGGCCGCGCCCACGCCACCCACCCGCATGAGGCCGCGCCCACGCCACCCACCCGCATGAGCCCGCCCCCACCCCACCCACCTACATTAGACCGCGCACATGCCACCCACCCGCATGAGGCCGCGCCCACGCCACCCACCCGCATGAGGCCGCCCCCACCCCACCCACCTACATTAGACCGCGCACATGCCACCCACCCGCATGAGGCCGCGCACACCCCACCCACCCACATTAGACCGCACACATGCCGCCCACCCGCATGAAACCTGCCCACCCCACCCACCCGCATGAGGCCGCGCCCACCCCACCCACCCGCATTAGACCGCACACCACCACCCACCCACATTAGACCTCGCGCGTGCCACCCACCCGCATTTAACCGCGCACACCCCACCCACCGCGTGTCAAAGTTGCTGCAGATGCACAGCTTGACGCCAGACTGCCGCAACCGGGTGAGCGCCTCCTCCGCCCCCTCGGCCACCTGCCACACGTCTGGGCTCTTGTAGTACTCGTACAGCTCCTCGAAGATGGCGGGGTTGCAGCTGCCAGTAGCGTTTTCCACAATGTGGCGCCAGAACGGCTTGCCTGTGAGGTACAATAGGGCGGGATGGGAAGTAAAGGAAAACACATGTAAAAGTATAGTAAAAGTCAGCACAGGAAGTTGTGGCGGGAAGGCATGGCGAGTCATGGGGCAACGGCATGGCAAATTGTGGGGAAAAGCGTTGCGGGCCGTGGGCACGGTAGGCGTAACAAGTTCTGGCAAGAAGGCGTGGTGGGTGGCAGACGTGGTACACGTGGGTGAGGATATGGCAAAGTGTGGGCAGATGGGGGGATTCAGGGGTGAATCTGAGTGTGGATGAGAGTGCAGCATGGGGGTGTCAGCTACCATGAGCACTACGCTAAATATATTTATGATAACTTTGATAATGATATTGATTGCTATCATTGATTCTCATGACATGTACAGTAGGCACACTCGATGATCCCGTACGTGATGTACTGTAGGCACATAGAAGAGGCATGCGGCATGGTCGCTAGAGGCCGTGGATGAGACCGGGAGTTGCACAGCAGCGGCCGTTTGATAAGGAATGCAAACGCTCGATAAGGATTGCAAAACGGAGCTTTTTATGGCGGTAGCCGTGTATTTGCAAGATGCTGGCTAGATTCACCGTGGCATGGCCAATGCAGCACGTCGCAAGAACATGTACCTTGGGGGAAGACGTAAAGCCATTTTCAAACACATGGATGAACCTCTATGCTTGCGCAGGTTTCAGCAGGCATGCACGCACCATCTCCAACGTATTGTATCTTCGAGCCGTCGTCACGACTGCCGAGGCCCGCCATCCAGCTGGCCACGCCCTGCCTGATGCCCTGACGCAACTCCGCGATGGAAACGTCGATTCCGTGCTTGCGGGCGACCCTCTGGTACACTACATCCACAGGCTCCTTTACGTCGAGAAGCGTTCCTCCCACATCCACTAGTAGCGCGTCGTATTTTCGGCCTGGGCAGGTCGCCAGGCATCCGCTGCCAAAATCAGCAGAACTGGAAAGAACATTTGCGTGTTTCGCAAGCCGCTTGTTGCCTTTTCGTACAATCAACCCGCAGACAACGTGCAATGGCTGAATCTTCTTGGCACGACAGTTCGCGGGGAGAAATGTGTCGAAAACTTTCCGGTGGGGTCTGCAATAAACATCCTTGGCTACAATCCGACCGACATGAACCGTAGGACAAGAAAGATGCGCCCCATAAAGTCGTGCAGCGGCCATTTCTGGGAGCAAAGAAACGCCTTATCAGCGGTTTACGCTATTGCGGTAATTTTCTTTCAGTCATTAGCACCGGCCTGCTTGCTGCCATGTGGTCCCCCTAATTGAAACTAATGTTGAATGGGCGTGACATCTGTTCCAGGGCCCTGCCCAGCTACTTGGCTATGGCCGCCATTCAGGCATTCGTGCAGAATACGGCGTCGTGGAAATAGACAATGGCAGAGCTCTCGTTCCCACAATTTGGTTATTACGCGAATGTTATCACCATCACTAGAGAGCGCAGGACGTGACAGAGTCAACATTCAGAAATCGGGACTGCCATATATTCCACGTCGACTTATTACTTATTTAGATCCTTGGCTGCACTGGACATATGGTTCAGCCTGCTCACAGCGCTGTAATTGAAGATGAGGGGCACGCGCGCGTGCGCTGTCTTGCAGGCGTCCCCGTAGCTGATGCTGACACACCATTGCCTGCGTGGCACGCTGTGCCACCTAAGCCTTCCACCACTAATAACAAGTGGACGGAAAACCGCATACGGACCATTTACATATGCTTCAAGTTGCGTGACCTGGATCGACTGGCTGGGGAAAAGCGGTGCACGTGACTTGGATGAGGGGAAGGGGAAGCATACACCCACCCACGTCGAACAGACATGACCCCACCCACTCACCACTCATCAGTCATCACCAGTCACAGTCACCACACCACCATGCCAGCAACAGTCGCATGCATGGACAAAAGGGGCGTTGTTATGCCGGGTTACAGTCAATTCTAGATTGAGGACCCTACCGCGTACGCATACGCTGGGAGGCGGCCACTGCCGTAACATCTTTGAAATCGTCCATGTGTGGACGTGACAGGCGGGCGGGCTTTGTCGTCTCGGCGAAATATTGCGTGCTCGATTGCGAACATGGGAGGCCTGGGGTGTATGAGAACCAAGTACGTGGCTCTCGGCACGACTGGAAAAGGCGCTATATGTTTAAAATTTTTGCGCATCTTTCGAGCAAAAAGCGCTTCTGGGATATTATATTTCTTGGATTGCGGCTAGGATGAACCTTGGTCTCTTGTGAACGACCGTTAATATGGGTTCTTATTTGGCGACGAAATAGGTACGAGAGTTCACGTTACGAAATTACCAGAATTCAAACTCTTTTTGGCAAGCACTTCACGGGCCGTGACGCGAGGATCGAATCCCCGTTCCGCCTGACCCCCATGGCGAGGCCAATTTTCGCAGTGTTCCTCTTGTTAGCAGGTATGATATTGTGTTCCAAATGTGGAAATGCAAGGCCTTACGTGACAATAGTAACAGCTCCCCAACATGCGTGCAAGCCTTCTACAGGGCGCCGGGGTTTTGCGTGAATGTATGGGCTCACGTTGCTCCGGCCTTCCCGCACTGTGCAATTTTTTGGTACCGTTGTATTAATGCCACATGCAGGCACGATTACAGTGGTTGCGGCCCAAGGCACGGCCGACCTGTTCCCGCCCCCATCCCCGCCTCCACCGAACGCGTTGGAAGAGGCGTACTGGACAGACTGGATCAATAACGACCGGCCAGGCGGCCTGGGGGACTGGGAGCTACTGGTATGTTATGGGAGTCTGGGACCTATTTGGTTTTTGCGGAAGGCTGCAGGGGCCGGGGAATTCAATGTTTGTTATGGGAGTCTGAGAATTCCTGGCATGATGTGATGAGCAAAGGTCGTTTGTGCCACCACCCAGCACAGTAATTAGAATTATTTGGTGATAGGCATCGCATGCAGCAATACCCTTCCCCCCCTTGCACCGCTTGGTAATGATGTGGTGGGCCATCTCATGCGGCACCTAGCCTGCACTTGCTGACTTCTTGCACAAGTCCCTCATGCAGCTGCAAGTAACTATGCTTGTTCGTGAACCAGTCGCACATGTGCACACACGATGCTCTTTCCCTTCTCCCTCAATCCTGTGAAACCCCCACCCACCCACCCACCCACCCACCCACCCACCCACCCACCCACCCACCCACTGTGCATGCATCGGTCCCCAGGGTGCAATGACAGCTGGCCAGTCATGCCCTGAACGCAAGGCCCCCACTGGCATCCAGTGCCGCCGCGTGAGGGACCGCATGGACTGGAGCGTGACGGAGGAGTTCCAAGACTCGTACATATGCGACCCGCGCGTAGGGGGGCGGTGCTCCAACGACGCGCAAGCCGACGCGTGTGAGGACTTTGAAATCCGCCTGCGCTGCGGGGGCGTGTACGACCCGGACTTCAGCGGGGTGCTGCCTGAGCTGGTGTACAGGGACCTGCCAGGGTTCCAGTGCTGGGACGGCGTGGCGGTGCAGGTGAGTGCGTGTGCACGTGGCTGCGGACAATAATAGTGTGCAGAGATTATTAGTGTGCATTATTTGTGCGGCACCACAGGTAGTTTCTTAATAAAGCCTTGTTCCCAATGTGCTGAGAGAATAAAGGGATTTTTCCCCCACCCGCCACAGCACTTGGTTGTACCCGGGTATAACTAAGGCTTTTGGATGGGCACAATCCCTTGCCTTGCATTCTTGCATTACACCCCTCCATAATGTTATGAAATATTTAACCCGAGATGGTTGCGCTCCCTTGATCTCTTTTGTACGCAAAAACAATCTTTGATTGCTTACGATTGTCTTGTGCCCAACTCAGTCCCTAAACGGGCACACTGGACACGCAAGTGCTTACGTTCTGTCCAACCGGCTGGCCCCTGGAGAGAACTTCACGTCAATGCATGTGAAGTGGATGCCACTCTTAAGAGCACTTTGCTCTTTTCAGCACTCGCCACCTCACCTGATGTGGAATAACCCAATGACACGTGGCGACATCGGGGCTTGGGGTGGCATGGGGACATGAACCGTTCAGACCATCAATAAGCACAGGACTGCTTCACAGTTCAGACCATGTACAGCATCCTCATCCTTGGTTATCCGAAAGCTCCTGCCATCGCTGCTCACCCTTCTACTCCTGGCTGCCCCCCCAGGTACCCTGGCCTGTGTTTACCTCTTTGACATTGATTGTCATTGCTGTTGTCATTGGCGGAAAACGATGGAAGAATACGCCTCCCATGACCGCGAGTACTCTCCTTCTCTATTCCGATCCTTGTCCAATCTTTCCTGACATCTGACTTGCTACTCTGCGCGGAATATCGTACTAATTGGTATCTGGTGACAAACGGCGGCAGTACCTCTTCCACCGCGAGTACTCCCGCCAGCGGTTCCCCAACGGTGACTATAGGGACTACGAGTGCGGCACGTGGGCGAACCTGCCCTGCGAGTTCTCTGCCGCCGTGATCGTGACCAACACGGGCACCCGCGCGCTGCGGGATTGGAAGGCGCAGGTGACGTTTGGCAGCTACAACGAGAGCGTCACGGCGGTGTTCAACGGGAAAGCAACGCCCACCCCGCCCACAACAGGTACGCCAAGGTTTGAAACCCAAGTAGCACAATGGACCTTGTACCGAATGTTTCTTGGGGGAATGCCGGTGAGCTGTTCTGGGCTGTTACATCAAGTGAAAGCAACACTATAACCAGTAAAGCCATTTACTGGTGTCATAGCTATCTGGTAAGCTATGAGATATGTTGAAGAGGAAGAGATTTATCGTCCTGGTAATAATGCCCACCCACCCACCCAACCAAAGAAATAATGGAGCATTATCATCCTGCGCATATCCAAGCCGGAGATACCGCTCTGAACGCGACCGCTTCCTGTGACGTAGAAACGTTCACCCTCGGACACCCATCGACATCATTTGTCAGACGCATGTGAAACTGAGGCGTCCCGACAAGATCTTTTGTCAGACGTCGGCCTTTCGTCTTCTTGATTCACTGTTCCATGAGCCGTGGAAGTCAAGGCTAACCAGACTCTATATAGAAACAATATAATCAACTACGAAAGGCAGGCCATATCCCAGCCGCATATGCTCATGGGAACACTTATTGCTTGTCGAAACACTATAACGACCTTAACTCAACCACCACCACCACCCCGGACCCCCACATGTGTGTGCTCTCCCTGGTCTTTCTGCATCCATCCCCCAGGGTCTCGCGTTCTCTTCTCCCCTTTGTGGCGCGACAGCCTGCAAAGCTACACGGAAGCTGGCGCGCAGCTGCGCAACTTCCAAGAGTACATCGTGCTGCAAGGCATCAAGAAGCCGTTCAAAGGGAGCAACCCGTACGACAGCCTGCCCTCGTGGGTGGAGCTGCAGACGGTAGACCACCTCTGCCCCGGCCAGATCCTAGGTAGGTGCACGACAGGGGAGGTTATTATATTGACTAGAGGCGGTGCCAGATCCATGAAATGTGCACAACGGGGGGTAATTATACTGATCAAACACCGGGCCAGATCTTTAGCAGGTGCACAGCAAGGGGTGTGATCCTAAATATGGTCTAAAAATGGTACCAAGTCTTAGGTATGCACAGGGGCGGTTTTGCGGCCTATCCAGTAAGTCTTTTCCCTTGAAAAGGACGCAACCTTTTCAGTGCACTTGCCAAGAATCAGGGGAGCATTTGTGGGAACTCTTTTTTTTTTTTAATGGCGGGGCATGTTCTGCGATGCTTATCAAAAGGGTATTGGTGCTGCTTATGCATTTGGTGGAGATGCAACTCATTTCGTCCCCGTGCCTAGTTGTGAACCCCCTCCCCGTGCGTCTCTCTATAATACTGTACTCTTCACCCCCCCCTTCATTCTCCCCCCCCCCTCCATCACTGCACTAAAGCGCTCTCCATCCCTTGCGTGTCATTGTACTTATGTATTTCACGACTCCAGCGCAATCAGACGAGGACTCGTGGACACCCTGGATCAACGTGGACAACCCGAGCGGGCTCGGCGACTGGGAACTGCTGTCATCCGCGGTTCTTCCCCGTTCCACAGACATTGCAGGCTCCACCACCACCGGCACCCCTCAGCCCGTGTGCCTAGGGGAGACCCCTACGCGCATCCAGTGCCGGCGCGTGCGGGACGGCGCCCACTGGCACACCCTCGCCGCGTTCAACGGCACGTACGTGTGCAGCACCGAGGTGGGCGGCCGGTGCGACAACGCCGCGCAGGTCACGCCGTGTGAGGACTTTGAGATCCGCGTGCAGTGCCCGCCGCTGCGGGGCACGGGCGATCAGCTCTTCACGCGTGAGTGTGCGGATGGGGGGATGGTTGATGGGTACATGCGTACGGGTAAGTGTGGAAACACATGGGTAAGTGTGTGCGAAGGCTGTTTATGGATACGGGACTAGAGCCTCGCGTGGAAGTGGGGGGTTGAATGGGTTGACCTAGCTTGGGGGAAACCAATAATTGGCTGGGGAAGAAGTGCCCATGCTTAATTACGGGGTACATGGGTAGGCATTGGGACAAGTAATAAGCATTGGGACAAGTAATGAGCATGGGAAAAGTGGGTAGGCGTGTCCAGCCGTTTGCGGCTGAGCGTGGGCACATGCGGTTCCGACCTCGGTGGGGGTGGGGACTAGGCGATGTATGGTTGAGCGTGGGGACAACTTGGTGCGCGTTCACGCTTGCCTATTTGTGCTATGAAAGTGCTGGGGAAAACAGATCATGCGCAAGCGTTGCAAACACAGGAAAGAGACGCTGCCTAAGGGTTCCCGGCCTGGCATGTAGTAGGTTAGGGGGTCATGTGGCGACGAAGAGCCAGGGAATGCCGCGCCCCTGACGCGTTGGCATGGAGATTTCTAGGTTTGGCTGGACAGTGGGCGGGAGCCTTATGCAGGCAACGTCACTAGCTCCCACTTACATGAGAAGGTCAGGCCTTGATATCTGCTGCAGAAGGCCTTGATATCTGCCGCATAGACCTTAAAATGCAGCATAAGGCCCTGATTTCTGAAGCATAAGGCCTCGAAATGCAGCATTAGGCCTTGATATTTGCCGCATAAGGCCTTGAAATGCAGCATAAGGCCTTGACATCTTCCGCATGGTAGAGGCCTTCGCGGAGACGGCCCTGTGGATGTTCTATATATGCAGTGCCCCCCTCTCTCAGGCACCTGGTCTTGCCTCACCATGATAGCCGCGCATGTGTGCCTGTGTCAAGCATGTGTGCCTGTGTCTAGCATGTGTGCCTGTGTCTAGCATGTGTGCGTGTGTCAGGCATGTGTGCCTGTGTCTAGCATGTGTGCGTGTGTCAGGCATGTGTGCCTGTGTCAAGCATGTGTGCCTGTGTCAAGCATGTGTGCCTGTGTCAAGCATGTGTGCCTGTGTCAAGCATGTGTGCCTGTGTCAAGCATGTGTGCGTGTGTCAAGCATGTGTGCCTGTGTCAAGCATGTGTGCGTGTGTCAAGCATGTGTGCCTGTGTCAAGCATGTGTGCGTGTGTCAGGCATGTGTGCCTGTGTCAAGCATGTGTGCCTGTGTCTAGCATGTGTGCCTGTGTCAAGCATGTGTGCGTGTGTCAAGCATGTGTGCCTGTGTCAAGCATGTGTGCGTGTGTCAGGCATGTGTGCCTGTGTCAAGCATGTGTGCGTGTGTCAGGCATGTGTGCCTGTGTCAAGCATGTGTGCCTGTGTCAAAGCATGTGTGCGTGTGTCAAGCATGTGTGCGTGTGTCAAGCACGTGTGCGTGTGTCAAGCATGTGTGCGTGTGTCAAGCACGTGTGCCTGTGTCAAAGCATGTGTGCGTGTGTCAAGCATGTGTGCGTGTGTCAAGCATGTGTGCCTGTGTCAGGCATGTGTGCGTGTGTCAGGCATGTGTGCCTGTGTCAAGCATGTGTGCGTGTGTCAGGCATGTGTGCCTGTGTCAAGCATGTGTGCCTGTGTCAAGCATGTGTGCCTGTGTCAAAGCATGTGTGCGTGTGTCAAGCACGTGTGCCTGTGTCTAGCATGTGTGCGTGTGTCAGGCATGTGTGCGTGTGTCAGGCATGTGTGCGTGTGTCAAGCATGTGTGCGTGTGTCAAGCACGTGTGCCTGTGTCAAGCATGTGTGCGTGTGTCAGGCATGTCTGCCCCCCATTCCCGAGGCTTCGCAAGAGGGCCCCCCTTTGGAACTGACTCTGTGGTAAAATCTGGTCAGTACGCTCACCACGTCTGCCGTGCCTCCTGTGCTCCAACCGTGTGCATCGGTGTTCCGTGGTCCGAGCAGCGGACGGCATCGCGGTGTGCTGCCAAGAAGTGCCGTTGTCGCAGATACCAAGCCCCCCACCGCCCCCTCCGGCCGTCCCAGGTGCATAACTGTGAACCTATGCCTCGCTTTTGCAGTGTTTAGTGTCCCTTTGTCATAATCGTTTTTTCAATAGCTGGGAGAAGCTCGCCTTGAAAGCGTGTTCCATACGAACGCTTGTTCCATAGGAAAACTTGCTCCATAGGAAAACTTGCTCCACAGGAACGCTTGTTCCACAGGAAAGCTTGCTCCACAGGAAAGCTTGCTCCACAGGAAAGCTTGCTCCACAGGAAAGCTTGTTCCACAGGAAAACTTGCTCCACAGGAAAGCTTGCTCCACAGGAAAACTTGCTCCATTAATAGGAAAACTTGCTCCACAGGAAAGCTTGTTCCACAGGAAAGCTTGCTCCATAGGAAAACTTGCTCCACATGAAAGCTTGCTCCACAGGAAAGCTTGCTCCACAAGAAGGCTTGTTCCAAAGGAAAGCTTGCTCCATAGGAAAGCTTGCTCCATAATAGGAAAGCTTGCTCCACAGGAAAGCTTCCTCCACAGGAAAGCTTGCTCCACAGGAAAACTTGTTCCACAGGAAAGCATGTTCCACAGGAAAGCTTGCTCCACAGGAAAGCTTGCTCCATAGGAAAACTTGCTCCACAAAAAAGCTTGTTCCACAGGAAAGCTTGCTCCATAGGAAAGCTTGCTCCACAGGAAAGCTTGCTCCACAGGAAAGCTTGAGCATCCATAGGAAAGCTTGCTCCACAGGAAAGCTTGTTCCACAGGAAAGCTTGCTCCATAGGAAAGCTTGCTCCACAGGAAAGCTTGTTCCACAGGAAAGCATGTTCCACAGGAAAGCATGTTCCACAGGAAAACTTGTTCCACAGGAAAGCTTGCTCCACAGGAAAGCTTGCTCCACAGGAAAGCTTGCTCCACAGGAAAGCTTGCTCCACAGGAAAACTTGCTCCACAAGAAAGCTTGCTCCACAGGAAAGCTTGCTCCACAGGAAGGCTTGTTCCATAGGAAAGCTTGCTCCATAATAGGAAAGCTTGCTCCATAGGAAAGCTTGCTCCACAATAATAGGAAAGCTTGCTCCACAGGAAAATCTTGCTCCACAGGAAAGCTTGTTCCACAGGAAAACTTGCTCCACAGGAAAACTTGTTCCACAGGAAAACTTGCTCCACAGGAAAGCTTGCTTTACAGGAAAGCATGTTCCACAGGAAAGCTTGCTCCACAGGAAAACTTGATCCACAGGAAAGCTTGCTCCACAGGAAAGCTTGCTCCACAGGAAGGCTTGTTCCACAGGAAAGCTTGCTCCATAGGAAAGCTTGCTCCATAGGAAAGCTTGCTCCATAATAGGAAAGCTTGCTCCACAGGAAAGCTTGCTCCACAGGAAAGCTTGCTCCATAGGAAAACTTGCTCCACAGGAAAGCTTGTTCCACAGGAAAGCTTGTTCCACAGGAAAGCTTGTTCCACAGGAAAGCTTGCTCCACAGGAAAGCTTGTTCCACAGGAAAACTTGTTCCATAGGAAAGCATGTTCCACAGGAAAGCTTGCTCCATAATAGGAAAGCTTGCTCCACAGGAAAGCTTGCTCCACAGGAAAGCTTGCTCCACAGGAAAGCTTGTTCCACAGGAAAGCTTGTTCCACAGGAAAGCTTGTTCCACATGAAAACTTGCTCCACAGGAAAGCTTGCTCCACAGGAAAGCTTGTTCCATAGGAAAGCTTGCTCCATAGGAATAACTTGTTCCACAGGAAAGCTTGTTCCACAGGAAAGCTTGTTCCACAGGAAAGCTTGCTCCACAGGAAAGCTTGCTCCACAGGAAAGCTTGCTCCACAGGAAAGCTTGTTCCACAGGAAAGCTTGTTCCACAGGAAAGCTTGTTCCACAGGAAAGCTTGCTCCACATGAAAGCTTGCTCCACAGGAAAGCTTGCTCCACAGGAAAACTTGTTCCACACGAACGCTTGTTCCACAGGAAAGCTTGCTCCACAGGAAAGCTTGCACCACAGGAAAACTTGTTCCACAGGAAAGCTTGTTCCATAGGAAAGCATGTTCCACAGGAAAGCTTGCTCCATAGGAAAGCATGTTCCACAGGAAAGCTTGCTCCACAGGAAAACTTGATCCACAGGAAAGCTTGCTCCACAAGAAAGCTTGCTCCACAGGAAAGCTTGCACCACAGGAAAACTTGTTCCACAGGAAAGCTTGTTCCACAGGAAAGCTTGCTCCACAGGAAAGCTTGCTCCACAGGAAAGCTTGCTCCACAGGAAAGCTTGTTCCACAGGAAAGCTTGTTCCACAGGAAAGCTTGTTCCACAGGAAAGCTTGCTCCACATGAAAGCTTGCTCCACTGGAAAGCTTGCTCCACAGGAAAACTTGTTCCACACGAACGCTTGTTCCACAGGAAAGCTTGCTCCACAGGAAAGCTTGCACCACAGGAAAACTTGTTCCACAGGAAAACTTGTTCCATAGGAAAACTTGCTCCATAGGAAAGCTTGCTCCATACGAAAGCATGTTCCACAGGAAAGCTTGCTCCATAATAGGAAAGCTTGCTCCACAGGAAAGCTTGCTCCACAGGAAAGCTTGCTCCACAGGAAAGCTTGCACCACAGGAAAACTTGTTCCACAGGAAAACTTGTTCCATAGGAAAGCATGTTCCACAGGAAAGCTTGCTCCATAATAGGAAAGCTTGCTCCACAGGAAAGCTTGCTCCACAGGAAAGCTTGCTCCACAGGAAAACTTGTTCCACAGGAAAACTTGTTCCATAGGAAAGCTTGCTCCACAGGAAAGCTTGCTCCACAGGAAAGCTTGCTCCATAGGAAAGCTTGCTCCACAGGAAAGGTTGCTCCACAGGAAAGCTTGTTCCACTGGAAAACTTGTTCCACAGGAAAGCTTGCTCCATAGGAAAGCTTGCTCCACAGGAAAGCTTGTTCCACAGGAAAGCTTGTTCCATCCATAGGAAAGCTTGCTCCATAGGAAAACTTGTTCCACAGGAAAGCTTGTTCCACAGGAAAGCTTGCTCCACAGGAAAGCTTGCTCCACAGGAAAGCTTCCTCCACAGGAAAGCTTGCTCCACATGAAGGCTTGTTCAACAGGAAAGCTTGCTCCACAGGAAAGCTTGTTCCACAGGAAAGCTTGCTCCACAGGAAAGCTTGTTCCACAGGAAAGCTTGTTCCATAGGAAAACTTGCTCCATAGGAAAGCTTGCTCCACAGGAAAGCTTGCTCCACAGGAAAGCTTGCTCCACAGGAAAACTTGTTCCACAGGAACGCTTGTTCCACAGGAAAGCTTGCTCCACAGGAAAGCTTGCGCCACAGGAAAACTTGTTCCACAGGAAAACTTGTTCCATAGGAAAGCATGTTCCACAGGAAAGCTTGTTCCATAGGAAAACTTGCTCCATAATAGGAAAGCTTGCACCACAGGAAAGCTTGCTCCACAGGAAAGCTTGCTCCATAGGAAAACTTGCTCCACAGGAAAACTTGTTCCACAGGAAAACTTGCTCCACAGGAAAGCTTGCTCCACAAGAAGGCTTGTTCCACAGGAGCACTTGTTCCACAGGAAAGCTTGCTCCACAGGAAAGCTTGTTCCATAGGAAAGCTGGTTCCACGGGAAGCCTTGTTCCACAGGAAAGCTTGCTCCATAGGAAAACTTGCTTCATAGGAAAACTTGCTCCATAGGAAAGCTTGCTCCATAGGAAAGCTTGCTCCATAATAGGAAAGCTTGCTCCACAGGAAAGCTTGCTCCACAGGAAAGCTTGCTCCACAGGAAAGCTTGTTCCACAGGAAAACTTGCTCCACAGGAAAGCTTGCTCCATACGAACGCTTGCTCCATAGGAAAGCTCGCTCCATAATAGGAAAGCTTGCTCCACAGGAAAACTTTCTCCACAGGAAAGCTTGTTCCACATGAAAGCTTGCTCCACAGGAAAGCTTGCTCCACAGGAAAACTTGCTCCACAGGAAAGCTTGCTCCACAGGAAAACTTGTTCCACAGGAAAACTTGTTCCACAGGAAAGCTTGTTCCACAGGAAAGCTTGCTCCATAATAGGAAAGCTTGCTCCACAGGAAAGCTTGCTCCACAGGAAAACTTGTTCCACAGGAAAGCTTGCTCCACAGGAAAACTTGTTCCATAGGAGCACTTGTTCCACAGGAAGGCTTGTTCCACAGGAAAGGTTGCTCCACAGGAAAGCTTGCTCCACAGGAAAGCTTGTTCCACAGGAAAACTTGTTCCACAGGAAAACTTGTTCCATAGGAAAACTTGTTCCAGACGAACGCTTGTTCGATGGGAAAGCTTGGTCCATAGGAAAGCTTGCTCCACAGGAAAGCTTGCTCCACAGGAAAGCTTGTTCCACAGGAAAACTTGCTCCACAGGAAAGCTTGCTCCATAATAGGAAAGCTTGCTCCACAGGAAAGCTTGCTCCATAGGAAAGCTTGCTCCATAGGAAAGCTTGCTCCATAGGAAAGCTTGCTCCACAGGAAAACTTGCTCCACAGGAAAGCTTGTTTCACAGGAAAGCTTGTTCCACAGGAAAACCTGCTCCATAGGAAAGCTTGTTCCACAGGAAAGCTTGCTCCACAGGAAAGCTTGTTCCACAGGAAAGCTTGTTCCATAGGAAAACTTGCTCCATAGGAAAGCTTGTTCCATAGGAAAACTTGCTCCATAATAGGAAAGCTTGCTCCACAGGAAAACTTGCTCCACAGGAAAGCTGGTTCCGCAGGAAAACTTGTTCCATAGGAAAACTTGTTCCATACGAACGCTTGTTCGATAGGAAAGCTTTCTCCATAGGAAAGCTTGCTCCATAGAAAACTTGCTCCACAGGAAAGCTTGTTCCACAGGAAAGCTTGTTCCATAGGAAAACTTGCTCCACAGGAAAGCTTGCTCCATAGGAAAGCTTGCTCCATAATAGGAAAGCTTGCTCCACAGGAAAACTTGCTCCACAGGAAGGCTTTTTCCACAGGAAAACTTGCTCCATAGGAAAGCTTGCTCCATAGGAAAACTTGCTCCATAATAGGAAAGCTTGCTCCACAGGAAAACTTGCTCCATAGGAAAGCTTGCTCCACAGGAAAACTTGTTCCATAGGAAAACTTGTTCCATACGAACGCTTGTTCCATAGGAAAGCTTGCTCCATAGGAAAACTTGCTCCATAGGAAAACTTGTTCCACAGGAAAGCATGTTCCACAGGAAAACTTTCCGGGCCTGTCTCGTTTGGATCAAGATTGCTGCGTGAGCTCCCAACAAGTTCTCTTAGGGCCCTGATAAGCGTAAGTGATAAAACACCACGCAGCAGTCATATTCCAGACAAACCTTGAAGGTTTCACGAACCTGTTGTATTATGAAGACTTCTTACATTACACGTTATAAGCAGCATATGGTACCACGGATACACATGCGCTGGTTGTTCATGTGTATGAGCGCTGGGGGCAAGGCGTGGAGAGAAGGGAGGTGGCTAATGACATTGCATGCAGATAATAAATTACTCTTCTTCGAGGGAAATTTTTTTTCCCACAAGAATGTCATCTGGACGCAGGGGCCATGTTTGACATCGATACTCTTCCCTTGTTGCGCCTGGCAATCAAGCCGCAGATGATATCGCGGTTCATTCTTTTCCTTTGCACTATCGTCTACTAATGATGCTTCTAACTCTACTCCATGTTCCTGTGCTGGTCAGATGACGATGACAGCAACACGTGTGAGCTGTCGGTGGAGTTCGACGTGGTGGAGGAGTGGGTGGGCGGCTACGTGCTTGATTTCGCCATCGTCAACAGACAGAAGTATCTGGACGTTAGCAGCCCTGCGTGGGCGCTGGACTGGACGTTCACCAAGTCAGAGTATGTGTCAGTCAGACCACTATGGTCATAGTTGCAGCATATTGCACATATGAACACCTCATGGCATCTTATAGGCACCACTGTAAGTAAGTAATTAAGTAATTGCGTGTCATGCGCATGGGCATGCCTTAGAGTACTATGCTAATCTCATTAGAAAAAATAATTACACGAAACTTACAAACATCGCCTGCATCATCCCCCAACCATATAGTCACTAAGGCACCACTGGGTACGCCTGCCAATAAACCATACGCCACTCCATGCTGCAGGGGGGCACATGGGCAAGATAGGAGAGGATCTGGTGTTAGAAAGAGCTCCCAGCGGGTGTGAGCTCTTGGTCCTTCACAACACGGCTTAGCCAATGTTGCAAGGCAGCAACCTTAAATCTGTGCACCAGGCCACGACCACGGTGGGCACTTCCACGACCAAGGTGGCACCCACGGTTCGTGCTTGCCGAGATAGCTGGTCATCCCCCATGACCAAGCTATATCCTTTGTGTTGTTCCTCGTTCTCATCGGCGTGACGAGGCACGTGCAGGCGTGCAAGCAAATCCTCAACGTCCACTGGCATCAGTGCAGAGCCAGGACGAACTGGATTTGCCTAGGCTCTGCAACCTAGGAAGTACAGGACCTGTCACAGGCCTGCAAGGCCTAGTATCCTTGCAGCCCTGTGCTAGTTCCAGTACCCCACCAGTCACAGGCTGCTGCTCCTCCTGGTCTACGTGGACCACAGTCACGTGATAGACAGGCTAAGCCTGTGCAGGGACGTCCTGCCACGTGTCCTGTCCACTATACCAGAGGACTGCACCCTAGTCGGCCACGGATGGCTAGGACTTCGGGACTTCATATCTTTCTTGTCCCTTGTCTGTTTCAGGCGGTCAGCACGGCATTGGAAAGGTCTTTCCAAACTGTATCCACTTAGCATATTGGTTGCCCAAAATGCTAACTCCAACCCTTTCTTCTTTTGGAGCTGGACCAGCTTGAAACAAGCCTAACCTTGCTTGTGCCCACTCGGCCACAGACCACTTGGTCCCTTGGGGTTGATCAGACCTGATAGGGCCCAGGGTCCTGCCTCCTTTTGGGTAACAACATATATGCCCTTGGACCAGGCTGGGCGTACTGGCCAGTGAATCAGAGGTCACCCCAGGTTATCCCCTGACCCCTTGGTCAGCTCCCAACCTTTCCTTGGGAACTTGGTGCTAGAATAAAGTCAAGGCACATTACCTAGTCCAATGGCTGGGATTAAAGGATGCCAAGAACGTATTATTGTGAGCTCCTGATCTTTCACAGTTATCACAGGCGCCCGTTCTTATGGCGCCCGCCTTGGCCAACCTTTCCCTTCTGTTTTAGAATTCTCAGGTACCTGGCCTTTATCTCTGCTCTCCATACAGCAGGTACAGTCACAAAGAAAGGAGGGATATCTCTCCAAGTCTGCCTAGCCTGATCCTGGTCACCCTTGAGAAAAGCCCTCTTGAAATCAATCAGCACAGAGCTATAGGGCACACCCTTAACCAGAAAAGACAGAAATATACACAGCAGAATCCTCCACGTGTCATGCAGCATCCCTGGAGTATAGAGTTCCTCATCTAACAACTGGCCAGTGCCATGATACTCGGTTACAAATGGTCTGACATGTGGCACCTGGACACCATCTACCTCCTTGAGCTTGAGGACAAACATCAATCTGAGCAGCTGGTGAACTTCTGGCAGCTCATCCACAGGTTCTGCACAGTTGGAAACTATCCACTCATGCCCAGAAGCAACAAAGCCAAGAGTCCATGCCTTAGCCATCTTCATGTCCAACGTGCCGACGGAGCGGGCCATAGAGCCTTCGCAAAGCCAAAGCTCGCAGCCGCAGCTTCGGGTGGCAGGCCCGGAGCGAACACGACCTTTTCATCCTTACGCTCATCCGAGCACCGCATCGACCTTCGTCCAGGCGGCGTACCTGGCGAGGGGGTTGGCGAAGAAAGGTTGGGTAGCGGTTTGTGGAACCGCAGCGGGGCCGGCAGCGAGCGACCCCATAGTGATGCAAATTGAGACATCGAAAGCTCCCGGCGAATTGTCGCGAGAAGCCGTCGAAAAGTTTGTGTCGCTGAGGGACGAGCTTTCCTCGACGATTTACGGTTTGGAGGTGGCTCACCAGGGCGGGCACGTGACCGTGCAGCAGCTGGATTTGGCGCGGTAGGCACTGGGCCAGATAGTGGCCATTGGATTGGGGGCAGCGCGGCTGTTCAACCATCAGGTGGCGACTTCTGTGCTGGGCGCGGGAGTTGAGGTCCCGGACGTGATCAGACAAGCGCAGGCGCGCGAGGTCGACAACCCCTGGTCGACGGCAGAGGTGGTTTCCCAGACGTGCGAACACCTTGTGAACATTCTTTTGCAGGAGTCACGAGGCAACGCCGATCGGTGGGTTATAACCACTCGGCCATTTGGGATTTGGTCAACACTCGACACACCGCGGGCGGCGGAACCAGAAGCTCACGATCCAGTGGTCGAGGTAATCACGGGTCGAGAGGTCACGCCAGAAGATTTCCACTACCAGTTCGTTGATCAACCAGAGGGGATCATCGAACGTTCATCTCAGCAGATAGACGAGGGCGACGGTACCGTAGAAGGGTACGCTGCACGACGTCGTGCTGAGCTGCACGTCCCGCAAGAGCCCGAGCACGATTACGGTGGTCGTGGGGCCTGCAACGACAAGCGGGGTGGTGGGACGCGGTGGGTGAGAAACATCGAGTGGGATCGCAAGGCGAGCGAGCCCCAGATTCCAGTGGAGAAGTCTGCAGACGGGCGACCCGTTAGCAGAGTGCTAGGACCTTACGCCGACGGGGAGGACGCCGCTGGCAGCGACGAGGAGCGGCCAGAGACGCCCATCGCGACCACAGCTCAAGAACGGGAGCTTGAGGCAGCGAATCAAGCAGGTGCTGAGTCGGTAGCTGGGACGGTGCCCACGGCGTCCTCCAGCAATACCAGCACTTGAGTCAGTTCTTCCTTTTTCCTTCGCCTTTATTGTTGTGTCCACGACTCAGCACCTGCTTGATTCGCTGCCTCAAGCTCCCGTTCTTGAGCTGTGGCCGCGATGGGCGTCTCTGGCCGCTCCTCGTCGCTGCCAGCGGCGTCCTCCCCGTCGGCGTAAGGTCCTAGCACTCTGCTAACGGGTCGCCCGTCTGCAGACTTCTCCACTGGAATCTGGGGCTCGCTCGCCTTGCGATCCCACTCGATGTTTCTCACCCACCGCGTCCCACCACCCCGCTTGTCGTTGCAGGCCCCACGACCACCGTAATCGTGCTCGGGCTCTTGCGGGACGTGCAGCTCAGCACGACGTCGTGCAGCGTACCCTTCTACGGTACCGTCGCCCTCGTCTATCTGCTGAGATGAACGTTCGATGATCCCCTCTGGTTGATCAACGAACTGGTAGTGGAAATCTTCTGGCGTGACCTCTCGACCCGTGATTACCTCGACCACTGGATCGTGAGCTTCTGGTTCCGCCGCCCGCGGTGTGTCGAGTGTTGACCAAATCCCAAATGGCCGAGTGGTTATAACCCACCGATCGGCGTTGCCTCGTGACTCCTGCAAAAGAATGTTCACAAGGTGTTCGCACGTCTGGGAAACCACCTCTGCCGTCGACCAGGGGTTGTCGACCTCGCGCGCCTGCGCTTGTCTGATCACGTCCGGGACCTCAACTCCCGCGCCCAGCACAGAAGTCGCCACCTGATGGTTGAACAGCCGCGCTGCCCCCAATCCAATGGCCACTATCTGGCCCAGTGCCTCCCGCGCCAAATCCAGCTGCTGCACGGTCACGTGCCCGCCTTGGTGAGCCACCTCCAGACCGTAAATCGTCGAGGAAAGCTCGTCCCTCAGCGACACAAACTTTTCGACGGCTTCTCGCGACAATTCGCCGGGAGCTGTCGATGTCTCAATTTGCATCACTATGGGGTCGCTCGCTGCCGGCCCCGCTGCGGTTCCACAAACCGCTACCCATCCTTTCTTCGCCAACCCCCTCGCCAGGTACGCCGCCTGGACGAAGGTCGATGCGGTGCTCGGATGAGCGTAAGGATGAAAAGGTCGTGTTCGCTCCGGGCCTGCCACCCGAAGCTGCGGCTGCGAGCTTTGGCTTTGCGAAGGCTCTATGGCCCGCTCCGTCGGCACGTTGGACATGAAGATGGAAAGGAGACAATAATACGAGTTAGAAAGAGCTCCCAGCGGGTGTGAGCTCTTGGTCCTTCACAGCACGGCTTAGCCAATGTTGCAAGGCAGCAACCTTAAATCTGTGCACCAGGCCACGACCACGGTGGGCACTTCCACGACCAAGGTGGCACCCACGGTTCGTGCTTGCCGAGATAGCTGGTCATCCCCCATGACCAAGCTATATCCTTTGTGTTGTTCCTCGTTCCCATCGGCGTGACGAGGCACGTGCAGGCGTGCAAGCAAATCCTCAACGTCCACTGGCATCAGTGCAGAGCCAGGACGAACTGGATTTGCCTAGGCTCTGCAACCTGGGAAGTACAGGACCTGTCACAGGCCTGCAAGGCCTAGTATCCTTGCAGCCCTGTGCTAGTTCCAGTACCCCACCAGTCACAGGCTGCTGCTCCTCCTGGTCTACGTGGACCACAGTCACGTGATAGACAGGCTAAGCCTGTGCAGGGACGTCCTGCCACGTGTCCTGTCCACTATACCAGAGGACTGCACCCTAGTCGGCCACGGATGGCTAGGACTTCGGGACTTCATATCTTTCTTGTCCCTTGTCTGTTTCAGGCGGTCAGCAGGCGTTGGAAAGGTCTTTCCAAACTGTATCCACTTAGCATATTGGTTGCCCAAAATGCTAGCTGCTGGGGGGGGGGGGGGGGGGGCAGCTGGGAAGGGCGGGCTGGCGACCAGGCCAGTTGGGTGGCGGGGCCGGGGAGCAGGTGGGCGAGCCGACGGGCAAAATGACGACAGGTGTTCAAGCTGCCCCATGATTCCCGAGGCCCTGAAATATCACCACCACCAACCATCGTTGCTGCAAGTCCACTACCGGCCTTGCATGTCATGTGCCGTCTACCGTGAATGGCCGTGTACAATCATTGGATCTTTCCTAGGGTAGTCACAGAAGCAAAAGTAAAGGCATCGTGTTTATTGGGTAAATTATAGTTAATGCTTTGTAGGCGACGAACACAGATCCTCTGTCACATCTTGTCGATGGCATGGTGACATGCTTAATGCAAGAATGGAGTTAGTAAGTGCTTATCCTAATTGGTTTTAGTAAAGCAGATGTACGATATCTGCCATTGCTAAATTGAATATTACTATGCGTTAGTCATACTGACTTCAAGTCTTATTGAGTACAGCACCTTTGGCCCTTGTTCTCCCATGCCCAGTTAACATGAGGGTGTAGATCTCTGCAGCTTTGTACATTTCTACCCTAACACATATGCTCCCTGTGCCCTGCTTCTTCTGCTGCCTGCAACCATGGACCCGGACCAGGTGGATCTGGGCCATGTGGAGCGTCTTTGATGCCAGGGCGCCCTCAGGTGGGTATCGCTACCTTCATGCTGCTTGCTGAGTTTTTAGATAATCTAGCTCCGCGGTATAGGGCCACCCACGCACGTTGTTTTAATGATGAACCAGGGCCAACAAACCGCTAGCAGACACCACCACAGGAGACCCCAGGGACGAGGCGACAAGAACAAAGATTTTTTCAATACCTTGTATGTTCGAGTCAGCGATGCTTGCTGCAGAGACCGGCGCGACGGGCAGGGCATGCCAGAAAGCAGATGGCGCCTATCTCGCACGTCACCCTTACAGGAGGTTGCGTTTGAGGAAGCCATGCATCTAGCCAGGAAGCAGTGCCCCAGTAGGCTGGGAACCCCAGGCACTTGGCATGGTACTTTGTTGGGGCAAGGTGCTGCGGGTAACTGAATGGTTACCATGGGAGTAACCATGGGTTACCATGGGTGGGCAGCCGCTACGAGATGGCCTGAACAGGAACGTTCTCATCTCATCCAAGGCATCTCAAAACATTCAGCATTCGCTTACACTTACCACAAACCCGAACATCCTTGCCCCGGCTCCTTTGTTACCGCACACCTTTACGCCTGCAGCCGACTGCCGCTCCAACCATGCCTGCCCCAGTTTGTACTTCTTCGCTTACACTTTCCTTCCGGTGCATATCCTTTCGTCCCGCAGCCAACTGCAGCGCCAACCCGGGCCAGTACATGGACAAGATTGATCTGACACGCAAGGCGCAAAGCTGCAGCATTCAGCCGCTAGTGCGGGACAAGCTGTGAGTGCGGGGGGTGATGTGAGCCATGAATGGGCGGAGGTGACAAGCTGTGAGGGGGGGGGGGTGATGTGAGCCATGAATGGGCGGAGGTGACAAGCTGTGAGGGGGGGGGGAAACTGACATGCCGTGAGGGGGGGACTCAGGTGCACTGTCGCAGCCAGATGGTATCTTACATCGCTACACTGCGGCGGCCGGTCACGCGTAGGCATGATTCAATCATCTGATCCCGTGAATTCAAGGCACGATTCAGTCATTTTCCTTGCCTCAATGGAATACACTGCAAGCTCAAGACAAGCAGCTACGCAGGCAGTAAGGGGATGAGTGAGCGATCGTAGGGTCCCTATTCATTTTTGTGCATGTCGGGACCCTGCCCGTTTGCGCCGCGATGACTGTCCAACATACTGTGATGCCACATGCGCCCGTGTGCCCTTGCACTCGGGCAGGCCTCATTCCTTATTTTCCCTGATTTCCCCTGATATTTCCTAGTTTTCATCATACTAATTTTCTGGAGCTACACCGCTGCCGTAAGGGCTTGTACTTCAGACTGCACGGTCACGCCAGGAGGCCCGGAACTGTTGGGGGGCGCACCCGAAGATGAACCATCCATGCGCTGGCTGTCCTGTGTTCCCATCACACGCATGCCTCCCCACGCAAGGATTCAGCTGGCGTGGCACATTGACACACAGCCCGGGATGATGCGGGCTATTTTGATTGTCTAATGCGTGTGCATGTGCGTGTGTGCGCGTGTGTGCGCCACTCTCTGTATGCAATCACTCCTCCTGGGCCCACAGAAACGGCGGCTACATCCCGCCCGCCATTGAAGCGCCCAACAACCGCGCAACCTTTGGCATGAACGTGGGCAAGCCCCAGCTCACCGCGGCCGACTACGCCCCCCAGCCTCTGGTGAACATCTCCTTGCAGATGCCAAGCGTGTGGTGCGAGAAACCGGTGCCGGCGGCAGTCAAGCGCTCCGCCCGCATGTACGACGACGACGGAAACCCGACGGGAAACTGGCGCGTGGCAGCAGGTCAGAATGCGCTGCGCGCATGTCTGTCCGATTCCTTGTTTCAAGCCCACCCCCTTGGTGTTGTCATGAAGCTGATGGCGTCTTACAGGGCCGTGACGATGTCCTGCTGCCATCCATGTGAGCCTTGTGTATACAAGCCTCCCTTACAAGGACCGTCTGCAACTGAGGACCCGTGCTTCCCTAGTTGTCTTCATCTCTGAGAGGCCTCAGGCCCGGACACAGGCATAAGCAACGTTGCCGCTGTGGTTGTTCTACACCGCTCATGCACTGTACTGCAAGGCCATGCACAAGTGTCTCATTGGCAATCGCCGATCGTTTCTAACAAAAGAACCTACGGCGTCACTGGACTTCCTTTCCGCACTGACTGCTCTGTCGAGGACACCTGGCTCATGTATGGCTACTGGACTGCGTCACTGTTTTACATCATGCATGGGTTCATCATTGCCGTCCCTTGGTTGCAGAGTCCTACAACCAGTGCTGCCACATGTCCAAGGTCGTCAATACCGCATCGCCCACCTGCTGCGTGGCGGTATCCGGTGCGTATCATGCATGGCCTATGAGACTTGGCCATGTACAGGCACATAAGTTCATCTATATTATATACATGTTGGTCAGGCCATGCAGAGCTGCCATTGGGCCTTGTCAGGTGCCCCTTTTGTTCCACAGAGCTCCATGGATGAAGCTGCCAGGTGCAGTGACAAACCAACATATACCTTAGCAGGTTCAAGCCAGGTTAATAATACTTCGCAGTAGCTGGGGTCGGTGCTGTCAGCTGATGGGAAGGCCTTCTTGGGAATCATCATGCAAAGCTGGGATAGCTGTACAGTTCTGATATCGCACGGCCGGTCACTTACTGGCTGTCTACAGCAATATGTAGTGCTGTACGTAGACTTCATGTTCAAAACGTCATAGTCTACCCTCCCTGCTTCTCCATCTAACTGCTTTAACATGTCCACCATGTACACATGCCTTGCTGCCCGCAGCGCACTACGTCACTGATCCCCCGCGCTGTCGATCGTGTCCGTGTGGGGGCAACTGCACGCGCGTTGACGCTACCACGCTCAACCTGGAGCCTGAGGAGCGCGCGCGAAACTGCGGCGCGCGCGTGCTTTTATATTTCCTGGACGAGTGGAGCAACGGGTACCGCGCAACCATATCCATCATCAACCAGGACGCCAGCGCGCCGATAGCCCACTGGAGTCTCGCGTGGGCGTTTGGCGACGAGGAGCGACTGTTGAACGTCACAGGGGCTGACGCGCTGGACGACGACGCCGAGGACGTGGTGTTTGTGCCGATGGCGTACATGCGGCACCGGGGGGAGGCGGTGCTGGCACCACTTGGCACGGTCACATTTGAGGTGGTCGTGATGACACGCGCGGGGGTGCTCCCCAAGGCCCCCCGCCGGGTCCTATTGGGGGGGTTCGAGTGTGCAGCGCCGGGGCAGATGCCGCTGCGACCGCGTTTCCCTGAGACGTCGGCTGCCGTCTCGTTGGTGAATGCAGGGCTGTATGGGCAGGTCACGCGGGGATATCGATCTTTCTTTGGACCTACAATTATGTCATCGAAGCTGTTCTCTCCAGTAGCCTCCTTCACGGATGCACTGGTCATCCTGCTGCAAGTGGGCGCATGGTGGCCTTGGCTGCCGTTGGCATGCGCCGTGGCCCTGTTTGCATTTCTTGTTTAATATGCATGCATGTCCGGCGATCGATAGAGGCAGTATATGGCCCGCTGGTGCAGAGAGAAGCTAGCTCTAGGCAAAGTTCTTGACTTTGTAAAGGGCACGCCTTTCTCTGATCGATTGAAAAGCTGCTCACTTCATTCATGCATTAATTAATTAATAGACATGTGACTGCGTCACGTGAGCATAAGTCCTCAGTGGGAGGGGAACATGGGATGGCCGGAATGGATGGTGTAAGCTATCTAGGTCCTAGTTACAGGGTTGTGGGCCGGCACCACGGCCCGAATCGCTACGAATGCCATACGCGCGGTCACACGCAGAGCCCCCACAGACTTGGGGGTGGTCTCCTTCATCACTACTTGCCATCTATCATTGCGTACCATCTGCCTCCATATTACAGACGAACCAGGAGGCTGCCCGGGTGCACACTTCATTGTCGCGGCCCTTCGTTACTGTTGTAGTATAGTATATAACATTCTCAGATGGGTTAACTAGCCCAGATTTTAAGCCCCTCCTGGTGCTGTGCGGTATTATCTTAAATGTAGGAAGCTGCCCAGGTCAAGTCACAAAAACATGAATAGGTGAATCCAAGGCGCTTGCCTTACAGTCATTACCGCGTTAAGTTGCGATCGCCGCCTAAAACTTGGCGTCGCAACTTAACGCGGTAACGCAACTTAACGCGGGTACGTAACCTTGAAGTAGAATTAGGCTAGCAGCCCACCCCCTCCTCCTCTGACGGACTTCTATACGGCAATCGACAGCTCTCAACGAGCCAGATCCAGCTGCAGCATCAAGTCGCCCAAAGTATATTTTTCCGGCCAGATATTTACCGAAAGGTGGGCGGTGAGGTATACGGCGCCCAACTTACCGGCGTCGCAACTTAACGCGGTAAAGCAACCTTAAGAAACGCAACTTAACGCGGTAATGACTGTATTTGAAACCAACAATTGAAATGTGAAAAATGTCTTAATTAAAATTTTCAAACTTTGGAAATCAAAATGCAGTGGCCAAGCAGTCGACCAGGACAGTTCAAAAGGGCTTGCTAAGGTTGCAGTTTACACTGAGATTTACGTTAAGAGTATCCATATCCTGTACAATTTCAAAACATCATTAAGGTCTCCTGAAAAATGGCCTCCCACATTGGCCACATACTTGAGGTCATCTATTACAAAGGTTTGCGATTGCAGAGAGGCCCGGTAGCAGCAAAGCTAGTCGTGTAGGCACGGCGGAGTTATAAACAGTTGGGAGTTGGGGCGCCTTCCAGCAGGCTCGATATTAGACAATCCTCAGCCAAAGGGGTTCTTGTCGGCAAGAGCCTGGACGTAGCAAAAAAGCAAGTGGGTAACAAGCATTACAGAGTGAAGCAGCACAGGCGGCAGCAATTAAGAATCAGCAAAATGTGAGCAATAAGCAAAAGGCAACAACGCTGAAGAATCTTAGAGCAACCCTGGGAAAGCATTCGAAAAACCTGGCTGCAATATATGCGCAGTTGTATCCTTACCTTTTTGATGGCCTCCACATACTTGCGCACCTGTTGCCAGGAACATGACAACGTGCAGCATGCATACACATGCAGAATCAGGGGATAGGAAACACCATGGCAGGCAGAAGCCTGCTGTGTGGTTACCATACCCAGCAAATAGAACTATAACAGAACAGCAAATCGCTCCACATGCCAACGCTGTCCAAATGCCGAAACCTGGACCATGAAAAACCAAGAGCTGCCAAGCTTTTGCACAATTCATCGCAAATCAATGCACGCTTGGGGTGTCTCACAGAGTGCTAGCACCTCCACCAAGCCTAGAAGCCTTTAGGTACGCAATCCCGAGGCCATGACACTAGCACCCCTTATAGGTACTCGCGAGGCACAGGCTAGAGGTAATTTCTGGCACACGTGCCTGCACGAATCTGCACATGCACCAAACGGATCAACTGATTACATCCTAGTGCAGGTACAATGCTCCATTTGCAGGACATCAGCCAACGCCGGAAGGCAGCATGAGCTGCAGACACACTTTGGGTGGACGCGCAAGCTCACACAGGAAAAAGGTGCAACGCGTACCGATCCCAGGTTTGGGTTGATGGCGAGTGCGCGCTCAAACCACTCGACTGACTCCTCTAGTTGGTGTAGGCCCAGGTAGTTGAGCGCCATCCCTGGGCAAGAACCAAGCGCACGTGGGCAAGGGCATGAGGGCGGGGGCATGTGGGCAAGGGCATGCGGGCAAGGGCATGTGGGCAAGGGCATGAGGGCAAGGGCATGTGGGCAAGGGCATGTGGGCAAGGGCATGAGGGCAAGGGCATGTGGGCAAGGGCATGAGGGCAAGGGCATGTGGGCAAGGGCATGTGGGCAAGGGCATGAGGGCAAGGGCATGTGGGCAAGGGCATGCGGGCAAGGGCATGTGGGCAAGGGCATGTGGGCAAGGGCATGTGGGCAAGGGCATGAGGGCAAGGGCATGTGGGCAAGGGATGGTGGCTAGGCACACACGGGTGAATAGGCGAGACAGCACACCCATTCTCAAGCTCGTCGGTGGGTGCTGCGATGCTGAATGGAAATCAACTACTGGGCCTAGAGATGCCGAAATTAGTGAACTTCAAACACTTCGTCTGTAGCAGGCATCTAGTGCTCACCACATGCTTTGTGCCCTCCCCTAGTTAGCCCGCCCAGCCCAGACGTTGGGCCAACCAATGCACAGCAACAGATAGGGCAACCCGTAGGGGATCTCCGTAGACCTTGCGCTACAGTCATTCACGCCTTAAGTTGGGTTCGTGGTTTTTGAGGGGTCAACCCAACTTAAGGCGTGAACCCAACTTAAGGCGTGAATGACTGTACCTGCTTCCCTCATACAGTGCTTGGCAGCAAGATTGCTTGCGCCTGTCCCTCAAGGAGGGAAATGGAATGGCTGCCAGGTAGGAAAGAAAGGCATAGCAGGGAAGGCGCCGTGTTCCATGAATGAACACATGCATGCACACACACGTGCAAAATATGCGCTGACCAAGACAAGGAGTGGGTTTTGAAGTTGTTTTGTGACCAGAGCACGCCCCCGTTCTTTATGTAAGGCGGCTCACCGCTGAGGGCGCCGAAATGGTAGGGGTTTTGCCGGACCACCTCCTTACAATCCTCGATCGAACGCATGTAGTCCTGCGGGGTACGGCACACGAAACAGGCCCACCGTAACAATACACACAAACGGGGCCCACACATCGTATGTAACAATAAGCCCGCTGGTGTCTGCCTGAGCAGAGCTTGGGTAAACAACCCACCCCTTCCTGCCTTTCTTAAGGCAGTAATCGGCATGCACAGACCCAGCACACACGCCATGCCAGTTGGCTCGCGCACTTCCAGCAATCACTGTATCCGTCTCTCTGCCCACTCTTTCACGGTCACTGTATGCGCCGAGTGGTCACTGTACCCACCTTCCTGAGGTACCGCACGGTGGCCCGCTTGTTGTAGCCCTCGGTGAAGCTCGGGTCTAGCGCGATCAGCTGAGCAGCACATCCATTTACAAGCACATGCATGATCCACACAGCCACAAGAGGTAAGAGCCACTACAGGTAAGGGCCGCGAGAGGTGACCACTAGCGTCATGCCACCACTGCAACCGCCGTGCCATGCAGAACGTGAGTGCAACACCGCTGCCCCACGAATGGCTGGCTGTTGTTGGAAGCAAGCAGGGAGAGGTTTTAGTGCGAGAAGGGCGCAAGCAGGAGGAGCAAGAGGGTGCAAGCGCTCCATGCCAGAGCTTCCAGCTCGCCACTCCCTGGCTGCTCGCTGTCGACAGCTTGACTATCGTCGTAGGACACGCTTGATGGTGTGATCGGCTGAGTTTGCCGACTGGCATCAGCAACGGATGCCGCATACTTGGGTGCCCTCATCGTGTGTGGCCGCGTTCCCCCCTTGTCCTGTAGTGTCCCCACGGCGTCCTACAGTGTCCTACAGTGTCCTCGTTTTGTCCTACAGTGTCCTCAACTCCTTACAGTGTCCCCACCTTGTCGAATATCTGCTCCGCTCGAGGGAGCTGGTCCTTTTGTAGCAACACGGCCAAGCCCTCCTGCCGTCACACAAGGACAACAGGCAGGGTGGACACACCGTCAGGTGCACCAATGGATCAAAGTTCCTGAGGAAAATATTTGGTGGTTTGTCATTTAGTGACAAAAAGACATGACGGAATTTGCCGCCGTACATCAGCGCATGCTGCTGTGCACAACAGGAAGGGCCTAAAACAAGATTCAGGAGCGTCACTATTATATTCACTATGATCCTATACACTATTATATACACTATGATCCTATACACTATTAAATACACTATGATCGTATACACTATTATATACACTATGATCGTATACACTATTATATACACTATGATCGTATTCACTATTATAAACACTACGATCGTATACACTATTATATACACTATGATCGTATACACTATTATATACACTATGATCGTATTTGGTTACTGTTCGTGTGGCAGGACCTGGAACAGTCTGCCCCACCTCATCTAGTTACAGATGCGAGTACCGTGATCCCGTCATGCATGGCTGTACCAGATAGAGCTGCTCCACCTCTTCTAGGTACGGATGCAAGTACCGCGATCACGCAATGCGTGCACGTACCTGAAAGAGCTGCTCCACCTCGTCCGATTTGCCGCGGCTGAAGATGCCCCACATGCACTGTTGGGGGGGGCAGCGGGGGAGCGGGGGGCAACAGGATGGGGGATGACCGCATGCATGCTAGAAGCAGTGCTTTTAGTGAAGGTTTTTGGCACGTGTCGGGCTCTGGTGCAAGCAGCATGCATCATGATACTACACGCACTGTCTGAAGCAGTGGCATGCGCATGAGAACCGTTGGGGCAGCAAACGCCATGGACATGCCCTGGAACTAGTATATGGCAACCTCCCGGGGTCTCGCAGACATCGCACGTCTGCCCCTGCTAACGGATGCTTGAAGTACCGCATGCTCTACAACCACCACAAAGGCTGGCAGCAGTAAGTCATGATGTGTCTCCGAAAATGCTGAGTGACTCACGCCCCCTTCATCACAATAACTATTTCCTGTCCACGGCGCAATAGTGCGCACAGCCATGTGTGCACTGTGTGATGCTTATAGCCCCCGAGCCACCACAAATTGGACGCTACGTAACGTGGATGCCGCCGGTGCCCACCTCGCGCAGTAAGATCACCACCACGCACGCATTGTCTGCGAATGCCACCCCGCCTCACCTTGTCTGCTAATGCCACCACCCGCATGTTTTTGGAGTTCAAGGCCTCGATGAGGTGGGGGAAACAGCGCGCATCTCCAAACCGGCAGAGCGTCTGCGGTGGGCGCCAAGACGAGAGCGCAAGAAAGGGAGTGAAAAGGGGCCAAATTACGGTTGAGAGAGGAGAGGGCGTCAAGTGGCAAGGTGGGGGGAGAGGGGAATCTGAGAGGTTGCATTTGAGAGGGGGGATACGATAATGACCTGCACGCAAGTCGCCGGGACCATATGAGCATGGAAGACAAGGCGATGGGGGCCAAGGGGGAATGGGCCCCAACACGGGATGGGCCCCAACAGGGGATGGGGCCTGACAGGGGATGGGGCCCAACAGGGGATGGGTGAAACTTGACGACCCCCCTGCACGCCAAGGTTGGCTATTCACCGGCACGCAGCAAACAAGGGAGACCGATGGAAACCTGCTAGAACATCTCACACCTGAGAAAAAACACGCATGACAGGGACACCAAACCGTGTGACGGGCGCTGCTGCTCCATATGCCCGGCCCTTCCTAGAGACCGTCAGTTGGCCGCTGCCTGTCAGTCCATAGGCTTCGCCCTTTCTTGCAGGCATTGCATTACCTCCGTGGCCGACAGGGACGTTGCAGGGTCTTCACTCCACAGGTCCTCCAGCTTCTTGGACATGAGCTGGCGGCGGTGGTGTCAGGAGACGAGCAAGGACCCGCATGCAGCATGCACAGATTACGAAGTGGAAGGTTAGCAGGCACTCCACAACATTATCTATATATATAGGGTTACCTTGCGAAGCCGTAGCAGCTCCTTGAACATAATCTGGTAGAGGTGGAGTGAGGGAAGAGAAGAAGAGTGGGGGGGGATGGGATGCGCAGAGTTGAATGTGCAAGGCAGATGGCTGGAGGGTTTGTGACATTGCAGTCACACCTCTCCCGCTTGCTGTTCTTGCTACTGGTACCCCTTGCCACCATTTGCCACCATTTGCCACCATTTGCCACCATTTGCCACCATTTGCCACCATTTGCCACCACTTGCCACCATTTGCCACCACTTGCCACCACTTGCCACCACTTGCCACCGTTTGCCACCGTTTGCCACCACTTGCCACCACTTGCCACCGTTTGCCACCACTTGCCACCACTTGCCACCACTTGCCACCACTTGCCACCACTTGCTACCATTTGCCACCATTTGCCACCATTTGCCACCATTTGCCACCATTTGCCACCATTTGCAACCATTTGCCACTTTTTGCCACCATTTGCCAACATTTGCCACCATGTGCCACCATTGCCACCGTTTGCCACCATTTGCCACCGCTTGCCACCATTTGCCACCATTGCCACCGCTCGCTACCCCCACGCTACATAGTGACACCTCTGGCCACATGCTGGAGAACTCGTTAGCTGCCGCATGCATCTTTGTATGCCCCCATGAGCCAGTGCCAATGCGTGACATGACACATGCATGTGTGCGCGATTAAGGGTCGAGGGCAGGTAACTTTGTAGGCAATTGCGTGCATTTATTGCTGTACATGGTCAAAAGGTGGGCGCCTGGGCGGGTTTTTGGGATCACAGAGGCCACAGTCGCCTGCGCTCGCGTGCAGGTGTGTATGCGCCACCAACGCGGTGTGTGGGGAAGCCGTCCTGTGCCGTCCGCACCAGAATCAGTACGATGCGCAGGGGCGTCCAATGGTTTCCGCCCGTCTCACGGATCTGGGGGCATGGATCTGGGGTCGTGCCCCCCCCCCCACGTGCTGATGACTAGGCCATGCCACGATGTGCACGTGGCAATGAATTTTGGGTGCTCAGTCCGCGGCCGCACGAAGAAGAAAACAATGCGGCGTAGATGACGTGACGGCACCCAGCAGGCGCTAGTTGGGGTTTGGAATTAGGCGTTCCGGATGGTGGGAAACTGTCTGCTGCCCGCTGATGCCCAGCCACCGAGTACCGAGTACCACACAAGGGGACGCTAGCTTTAACAAGACGTTCCGTGCCCGCCCTACCTGCCCTTCCGGCGATATGCTGTCCGACACCTCTCTCGCTTGGTCCCGCAACCTGTGCATGAAAAGAGGGTGGAGGCGCGCACAACAGCGCGTGTTTGCTTGCGTATTTCGGCGGCATCAACAGAGATTACTCACTCGGAGATGCCACGGGCTATGACAGTGACACTTGGCACCTTACCCAAGCGCAGGTCATAAGAAGGCCAGACAGCGCTCCACTCATTGCCTCATTGCCTAATTGCACAGACCACCACATCTCCATAATGCTTGCGCATGCCCTTGTTGCCTTCGTGGGCTCGCACATGCGTCCGCCGCTACACTCCACTTGGCCACACAGCAAATACACCAGCACGTTACGTCCGCACTCTATAACTACCTCTGCTCAAGAGACTGCAAACAATCAATCGGAGAATCGGAGAACCCACATTTTACGAAAAACGCGGCCCTTGCAACCAAGCCGCACGCCCGACGCATATCCCATGGCTCCTTGCAACCCCTCCAGCCAATCCCTCGACCGCTCTCAAATAATTGCGGTGACTCTGCATGCCTTTTCTTGTCATAAGCTCCGACTCAAAGCGCCTCCCCCACCTGCTGGACTGCCAGGTGGCGGTGGCCCTGCCCCGCTCCCCACCAGCCCAAACCTTGTCGATGAGAAGCTTGCGTCCTTCCGCGTTCCAACCCCAACAGCCAAGCGAACATCCTGCTTCCGCAATCATGTGCGGCTTGAGTGCAACATCGGGCCCTGACCACTAGGGCAACCAAGCCAGGGGGTCACGCCCACCCAGGGGCGCAGGGCCTTCAATTATCGGATGGCACGGCATGGCATGGCATGGTGTGGCGTGGCGTGGCATGGCTTTGCGTTGCGTTGCGTTGCGTTGCGTTGCGTTGCGTTGCGTTGCGTTGCGTTGCGTTGCGTTGCGTTGCGTTGCGTTGCGTTGCGTGGCGTGGCGTGGCGTGGCGTGGCGTGGCATAGCATGGGCATCACACCCCACACCCGATATACGTACCGAGCGGCTGTCTCGAAGTTTTCTTCTGCGATGGCGACCTCTAGCTGCCTGGTATGGGTGTGGGGCGGATGACAGCACAAATTCAGCGGTTGTGAGGGGCACAATCACAGCGGGATGTTGGGGCGGGCGGTTGATAGCAACCAACAAATGGGTTACAACATAACGAGCAACTACAGAACGGCACCACCCAAGAATCAAGGGAAACATCCAGCGACTGAAGAGAGTGGCTGAAAGTGATAAGGATGTTTGTGTGGCTGTCCTTGAGGAGAAACAGGACCGAGGCCCCACGGGGCGACCCCAAGGTACATGCTCGTGTGTACTTGGCGGGTGCATGCAAAGACTCAATAAGAAAAGAACGGGAAAGCACATAGAAGCGCGTGTGGGAAGCGCTCGAATATTCACCTGACAACACTGCCCCTTAGCCCGGCAACACGTCTGCCTCAGAGACATCCAGGTCCTGACCGAGTTTGAGTAAACTATCGTGGTAATTCACCAACAACGCCCAGAATTGATATTGCCACCTCCGATTGTCAAGTATTTCAGACGGGATTTTTTTACCAGTGAAAGGAGTAAAGCGGGTGAAGATCCAATGGACGAAGCAAAAGGGGAGCTAGCCCTCAGCAGTCCGTGCAGAAAACAACCCGAGATGCTTTGGGAATCTGGCATCCACATGCCACCGCACGATTTTCAGTCACCGATGTCACCAATAGTTTGCCATCCAATCTGCCATCCCTTGCGTGGTGTTCTGGCACGCATCAGGCAGCTGGTTGGTGCTGGGTGCCAAGATCACCGGGGGGGGGGGGGGGGCTGCTGCGTGCCGGGGAAGCAGGTACCCAGTGAATGGCGCATGGTGCAATCAAAGCCCTGCATGGGTGCTGGGATCAGGTAGGGAGTTCGAGAAAGGGAGAATCTACGAGGGGTTATCTGGCGAGGCGGTCGTGCGTACCGGCGCAGCAGAGCGAGCCGCTCCCATTTGGGGATGTCGCTGAAACGTTCGCCCAGGTCACGGGCCGCGGCCAGGCTGGCACTAGCCTGGGGGCTGCTCTTGCCCCCGGAGCTGCCACCCTGGGGCACCGCACATTTTATCTGGATTAAGGTGACGTTTCGGGGGACGGAGGCAGAGGCATGGGAAGCAAAGGATGACATTCGAGTGAAGACACTTTCATCGCAAAGCTCTCCAATCAAACGGATGGCTGCGATGAGCTTGTGTGCTGCGCGCAACCTCATTCCTAAACAACCAACCAGGAAATTCCTCTTAGGCGAGGTGTTTCGACGATACTATCAGCAACCCCTCTATGCGCGCAAACGCCAATCTTTCGCTGCCAGGTGACGAAATTGTAACCAATTGCCGGTCAATCCAACTTTTTGATGCCATACAACGCCAAAAGCTGCAGCTTAGAGCACGTACCACACGGCCAGACGTCTTTTTCCCGTAATGCCGAGGTGTATGAAATCTAACGCAGGGAGAAATTAATGAACGTTTTGAATACGTCGACTTTGTCGTCGCTGAGAAACCCATGCGACGCGCGCTTATGGGACTAGTCAAGGTGGTGCAAAGGCGCACAGGTTGAGCCGCTAACGTCGTCATGTTGAAAAGTCCTTACCAAATGTTACCTGGGAAAACGCCTGAAAACCTCTATCTGAGCGCCATGTATCCGCACGATTCGGCTACAACGAGCGCGACTTGTTCTTCTGCAATGGGCAAGCCACGCTAAGCCAAGGTCCAAACGAAGTGAGCAACTAGTGCCGATTCGTGCTCTGACCAGTTTTTAACACTTTGTTCATGCTGTGTTATTGATGAGTACCTCGTGGTCACGTTACTCACGTAAATCAACAACTCTCATCTGGCCCGATTTGTTTCCCGAACAAATCTTTTTCCTTCGGGGTGCGTGTTCGGGGTGCCCAGCTCAGACGGGGACGTGGAGACAACGATCTGGGACGGAGCCAACGTTGCCATATACCTTTAGTAGAAACCAGTAGGATAATGAGAAAAATATTGAAGTCAGGCTGACAAACGTAGACAGACCGTTTGTCATCCACCTGACACGGTGGCAGCATCTGGTATCAGGCAATTGAGAGATGCTAGCAATTGTGACAAGAAAATATTTGGTGAGGCAAATGTGGTCAATTTCTGGGCTGTCGATTTTTGGATTCACGTATACGCCGTGCACATTGTACAGCAGCGAACCTGCAATGCTGCAGTGAATTGCTGCGTGAAGAGCAACTAATAGGCGTAGGTTTTGAGTAGCATGGGATATGCATCCTTGGAGACGAAATTGACGCTTTATTTCCAGTTCAGCTTTCGTTCGTCTCGTTTATATATTTCCGGGCATGAATTCGGTCATGACCGTCCTTCTCGTGATTCAATCTAGCCCCACCGTCGGCTTCAGAATGTCATGATCACCTGCCAATTAGTCACTGAAATATCCTGATGGTGCAGCCTTATGGCACCGCGATGGCACCAGCTTCCGCGGTTGGGAATTATTGGGCGCTGGTTGGACAGGACCGCCATTGTGCTAGCCCTTATCCAACTTGTGGTCTGCTATACTGAACCAATTTCGGCGAATTATAGTGTAACCCGCGGCCACCCAAAAGGACGAGGTTCTTCGGGTAGATCTCTTCTAGCCTCGGCATGGGAGTCGTTCACCGCTCGGGCTGCGATTTCCGACGTACGTAAGCGGCCTCGGAGCAGGCCACGGGCGGCCGTGATCCCGAACAGGATCTCATGTCATTGCCTTGCTCGGAACCGTACAGCACAATTGCGCTTTCTCTGTTTCCTTTGCATTTGTCCACAGGTCGCGAAGGTAGAAAAGCAGTTAATGTTAAAGCAGTCAAATCCTCTTTTGCAGTCGTAAGTCAGACGTACGGATCGTGGCGTCAAACTTCGTACAGCGACCTCCAGCACCTTATGCTGCAGGTTTGCTGATGTGAGTTGCACGTGTCCTTGTTGAATCAATCCTGCGAAGATGCGCGTACTGCTGCTAATCAGGCCAATGCCCGGGCTATGGTTGTCTCCCATTAGAGTACTGCCAGTACTGTCTGCCGGTACTGCAGTACTTTGGTCTCGCTGCTGGCCACGTCCGGACATTGAACCTGTGCCGGTTGCAAGCAGGACCTCCGGTGTCCTTCAAAGGGGGGGGCGCTAGACGCTAAAGGGAGGGACGGCATTCTACTGTTACTGTGGCCACCACCAGGCAATCCTCACACATGCCTTCCAGAGTCGCTGGGTGATGCATCAATCGCACAGTAGCCTATCTATTCATGTGTATGGACTACTAGCGTGATTATTTACCTAAGCAGTCGTTCAAAGGAATAATGGGGATGCCCACTATGCTTGGGACATCGCTATCACCAGGCCCGTTGCCTTATTTCCCCTCCCGCCCAGACATGACTATCCGGTCCTCACGATGCGCCCTCGTCTCTCCAAACACTATCTCGGTTGCCCCGGGCCCCGCGTGGTTGTGTTCATGCTCCAGGCAAATAATGGATACCTGCGCACGTCACAGGATGGACTCCCAATTGGTGACGGCCCCGTTTACGAGTCCTCCTCACCCACCATCACGTTTTCCCCCGGTGACGGCCTGCAGGCCAAGTT
>RPFO01000312.1:3927001-3934501 GCA_009746045.1 Mesostigma viride
CACAAGTAGCGCAGCTACCAGCATTAGGGTATGCGTTGAATTATATCAATGGAAGTTGCAGGCCTTAACAAAGCAAAAGGCAGCCTACTACCAGCAAGATACAGAGCAGAAGGAGGCAGGGGTGAACGATACTTCCATTACGCGGGCTAATGGGAGGGTGGGAGGGCTTGCCAGGAGGGATTTATTTCTTATTAAGTAGGGATTCTCTTTGCCTTGAAATTGTTTTAGGCAGTTAATCAGCAACGTAGGCATTGCAATGCTTTGTTGATGTCGCCCCTAACACGTACTTGTGTGCGGCCCGCTTACAGACTGCAGTCGTGCATGCACTACACTACGTCCTCACCCCCAACTCCCAACCCCTTCCGACCCCATTTGCTTGCCCTCATCGGCCACCGTGTGACCACCAGGCTGGAGGCGCCCGCCCCAAAGCGGTGGTCCACCCATAAAATCCGCGTGCTGCGGTGCAACTGCCCCGCAGAGCTGCCATCAGAGAGCGGTGAGCCTTTGTTGGTTGGTCCTCCGTTGCCACCGAGTTACTCAACAAACCCATCCTGCCACAAAGTTTACCTCCACTGACCCATCTGCCGACCTGTTTCCATGTAGATATTCTGCTGGCATTTAGGTCCATGTCCGCCTAAAGCCTTGCTCATGCTCATGTCCCGACCCACTCCCTGTCTATACGGTTGTGTAGTGTTTAGGCAGCACTGTCGTGGGCGTGCAGGTATGCGGGCATGGAGGGACATAAACTGTTCTGGCCGTGCCCCTTGCCCACTTGACAGACATTGGTGGACCCTCTCCAACATAGCGGCTTGCCCTGTGCTCCTGTGTAATGGCGCTTTATTAATAAAGGGCTCTAGAACCCTCTTACCAGGGGGCCGCGTGGGTTTCTCGTCAGCGCAAAGGCAGCACTACAAGAAGCGGATAGCGTATACTACATTCATCCATTCCATGAGGGTGACCCCACACAACCCCTCGGCCCCATGTGGGCCCCCTATCCCCTCCGCCTCCCCACAGCCCCTTAGGACCCCTTAGCCCCTTGGGTGGCCTTGGTATTCTTGGCGGACGTACCGATGCCCAAGGGGGGGCTTGATTGTGGACACACCTGTGGGGGCCGGGGGAAGGGCACGTCAAGCCTCTAGGTCGCGGAGATGCAAGGCCGCGGCCCGAGGCTAACTACGTCCTTCCCCTGTGGGGGCCAGTGCTCGTGGTGCTGTGGGTGACCTTAGCGGGGCGAGGGTCAGCTGGAGAGGTGGAGATGGACCTTCTGGTGTGCGTCCTGGAGCCGGGGGGGGGCGCGGCCGTGGTGTTACAGGCAATCTATTGAGGGGGCAGGCCCCATCTTCACTGGGACTCCGGTGATGGTGAGGCCCTCTTTGACGGACCCATAATCGCGGAGTCCACCTGTGCCAGAAAGCAGTACCTGGTGACAAGAGGCCCGGGGCAATGGACAAGAAGGATGGGGGGGCGTTTCGAGGGGACATTCGAGGGCCGTTTCCTCATGAAGGTCGTCTACGCGGGCAAGATGCCGATGGGTTGAGGTTCTTCACAGATGCCAACCAGTTATGGGGGCAGGAGGACTTAAAGCTGGGTCCAAATTGGTCCGCCCCGGGGCTGACATAGGCTACCCACAGCGCCACGAGCACTGCCCCCCACAGCAGGGGCAGGAATCGCCCTTCCCCCACCCCACCCACTGGTGCGCCCGTCACCCCTGCACCCCCGGCCCCTAATGCGTCCGCCGCCAAGCCTCCCCCCAGACACTGGTACATCAGTCACCACCTCCCCCCCCCCAAAGGTACATCAGCCACCACCTCATCCCCCCATTGGTGCGCCAGCCACCCCTTCTCCCCCCCCCCCCCCCCCCCCCCGACCACTGGTACGTCAGCCACTACTTCAGCCATCTCACCTCCATGAGTAGACCGGCCCGCATCGCCAGCCGAGGCTCACGGGCTCTTCGTCCGAGGCTTTGACACCCGTCCCTGTCGTAGCACAACCACAAGGAGACATGCAGATAGGCAAAGACATGGTAAGCACTTAGCATGTTAGGGATTAAGTGACATAAACTATACAAGAACATGGCAAGCGTTGAACACCCTGGATAATATTCACTAGACAAAGACATTGCAAGCACATTGGGGAGTAAATGATATCAACTATACAAAGACATTGCAAGCACATTGGGGAGTAAGTGATATTAACTATACAAAGCCATTGCAAGCATATTGGGGAGTAAGTGATATTAACTAGACAAAGACATTGCAAGCACATTGGAGTAAGTGATATTAACTAGACAAAGACATGGTAAGCATTTGCACCTTAGAAAGTAAGTGGTATCAAGTAGACAAAGACATGCGGGCAAGCATTGGGCATCCTAGGCAAGCATGAATTGCGCCCGTTGCATCGATAGTCGCCGGAAAAAAGCATAGCAAGCATGTGTGCACTTACATCGGGTTGAGAGTTGGGAGGTTGAGTCGAAGGTTGAGAGCTGACATCAGTTCTCATGGCCGATACATCTGGGACCGATTCCCTGCATCCTGATTGGCCGATACCACAGCCTACTGTTCCTAAAAAGCTGTTCTTAAAAAAAATTGAAAAACGGGGAGGGTGGGTGGGTGGGTGGGAATTTTGCCGTGCACACCCGTTTGCGTTCGGTCCGCCCCTGTCTCTTCTCACGAATACTCCTTGGTTGTACGGCCATAGTAGTATATACTCCATAGTAGTATATACTCTTTATTTTGCAGTATTTGCCATCTATTCTCTAGTTTATGGTTAAGTTTTTCACCACAAGAGCATGGTGCAATAGTAGACGGGATGTCCAGAACGCAGACTAGCGTGCATGGCAAAATACCCACCCAGCCCGACCCCAATTTGCTTTCTTTTTCTATGAGCAGCTTTTGAGGAACAGGGGTCTTTACTATTAACAAATTAGAATGCAGGGATTTGGTCCAGGGTGCCCTTCCAGCCAATCAGAATGCAGGGATTTTGCTTCATGCAGGTGTTCTGAGACCCGTGTCCAAAGGGGGGTCTGACATGCTTGAACAGACCGGTCGCCCCCTGAAGAATTATGACAGCATCATGAGGTAAACATGTGGGCTCTCTCAAAGGCTAGGTCTTGGCCCATCATAAACTCTCGGCGTGGTCTTCCTCTCAGGATTGGGCTGGCTCTTGTGTGGTGCGTTTGGAAACTGGAATGGCACACCCTACAAGAGCGGTTACAAGGAAAAGGAGAGGAAGTTGAAAATGTTTAGATTTGCGGCCTCGATGGTTCTATCTGTTGGGACTGTGGCTGAAATCTTGGCGTGTATGTTCTATGGCGACGAAGTGACAGAAGTGACAGAAGGGCCACCATGGATTCCCAACATTGAAAATGGTATATGGGCATTTGAAGCAGACCAGGTGGCCAGGGGGGTGTTCAGGCAAGGGGAAGATGGAGACGGAAACGGAATTTGGCTAACTAACTAGCCTACTTCAACTACGAACACTTGGCACATGCGGACCCCAACAACCCTGCTCATTCGCCCGAATGCTAGCATCAGGCAGAGCCTATGGGGTGAGCTTGTTTGGGCGTAGCAGTGTAGAAGCTGGTAGTGGGCACACTACTAGGGGGTGACATACTAGGGGCAAATTCGGCAAATTCAGGCACACGAACACAATGTGCCGAGATTTAGCTGTGCATTGCCCCTGCCATCCTGTACTGCCAGTGTGTGTTTGGGACATCGCAAAGACGTCGCATGTCAAGCTTGTCCACAGTGCCCGCTTATGATTGGCTGGCAGTGCCATGCAAGTACAGCGGCAGGTACTGCGCGGCGTAGGGGACGCCAGTATAGTGACGTATCCGTATATCATGCACCCGCGTACTGTGCCTCTGCGGCCTTGGTTGCGTTCGCTGGCCTCACCAGCTTGACATGGAGGTCTCTGTATTCTGCACCTTGTACCTTGTTTCATCTCTTTATTCGGTCATGTCTCGTCTCGTCACTCTGCTCTCTTTCATCTTGTTACTCTACCTGGTTTAAGGCACACCAGAGGGGGCGCAACTGCCCATGGAAGCAAGAGGCCGCATAGCTGCGTACCAGCTCTCCCGCCCCTCCTCGCTGTCATCATCATCGTCCTCCGTCGTGTGGTCATCAACCACATCGGAACCCGAGAAGGTGTCGCGCCACCGCGTGTGCGCCGAGGGACCCGAGCTGTCCCTGGGGCCCTCTTCAGATATTCCCCTCATGATGGTGCGGGAAACGCTTGCACTTACTTCATTGCTCTCTTGTGGGTTCATTGCACCTTCTTTACGGTTCTCTTGAGTTGTAAAGCATTAGAAATGACGACCCCGATTTCTAACAACCAAGTCTCTTGCGATCCATCTCAACTTCTAGGCCTGTATCATTTTCGGTACCTCATGAACCCGCTTTTCACTATCTAAGTTTATCCCAGTGGTGTCTGAGAGACGTGTGTGGTGAAGGATGCTCATACATGCTCTGCAGGCTGTGCGCTGCACAAACCTGACCTTTTTATAGTGGTGTTGTTATTCAAAGGAAGCATTCAGTATCTCTCAATTCCTATCTGCCAGCATGCCTCACTTCTATGCCTTGCCCTGTGGAACTGCACACAGCACTGGTAAATACTTGTGCATTTCTCGCTCATGCATTTCTTGTTCCACTGCCGAACCCAGCCATCAACACATGTTGCCGATTCCCCGTGCCGCCTTGGTGCGTTATTGTTGGTGCAGCATTATTGTCAGTGCAGCACACTTGCTGGCACCGCACAGCTTAGTTGTTGGTGCAGCATTGTTGTGAATGGAGCCCCATGCGGCTTCGCCATGACCATGTTTGTGGCCACGTCTCAATCCTTGATGGGCCATTTCACATAGTAAAGTTGGTGACGTATTTTACCGAATAGTAGTATTTGGCCATGTTTTGCTTGTTTGCCATGCATGTCTCAATGCTATCATTTTATGGTGAATTTCGACTAGGCAGACTACTGGCACCCCGTCACTGTCTCGTCCCTTGAGGTTGCTTGTGCAGGTCTATTTTTTGCTGGAAGTCCGCAACACGTGACACACCTTATGTTGGCCCCTGTGCCCCCACGCCCCGTGTGCCCCCTTCCGCACCTTCTGCTTACACCCCACCACATGACACCATCGCTCCTCCTGCATGCCCCCGGCACCCATCACCTGCGCACAGCTGCACATGTTTGGCCTATCCACACGCGACCGTGCACGCCTCACACGGTCGTACAACGTACTGCCGGCGTCGGGCCACTGCGAGCCGTGGTGCGTGGACCCATTGGTTGTCCATGTGTAGGCCATGGTGCGTGGCTTGGTGCCAAACCCAGCTCCCTACTAGTGCGCGCTGCGGAGGCATGAGAGCACACAATCAAGGCAATCTTCTTCCTTCTGCGCTCCCTTTACCCTGCAAAAGGCCCTATTTGTTGCACACACTAGGCTCTCGCACCTCGTACGAACACGGTTACGTCCAGGAAAGGCCGGGGGGGGGGGGGGAGTAAGAAAAAGTCCTGGGCAATGCCAATGACTCAAGTTGCATCATCCTGGATTTCCTTTGAATATCGGTTGTGTAATTTCCCTCGCACATCAGCCATCACATTCATTGGGCCGTCATCTGGCTGGGCCTGCAGAGTACAGGGATGTTCCGGCAAGTGGCCGCCCCCAGAGGCCAGCTGCATGCTGGTGATGTTCGTCACTACTTAACAACTATTAGTACAATAGTTTCTATTGCGCCAATAAGCAAATGCCACTGGTCTCCGCGCCGATGCCCTGCAGGTGCTGCTGTCATGCTTAGCTCATCAGACACTTCGTCAGACTGCGTGCTTGGCGGCATGCATCAAACATGCCCGTCTTATTGCCTGTGTGCACTTATCAACGGATGGATATGCGCTTATACTGCAAATCAAATGGCAAAATGGCTGCTACTCACAAATGGCTGCGTTTTGTTTGCCAATGTCGTTTTGTTGTCCCACCATGTAGGCAGCTAGCGGAGCCTACATAATCAAGGTTCAAATAATCCAGGTTCAAATAATAAACACTAATCATCTTCACATATGATGTGCGGCATGCTTGTGATTGGTGACTACTGGCATTCCTGACATTGTTTCGTAGGAATTTATGCGTGCGTGGTGGCGCGCTGGTCTGGTGCGAGCTATACGTCGCTGGAGAGATGGTGCGTGTTAGCATTATGGGCACCACTCCGGCTGTGACTGCAAATGCCTGCCTGCAGTAAATTGTAATCAATTAGCACATCTGATTCAAAACCATCGTGAGCTATGTAAGTACTACTAATTACACAAAATTGTATGCACTTTGCTTGTCGGCAATTTATTATCCCAGGATGGCTGGCAGTCGGGGTGGGTTCTGCATGGCATGCTGTTGGGTCGGGTCCCGAGCCAAACAGAATGCTGATTATGGGTTAGTGCTGATGGGTTTGATCACACCCGATCCGAGTCCCGCCAATTGTTGAGCCGCTAGAGGCCGGTATGAGGGGCTCACGTGGCGGGCTGATACCTACCCCTTTCTGTCCAGGTGTGCTATGAGAGACATGGACAGGTTTGTGTCCTATCTGTGCTGGGAAAGGGTGGACTCTGTTTTCCCTCTGGGCGCCCTCGCATGGGTCAGAGTTAACAATCAACATAAATGAAACGACCAACAGCATTTTCTGACAAGGAAAGGCCCCGTGTTCTTCTTGTTTAAAACTGGCCAACTGGTTACCCTGGCCAAGTTTCTTAGGATGAGAAATGACCTATAATGGACGTGAGAAGGGGGATGGAATAGCTTTGCTGCAGATGAATGAGGCCGCATTGCTGACTCAGTTAGCATACGAAAGGGAGCTAGTCTCAGAGGCAATTTGTCGCTGAGAAATAGCCCACGCACATGTGCTGGTAATAGTAAGTTTGCTTCTGCTGGTTTCAAGCTGCCAGAGTTTACTATCGTGGGCTGCTTTGCATTGTGTTTAACTGTTTATGTAATGTTGGTCTGTGCTCCATCATTGATCCGACATTGAGGGCGAGACGTCACTATCTGATGGAATTACCGGGAGGCCTCAGACCACGACTGCTGGTACTATTCTGGATTGTTCCTGACCTGCGCTTACCATGTTCCATGCACTGTACTGTTGATTGCTAACTTCATTGGTACTTTGCTTCCGCAGGCAAAGACATCTCATGCCGGCACCAAGGACCCCCATTTTGGGAATCGAGCCCAGCAAAAGCCGGCGGAGACGTGGCAGCCGATGGAAGCCTTTGCAGCGCTTCACCCACGCTCGACTTTTGAACGGCTGGGCGTGGGCATGTGTGCGTCTTTGCACTCCGCACCGGGCGCGCCCGCGTGCTGCTACCGGCTGTACATGATGCTGCTCTGGGAGTGCCCCCGTGGGTTTGGCAAACCGTCCGAGACACGCATATTTATGGCCAAGTACTCGGACAGCTGGCGACGCTTGGTGGATGAACCGGCCTTCCGGACATGCAAGCGTATGACAGACTTCAAAATTGCACAAATTCTTT
>RPFO01000312.1:3939501-4092594 GCA_009746045.1 Mesostigma viride
AAAAGTGCCTGTCATCCAAACTCCTCATAGATCCAATTTAAGAACAATCTTACCCAGTGGTTCACATGAGCGTCCCCTGACCTGCTTTCCCATTACCCCCCTACCCCCCTTTTTCCCTCTGCTCCAGTCACAACCCTGGTGTCCGACCTGAGGGACTACTGTGTCCACATTCTTCACCGCAAGGTGCTGCTCTTCCACGCTCAGGTGGGCACCCGGCCGCAGAGGCACCGCATCGGCAACCACGCGAGTGGCCCAACCATGGACAGCCTCACGCCGAGGAGGAGGGACGAGGCTCAGGGAGGCGAGGAACGGGATTTTTTCCGCGACGGCGCGACTCCTGGCAGGGATGATGCAGACATGGAACTGGCGGCTTATGGCGATGATGAGGGCGACGCGGCACCACCGCGGGAACAGTATGCGCTTCGCGTGATCGGTCTCGTGGAGTACTTGAATACCGGAGACCCGACCGCCCAGCTGGGCCATTATACTGCCACGCGCGCGTGCTGGGAGGAGGGCCGGACGCTCAAGTTGCAGCTGGAGTTGTTGGGGGGGTGGCAGCCGGTGGCGCTGGCGGCAAACGTGCGTGCGCGTGTGCGATGGCCTTTGGAGATGGTGGCGGAAGATGACGAGGCGGGGCGGTGCCGCGCGAGGAAGGAGTGGCCTTTTTCTGGCGACTGCCTGGAGGTACGCATGAGGAGTGCTTGGAGCTGTGCATGAGGAGTGTTGGGAGGTGTGCGTGAGGAGTGCTTGGAGACATGCACGCGCACTGCTTGGAGCTGTGCATGAGGAGTGTTGGGAGGTGTGCGTGAGGAGTGCTTGGAGACATGCACGCGCACTGCCTGGAGCTGTGCATGAGGAGTGTTGGGAGGTGTGCATGAGGAGTGCTTGGAGACATGCACGTGCACTGCTTGGAGCTGTGCATGAGGAGTGTTGGGAGGTGTGCATGAGGAGTGCTTGGAGACATGCGCGCGCACTGCTTGGAGCTGTGCATGAGGAGTGTTGGGAGCTGTGCATGAGGAGTGTTGGTAGGTGTGCATGAGGAGTGCTTGGAGACATGCACGCGCACTGCTTGAAGCTGTGCATGGGAGGAGTGCTTAAGGCTGTGCAGGAGGAGTGTTGGGAGGTGTGCATGAGGAGTGCTTGGAGACATGCGCGCGCACTGCTTGGAGCTGTGCATGAGGAGTGTTGGGAGCTGTGCATGAGGAGTGCTGGGAGCTGTGCATGAGGAGTGTTGGGAGGTGTGCGTGAGGAGTGCTTGGAGACATGCACGCGCACTGCTTGGAGCTGTGCATGAGGAGTGTTGGGAGCTGTGCATGAGGAGTGTTGGGAGCTGTGCATGAGGAGTGCTTGGAGACATGCACGCGCACTGCCTGGAGCTGTGCATGAGGAGTGTTGGGAGGTGTGCATGAGGAGTGCTTGGAGACATGCACGTGCACTGCTTGGAGCTGTGCATGAGGAGTGTTGGGAGCTGTGCATGAGGAGTGCTTGGAGACATGCGCGCCCACTGCTTGGAGCTGTGCATGAGGAGTGTTGGGAGCTGTGCATGAGGAGTGTTGGGAGGTGTGCATGAGGAGTGCTTGGAGACATGCACGCGCACTGCTTGAAGCTGTGCATGGGAGGAGTGCTTGGAGCTGTGCATGAGGAGTGTTGGGAGCTGTGCATGAGGAGTGTTGGGAGGTGTGCATGAGGAGTGCTTGGAGACATGCGCGCGCACTGCTTGGAGCTGTGCATGAGGAGTGTTGGGAGCTGTGCATGAGGAGTGTTGGGAGGTGTGCATGAGGAGTGCTTGGAGACATGCACGCGCACTGCTTGGAGCTGTGCATGAGGAGTGTTGGGAGCTGTGCATGAGGAGTGTTGGGAGGTGTGCATGAGGAGTGCTTGGAGACATGCTTGCGCACTGCTTGGAGCTGTGCATGAGGAGTGCTGGGAGGTGTGCGTGAGGAGTGCTTGGAGACATGCACGCGCACTGCTTGGAGCTGTGCATGAGGAGTGTTGGGAGGTGTGCATGAGGAGTGCTTGGAGACATGCACGCGCACTGCTTGGAGCTGTGCATGAGGAGTGTTGGGAGCTGTGCATGAGGAGTGTTGGTAGGTGTGCATGAGGAGTGTTGGGAGCTGTGCATGAGGAGTGTTGGGAGCTGTGCATGAGGAGTGCTGGGAGGTGTGCATGAGGAGTGCTTGGAGACATGCGCGCCCACTGCTTGGAGCTGTGCATGAGGAGTGTTGGGAGCTCTGCATGAGGAGTGTTGGGAGGTGTGCATGAGGAGTGCTTGGAGACATGCACGCGCACTGCTTGGAGCTGTGCATGAGGAGTGTTGGGAGCTGTGCATGAGGAGTGTTGGGAGGTGTGCATGAGGAGTGCTTGGAGACATGCTTGCGCACTGCTTGGAGCTGTGCATGAGGAGTGTTGGGAGGTGTGCGTGAGGAGTGCTTGGAGACATGCACGCGCACTGCTTGGAGCTGTGCATGAGGAGTGTTGGGAGGTGTGCATGAGGAGTGCTTGGAGACATGCACGCGCACTGCTTGGAGCTGTGCATGAGGAGTGTTGGGAGCTGTGCATGAGGAGTGTTGGGAGGTGTGCATGAGGAGTGTTGGGAGCTGTGCATGAGGAGTGTTGGGAGCTGTGCATGAGGAGTGCTGGGAGGTGTGCATGAGGAGTGCTTGGAGACATGCGCGCGCACTGCTTGGAGCTGTGCATGAGGAGTGTTGGGAGCTGTGCATGAGGAGTGTTGGGAGCTGTGCATGAGGAGTGTTGGGAGCTGTGCATGAGTGCTTGGAGACATGCACACGCACTGCTTGGAGCTGTGCATGAGGTGTGTTGGGAGCTGTGCATGAGGAGTTTTGGGAGGTGTGCATGAGGAGTGCTTGGAGACATGCACGCGCACTGCTTGGAGCTGTGCATGAGGAGTGTTGGGAGCTGTGCATGAGGAGTGTTGGGAGCTGTGCGTGAGGAGTGTTGGGAGGTGTGCATGAGGAGTGTTGGGAGCTGTGCATGAGGAGTGTTGGGAGCTGTGCATGAGGAGTGCTTGGAGACATGCATGCGCACTGCTTGGAGCTGTGCATGAGGAGTGTTGGGAGCTGTGCATGAGGAGTGTTGGGAGGTGTGCATTAGGAGTGCTATGGACGGTTGCCACACGCGCGAGTGATCATGTCATCGCCATTCCTTTATTGGTACCCATGCGACGCAGTCGCGTGCTTAATTAGTGTCATAGCTGTTCCTGTTTGTGTAGGCAGGCGCCTTGCTACGGTGAGAGCCATTGCCCTTGTCAAGGGGCCGTTGTCACACGCGCTTTATGTGCTGCTTTTACAGGTGTACAGTTAGTTTTCTGGGTTCGACAAGAGGCTTCATTCCAGCACAAGACTGTGGCACAGGCTGCCAGCCAGCCGCTGTACTGGTTATGGTGGTTTGGGAATGCGGTAGGTTCGCGGACGCGGCCGGCAGACGACCCCTGGAAAGGCAGGCAGCGGTTGAGATCAATGGTAATGATGATGACCTGTTTGTGTGGATTGGTGACTAGAGCTGGTTGGGGCGGCATGGAGCGGGCGTGCCTGCTCACTGCTGTGATGTACAACCCTCAGGAGTTGCACATGCCTTTGCTCCATGAGCCTGAACATGCACGCATGCATGTTGGATGCTTTGCACCAGATGCTTACCATGTGCTCGATGCTTCCCTACCGTGTCCAGCAACCTTCCTCCCACTACTAGTGAATCCCGCATATCCAGAAACTGGCACACTTGGTCTTATGTCCGCCAGCATGCGGTGGATGCAGGCTGACAGCACCCCAACCTCCTTTCCCCCCTGTGCGATATGTGCAGTGTTGACGAACAGTGATTGGGCCGCCTTGCGTATTTTGCTTCTGACAGCAAAACCCCAGTCACACACTGTAGAGTGGTGACATTGATGGTTTTGTACACATGCGTCATGCGTCGATCTCCCCTCCAACACCTGTTGATGCCAACCGCTTCAAGGGGCTCCCTCGGCTGTGCCAACCACGACCTCGTTTCCTCCTCGTGCCTGCTCTTGCCTGTCCGTGCCCAGTCCTGGGACCTCCCTGGCAACTTCAGGGTCCAGGTGTCCAACGTCTCCCTGCTCGACCCGGCCTCCATCAGCAACTTTTTCAACTCCCCCCACTACCCTGCCGCACCGTCCCCTGGCGTCGCCGCACCCCCCTTGACCATGTGCCTGGGCATGTCCATTCACGCCCGGAGCACGTTTGAAGAGCCGTTGGGAGGCTGGTGTTATTCCAGCAGCCGCCCCCTCTCAGACCTGGTCACGGGCGCGGCCAACTGGGACGAGTGGGTGGTCTTTCCCTGCAAGTGGCGCGACCTGCCCAGGGAGGCCAGGGTCCACTTCGTGCTGTTCATGGACGGGGGAGCTACCCCCACGCCAGCTGCTGGCCCTGATGGGACGGGTAGCCCCAGCGCAGGTAAGGCAATATGCAGATACCAGTATTGAAGTATCCTTTTCATAGCCTGTATGGGTTTGATGCACATATAACTAGGGTTGGGCTACTTGGTTGCGCCGGTACCCGTTACCCGAACACCAGCACCCGAACATGTGTGGGTGCCGGTGGCCGTGAGCAGTACCGAATAGTACCAGTATCTGGTACCGGTCCTATTGGGCAGATACGAGCATACTCGGTATTCGGTACCAGCACCCCTGGTTTGACCCAAACATAGTCGGGTCTGAGTGCGTACGGAATATTCGATAGGTTTTGCCCTCCTTACCCATGGAATTGTGTCATATCTTGGCAAGATCGACTGGGCTGCTAGAACGGTTCGAGGCATCAAGGCTGTGAGCGTCCAGCTCTATGGTTCAGGGATGGCGCGATGCGGCGAATTCCAGTTCTTCATTGTAGTTTCCGATGGATAATCAAGCTTCCCCTTCCCTTCCCTTCCCTTCCCTTCCCTTCCCTTCCCTTCCCTTCCCTTCCCTTCCCTTCCCTTCCCTTCCCTTCCCTTCCCTTCCCTTCCCTTCCCTTCCCTTCCCTTCCCTTCCCTTCCCTTCCCTTCCCTTCCCTTCCCTTCCCTTCCCTTCCCTTCCCTTCCCTTCCCTTCCCTTCCCTTCCTTCCCTTCCCTTCCCTTCCCTTCCCTTCCCTTCCCTTCCTTCCCTTCCCTTCCCTTCCCTTCCCTTCCCTTCCCTTCCCTTCCCTTCCCTTCCCTTCCCTTCCCTTCCCTTCCCTTCCCTTCCCTTCCCTTCCCTTCCCTTCCCTTCCCTTCCTTCCCTTCCCTTCCCTTCCCTTCCTTCCCTTCCCTTCCCTTCCCTTCCCTTCCCTTCCCTTCCCTTCCCTTCCCTTCCCTTCCCTTCCCTTCCCTTCCCTTCCCTTCCCTTTCCCTTCCCTTCCCTTCCCTTCCCTTCCCTTCCCTTCCCTTCCCTTCCCTTCCCTTCCCTTCCCTTCCCTTCCCTTCCCTTCCCTTCCCTTCCCTTCCCTTCCTTCCCTTCCCTTCCCTTCCTTCCCTTCCCTTCCCTTCCTTCCCTTCCCTTCCCTTCCCTTCCCTTCCCCCTTCCCTTCCCTTCCCTTCCCTTCCCTTCCCTTCCCTTCCCTTCCCTTCCCTTCCCTTCCCTTCCCTTCCCTTCCCTTCCCTTCCCTTCCCTTCCCTTCCCTTCCCTTCCCTTCCCTTCCCTTCCCTTCCCTTCCCTTCCCTTCCAACCCGTGCTTGTCCACCTCCCCTTCCGTTTCCTTTGCCTTCCCTTCTCGTGCCGGCCGGGGCATGCAGTTCCGCCAGGTGGCACTGTGCGTCCCGCGGGCGCCCCCCACGCGTACGCCTACTACGGCCGTCACCAACACCGCCGGGCATTTGTCGAGCACGGGTCCTTAGCTGGCGCAAAGCCGCCGGTGTTGACCAAGGCCAAGTCGGCTTCCGCGGCACGGAGCAAGGGGACCGCTATGTCCAAGCAAATGTCCGCGAACGCTCGTCTGGGATCGCGCCCGGCGCCCGCACCGCTGGCCGCCGTCACCCGCATCAATGCGCGTCGGCCAGCAGTCATCCGTGCGATGGAGAGTGCGAACGATGACATGCGCCCAAGCCCTGCGACCGTTTACCCGGCACCTCCTAGCGCGTCTCCACGCGGCGTTGCCTCGCCTGTCATTTCTAACGCCCCACAGGGAGAAGCTGATAGTGCAGGTGATAGCAAAGACGCCAGTACTAGCATGAACAAGGAGGCCATGGTGCGTCTTTCTGTTGTGAAAAGCATGCCACTAGGGAGTCCCCCGGTGGCTGCTGCTCCTATCACCCCTCAGCAGCGCGTCACCCCACCCCTCCTCACAGACATGAGCCGACTTGCCACGCAGGACATGAGCCGGCTGTTGCTTCGTAGCATCGAGCAGGTCCACACCTTGGCACCCGTGAACGCGTCGACAGCGGGCCCCTCGCCCGCTGCTTCAGGTAAACTGGACGAGTTCCAAGAGGAGTTGATTGAGGCGGTCGCATGGCACGCAGAGACCGGCTCCGTGTGCCCTCTGGGCCACACTCTGGGCCACAGCGGCAGCAAAACGGCGCCAACATCTGCCACGGCTCGCCCAGCGTCTGGTTCGGATGGCGCTGGCGGCGGTGCAGGCGGCGGTGGTGAGCCTGCGGCAAACAGTACTTGCAGCTACTGCCTTGGTGAGCGTTCTGATGATGACAGCTGCCATCCGGCACCCTTCCCTCTGCCAGGTAGCATGGCCAGCCTGGCAAGTCACTCGGTTTCCGCTTTGTTGCCGCCGGCCGGCGACAGAGGCGTCCCTTTGTTGCCGTTGGCTGCTGATCCTCGGACTGCCCTGGAGGGTGCTGTTCCTTCCATACCGGATGGCAGCACTTTCCCTGTCCCATCATCGCCAAGCGGGGTGGGGATGGGCTTGGGACCACCCCCGGCGTGGGAGTCTGCCACGTGGCGGCCGCTGAGCGGTTCGTCCCCTCCCTTGTCACCATTGTCGCATGCATCGGCATTATCGCAGCCATCGTCACCTTCACCATCGCCTCCGACAGAGCCGCTCGCAGGTCCAGCAGGTGGTGGAGGGCTGGGCACATGGCGGTGCCCATCCCCACTCCAGCTCAGTCATGAGCAGTCATCGGTGACGTCAAGAGCAGCTTCAGCGGTCGCAGCGGTAACACGAGAGACAGACTCCGCCGCATCCTATGTTCTATCGGCACCCCCTGCATGCTCCCCCAGCCCTGTCCATCGCAAAACTGAGGCTGTCCCGATGGCCAACCAGGCCGCGTGCAAGCCAGTACCCGGACAAGAGCAGCCAGGGGTAGCAGACAAGCTAGCTGTACCGGGCGCCAGCAATTCGCTTGTTCGGAAAAGCCCAACGCCCACCAGCGAGCCTGGCTCAGGTGGGCCGGGTGACCCTGGCACCCATATGCACACCAGAGAGGCTGCTGGGTCACCGCAGGAAAACAGCGCTAGCGTACAGCAAGGATTCTCCGCGGATTGCAAGGGCTTGGCTCCTGCCGCTGGGCGCACGGGTGCTCCCGGGTCCACGGGCGCATATAGCCCGGCGCATGGCAAGGTCGCAAACACCCCAAGGGTGAGCATGTTTGGCAGCGGCAGTTTTGGCAGTTTCGGTGTTCAGGTGAGCGGCGAGGGCCTACACCTGGGTCGCTTTGTGGTCGACACAAGCGCTGAGCTGGAGCCTGGCATGCTGTCAGGAATGGCGGCCGATCCGTCCCTGACCATGGACACATCATCGGTCACCTCTTCTTGTGACTTGGACGACTCGGACCACTCGACATCATCGGACGTGTCGTCACCGTCCCCACTCACCAAGGGTGGTGGGGTCAATGAGGGGGCGGATGCTGGCGGCACACCCAGCAGGTGAGGTGCACCTGCATATAGTGCCAAGGATCTCCCCGTGCACACGCCTTGCTTTCCTTGATTGTCAGAAAACACCACCCACGAGAACTCGAGATGGTTTTCCTTTTCCAGGCATTGTGGATGAGGCATGACGTCCACCGTGGATGGACACAGGCTACAAACGGATGCCAACCTTTTTGTTTCTTGCCTGTTTCCAATGGCGTTGGAGAAATGACAGACAGACTACAGGGGTAAGGACTTCCTTTGTAGTCGCATGAGACGGTCCTTTTTCTGTTTTATAGCTTGAGATATGAAAGCTCGGCGTACAAATTGTAAACTCGCCAACTCCCGATGCGGCCTTTAATGGACCGTAAGTAGGTGCGAGCAAAAGTATCGTCCTTGTCAGCCCGAACACTACATGTTAGAGTTCAGGTGGCTATTTGGGGCGAAGCACATTCAAAAGATTGCGGATGGTTTTGGTTTGGCTGCTAGCAAGGGCAAGGCCAACGTGAGGATGTCCTGGTATGTGCTACGATGTGACCCACCCATAGTTGCGATGGCCCACCCAACCCTGCCTCATACTTACAAAACCCCATCGTTGTATCTGACCATTGTGGGGGAACATTACTAACCAGAAAACCTTCCTCTCCGGTCAAACCCACCTCACCCACACTGCACGCCAGTACGGGCATGCTGCGGCGCTTGAAGGGCGACAGCACACAACCCCACATGCAGCACAGTTCCCACGATGTGGCACAAGCCGCTGGCCTGGTTTCACCCCTTGGCCAGGGTGAGCAAGCTCAGGGGGGCTCTCCAAGGGGCACCGGCCTGCAACATGCCGGCGGTCAGCTGCCACCACGACAGGCTGCGCTCACGGGCCTCGGCTCGCCCCCCCGTCGTGACCGCAGCGCGTTTGGACTCTTTGAGGACGATGGCGTGGGCGACGTGGATGAGGGTGACAAGTGGCCGGTTGGGCGCCGCGTGCTGGCGTGCGGCACCGTTCAGGTGGGCCACACAGTTCAGGGTGGGCATTACGTTGAAGGTGGTAAGGTGGGCGCGGAAATCATGGAGGGAAGGTGGGCGCGGACGCCCAGGTGGGAAGGTGGGCGCGGAAGCCCAGGTGGGAAGGTGGGCGTGAAAGCCCAGGTCGGAAGGTGGGCGCGGAAACCAAGGTGGGAAGTTGGGCGCGGAAACCAAGGTGGGAAGGTGGGCACGGAAACCCAGGTGGGAAGGTGGGCGCGGAAACCCAGGTGGGAAGGTGGGCACGGAAACACAGGTGAGAAGGTGGGCGCGGAAACCCAGGTGGGAAGGTGGGCATGGAAGCCAAGGTGGGAAGGTGGGCGCGGAAATCATGGTGGGAAGGTGGGCGCGGAAAACCAGGTGGGAAGGTGGGCGCGGAAAACCAGGTGGGAAGGTGGGAGCGGAAAACCAGGTGGGAAGGTGGGCACGGAAACCAAGGTGGGAAGGTGGGGGCGGAAACCAGGTGAGAAGGTGGGTGCGGAAATCATTGTGGGAAGGTGGGTGCGGAAATCATTGTGGGAAGATGGGCGCGGAAAACCAGGTGGGAAGGTGGGCATGGAAACCAAGGTGGGAAGGTGGGAGCGGAAAACCAGGTGGGAAGTTGGGGGCGGAAACCAGGTGGGAAGGTGGGGCATGATATGTTAATGTGGGGTTGTGGGCACTAAGGGTTATGATGGGACATGAGGCACCAAAGTTTAGGCGCAAGTCCTTGGAATACGCTTCCCACATGCCAGCATAAGCGTGTGGTGCGGGCGGGGGGGCAGCCAATTGGCATATCTGCGTGCACGTTGGGTGGTTGGGCATGGCTTGGCGTGGTTGTAGGCAGCCAGGCATGGCGGCAAGAAAGCTGCGTTTTTTTTAGCCATGTGCAGGCGCAAAGGGACAGCCTCAAATGGGAAGCCGCATGGCTTTGGCTCAAGTCTCCCTGTGCCATCGTGGCGCATCCCAACGGAGTTATGTTCCTAATTAATTAATCGTGGAGCATCCGGCCCTTGATTGGCTGCCTGTAGAGGGTTGCCGCGTGTGCATACATGTCTCAGAAATACATCCCCTCATCTGTTTCAACTATCAGTAGGATATTGCTGAAGGACATTCTAGCTGCTGGTTATTCAGGACCAGGGCAGCATGGGCGATAGCCGATCCTCAGGGATCCATGTCGGCATGTCGGCATGTCGGCATGTCGGCATGTCGGCATGTCGGCATGTCGGCATGTCGGCATGTCACCCTTCCGGCCACCTGTTCACTTGCTTGCTGTGCTCACTTTCTCACGTGGCCACCTGACCAACCAGGTCATGGCTGCCCTCGCGGCTGCCAACCCACCTTCCCCTTGCACACTTCCTTCCTGCCCTCCCCTCACCCTCCCTCAGGTGTTTGACTGCGAGGGCTTCCTCGCGTGTGCGGGTGGCCTCGGCCTTGCCCTGCACCCGCCGTGCGCTACCTGCTGTGCGCGCGAGGTGGGGCACGAGCCCCTGCCAGGTGGGTTGCAGACGCAAGGCTCCACTCAGGAGTTGCGTTTGAATGTACGAAAATGGTGCTGGAGACCTGCGCGTAGAGCTCCCTGGCACTGAGAAATGTAAAGTGGAACTATGTAGATATTTAGAGGTGTAGTTCACCCGCAGGAAGTGAGCTCGGTGTAACACGCATATTCTCCAAACGCCTGAGGTGACGGAGGGCAGCCATTTGTTCCTGGACCCAGCAGGCAGGCCCCCGGCATAAGCCTTTTTTGTACAGGATCTTCTTAATCACCAAGTTGTGCCATGCTTTCGTGGGCTCAGGCCATTGGCCCTTGTCATGCGGGTGACTCAGGGGGACCTCTGCGCTGTTGTGCTTTTTTTTTGGAATGATTCTTTCCTTGGCACCCCACCGCCTGCGTACACCTCTGGTCTCGTTTCCGATCTGACAAACACGCACTTGGCGGCTGCGTCCCACAAACCGCATGCGCGGCGTGCCACAGATGATGCCCCCGATGACGCCAACCGGCTGCTGCTGCCACCAACAGTGGCGGGTCTCCGTTTCAAGGACTATGGCAAGCCGGTATACTTCCCGCTGTCCCCCGCATCCCTGGAATGGAACCGAGTCAACGCTGGCCCCGCACAAGCCCTATCGTGTGGCCCTAGTGGGCGCCCTAGTGAGGCGCAGGCTGGTGGTCATGTTCCCACTCGCAGCCCGAGTATTGGTCTCTCTAGGACCGCCACTTGCAGCCCAAGCCAAGACAGAGCCTCCTCTGAACAGTTTAGGAACGACCTGCCAGCCGCCAGGCAGATGCCGGCACCGGTGGCGTCCGCAGAAGCATCCAAGTATCGCTCGCGTTCCTCGACAGAGCCTCTGAGCATGGCCACCCTCTGGCGACGGATGAGCCGTGAGGACACCCGAGCGGTGACATCACAAGAGGAAGCAGGGGCGCACCGTATGGGTGGCTATCCAGGGCAGGTGCATTCCCTCTGTAGCCATCGCCCCCACCGTCTTGAGCTGGTTGTGTCCCAGTTCTCGTGTGACGTGGGCGGAATCAGGTTCTGCCCAGGGGAACCCATGACAGACCTGGAGGCCCCCAAGGACGGCGCGAGGGAGGGAGAGGAGCCGTCGGCCCAACCAAGTCCCCCGGCAATTGCCAGCCTGACCACCCCGCGCATGTCTCTCATGCACCGCACACTGGGAATGGATGCCGGTCCGACCGCCTTTGCGCATGCGCACGCGTTCACCCCGGGCGTGGCGGTCCTCAGTGGCAGGCACCGACAGGGCATGTGGGCGCAGCGCAACAACCCGGCGCTGCGCGAGAACCCGCGAATGCTCCCGCTGGTGCTGCGCTGCTGCCCGCCGGGGGACAGCACATCGGCCGCCGAGGCACACCGGTGGGTAAACTGACTTGTTGTCGCGTCATCATTTGGCTTGTCCTGGTTCATCTGAACAGGCACTGTACGGATGTTTTCCCTGTGTAGCGCTTGAGTCCGTCCAATCCAAACACCAGGAACTTTCTGCCTCTTGTCTCTCATCCCGCTATCCCTGGTAGCCCTCTTTCTTCCCTCCCACCCACCCAAACTCTACTACCGATGACCGTACCTGCCATGCCCCACCACAGGCTGCTGGCCGAATGGGCCCCCCTCTGCCCCCTGACGGCGTTCTGCCTGCTGGGTCCCGCGGTCACCGACACCCTCACGCGCGCTTATGCCGTCGCCCGCGTGGCCTCCATGGGCGACGACGAGCTGTCCGATTACCTGCTGCAGCTGGTGCAGGCGTTGCGGCACGAGCATTACCATGACTCCCCGCTCGCCCACATGCTGCTGACGCGTGCACTGGGCAGCGCGCTGGTGGCCCGCGTGTTATTCTGGCACCTGCTCTGCGAGCTGCAGGTGAGTGGCACACGCAGGTTCATGCATGGCAGGTGCTTGAATCTTTAAGCTGGGCTACTAGCTGACGGAGTGGCTGGATTATTATCCGGCGAGTAGAAATCAATAGCACGAGGGTGGGCTGGGCTCTCCCCTAATGGTTTCTTATCGCCTTGGGCAGGCAGTCACCATGGTGTACAAGGGTTTCTGCGATTCTGCGTTCCTTGTAGCATGTCTGTGCTTATATCATCCTGCGTATAGTTCCCCCTTGGTGGGTACAGAAACGGGAGCATCTTGAACTTCCCTCTGTATTGCCTGTGCTTGCCAACGAAGGCGCACACCGTGTCTGCAACCATGCCTCCCCTCTTCTTGCATTTAACATTCTTGATCCTGCCACACGGCCTAAGAGCAGGGCAGTCGTTGGCAAATGTGCCCGCAGCAGTTCACAGACATTCCGTTGTGCAAACAGTTTGCACAGTGTGCTAGCAGTTTGCACCGTGGAAGTTTGCACCGGGGAAGCGCTCATTAGGTGGCGTGCCTGCAGGATGGAGTTCCCATGGAGAGCCCCTGGGACACCATTTAGTCAACTGTCACGGGTAAGTCCCGCGGTTGCCCCCATCTCATTGATCTACAGGACCTGTTTCGTGCCCCCCTCCCACCCCCCCTCCCACCCCATTCATGGCTCGTTTCTGGGGTTGTCTCTACCCCCCCGACCACCATTACTTTCTCTGCCCCCGGCCACCGCAACTGCAGGTCACCCGCCGGCGCCGCACCCGGTGCGCACGGCACGCAGCCTCTGCCAGCATCAAGGCGTTCGAGGACCGCCTGTGGCTTCTGCTGCAGAGCCTGCTACGGCTTGCCCCCAGGGACGTGCGACGCGACCTGCTGAGCCAGGCGCAGCTGGTGGAGCTGCTGAGAGCGAGCCGCAAGACTGTGGCCGGTGCCAAGAGGAGGAGTGCCAGCCAGGAACAGGTGGGCGCTATAAGAGTTCTATTAGTAGCAGTAAACAGAATTAGAACTTCGCAGTGGCCACCGCGGTCGCGCGCACATCGCAAGTGGCATGGTTTGTGCCATCGTGATTGGGTGGTTCATCTCCTTCAGTGAGTCGTGTGCCTCCATGGGAAAGCTAGCGTCGTGCATTACGGTCAAGCCCTGTGCTATATGAGGGATGGCGGCAAAAGGCAACAATCCTTGCTTCACCGCCTAAGCTTGGGCCCATAGCGATCGTCCAGGGCCTATTCTGCCCATACCTTACTCTACTTGCTTGTAAATTGGCCAGTACAATCTGTTTTATAGCTCTTGGTGCAAACGCTCTCCCCCAAAAGGGTTGGTAGATAGGGCCTTGGACATGATGTAGATACGGCCTTGGACATGCACCAGCGAGCCTGTTCCCAGGCCACAACATGCCCTATCACTGGCCACTGTTCCCAGGCCACGACATGCCCTATCACTGGCCACTGTTCCCAGGCCACAACATGCCCTATCACTGGCCACTGTTCCCAGGCCACAACATGCCCTATCACTGGCCACTGTTCCCAGGCCACAACATGCCCTATCACTGGCCACTGTTCCCAGGCCACGACATGCCCTATCACTGGCCACTGTTCCCAGGCCACAACATGCCCTATCACTGGCCACTGTTCCCAGGCCACAACATGCCCTATCACTGGCCACTGTTCCCAGGCCACAACATGCCCTATCACTGGCCACTGTTCCCAGGCCACAACATGCCCTATCACTGGCCACTGCAACTCAAGTATAACCTGATAGAACTTGCTGCATCATTCATTTGTAGAACTTGCTGCATCATATTAAGGATGTATTGACTGTCTTGTCCTTGCAATGGTTACTGCCTTACGTGATCACTTCCCTCGCCTTGCCTTCACCGTTGGGCAGCAGCTGCGGCTATGGAGCGCGTTGACAAAGGCCAACCTGCACTGCCACCAAGAGTGCACCCTGCCGGTGAGCCCCCGCGTGGCAGTGCGGGGCGTGCGGGTGACGGAGAGCAGAGTCATGTCGTCCAAGAAGCGTCCACTGTGGCTGGTGATGGAGAACGCGGACCCGCTCGGCCCGCCCGTACCCATCCTGTTCAAACAGGGGGATGACCTGCGCCAGGTGGGCATGCACGCTGAGCGAACAAATAAGGCAATCCTGAGCAAACACAAATGGCACTCCGATCGAATGAAATATCTCTGCAAGCTAATTCGTTTTTATTCGTGATTGCGCAAGATGGGAATCAACTCATAAAATGAAATAGACTGCGGAGCTGCTAGTAGTATCTCGTTAACTCCCTGGACCCTTGCAGGCGATTAAAATCAGCGTAGAGGTCGAGGACCACTTTTCTGTCTGTTGCGCATCAGGTCTAGCTCCAGGCAATATTCTCTAAAGGCTTTCTCACCCAAGGCAAAAAAAGCACCGTTTTTTCAGCACTAGGCAGCAAACAATGGCTGGTTTCTCAGCAAAGAATGGCTGGTGGATGAACCAGCTGAGGGGGGGAGCCAGCCACAAGAATGCTGTGGGTGAATGGCCCAGCTGTAGGGCCCTGATGATGGGGAATAATCACCCTGTTAGTGTTTTGCTTCACAAAACCATACACCGTTTGCCTAGTACTGGCATTTGCTGCGCCGCAAGCAGTAACAAGCATGTGTTCCTTGCAGCTGTTCCTGTCCTCCCTGTAGTAGATCCGTTTCAGTTGATGGCGACCTTTTGTGGGCGCGTACATGATGTACCCATATGTGCACGATATAAAAATGTTAGTAACATATGTGCGACGCATGTACCTGGCCCCGCTATCCTTGCTCCACCCGCACCCCACACACACCTCAGGACATGCTCACGTTGCAGATGTTGCGCACAATGGAACGGCTGTGGCTCCGCTGCGGGATGGACCTGGGCGTGGCCCCGTACCATGTGGTGGCCACAGGGCCCTCCTCAGGCATGATCGAGGTGGTGCAAGGGGAGACGATGGCCAACATTTCCAAGGTGAGGGGGGGTGGGAGTTGGAAGAACCGATAGCCAGAAGCCCGCTTTCGGGGGGGGGGGGGGGGAGATGATAGGAAGAAGATACCAACACAGATAAATGGGGGAAGCCGTGATAAGGGCCAACATGGCCAACATGCAGGGGTAGACAGGGTGAACACGTAGGGGCGAACACGGGCAACAATCCAGAGGTGCATGGGGGAGAGACCGGTGCCAGAATTAGAGGTTTTGGGAGTTGGTGTTATACTCACACAGTACGGGACTTGGATGGCTTGGGGTGGGGTGGGGTGGGGGGTGGGGTGGGGTGGGGTGGGGTGGGGTGGGGTGGGTGGGGTGGGGTGGGGTGGGGTGGGGTGGGGTGGGGTGGGGTGGGGTGGGGTGGGTGGGGTGGGGTGGGGTGGGGTGGGGTGGGGTGGGTGGGGTGGGGTGGGGTGGGGTGGGGTGGGGTGGGGTGGGGTGGGGTGGGGTGGGGTGGGGTGGGGTGGGATGGGATGGGATGGGATGGGATGGGATGGGATGGGATGGGATGGGATGGGATGGGATGGGATGGGATGGGATGGGATGGGATGGGATGGGATGGGATGGGATGGGATGGGATGGGATGGGATGGGATGGGATGGGATGGGTCTTTTATTCTCCAATACGGCACATGTATTCCAAATGTGACGGCGTAATCCATGCGCCCATACATGGGCAGTTTGTTCCGTGTATGATCGTGCACGTCCATAAATGTGTAGGCGGTTTGCTTGAGCAACTAGCCTTGTGGCCCCAGCTAAGGCATACAGGCTGCAGCCTTTGAAAACGAGGACCCACATTGCACAAACTGACGTTCCGCAGGGATGTGCGCCCTTCATATTGATCTGTTGGGCCCACTCGGAAATTAAACTGAGAATTTGTTGCTAATGGAACACTGACATACTTTGAAACACCTGTTCTTTCTTTGTGCCAGGCGGCAGGCGGCGGCCATGCCTGCTTCCGCGGCGACACGATCGCTCGGTGGTTGCGTCGCCAGAACCCAACCGCTGCCGGCTACGCGCGCGCGGTGGACACCTTCCTGCGCTCCTGCGCGGCCTACTCGGTCGCCACCTGTGTGCTGGGCGTCGGCGACCGCCATAACGACAATGTGATGCTGCACGAGAGCGGCCGGCTGTTCCGTATCCTTTGAAATGCGATCATTATGAGATGATGGCGCGGATTAATTAATTAATTAATTAATTAATAATTAATTAATTAAATAACTAATGAGATGATGGCGCAGTGATTCCTATGGAGTAGAACCCCAACTCGGGGTGTTCCTGAGAAAAGTACCAGCGGGGTTATAGTAGCTGGGCGGGGACAGGGAAAAGGGACAGGGGTGGGATCGAGGGTTGAGGGGGTGTTGGGGTAAGAGATCAGGCCAGCGGTGGATCAACTCGTGTTGCGATGCGAGGTGGTGAGAGATGCATTCAAGAGAGACACAGAGCCGCAGGTGGTCTTTGCAGTGGATAAGCTTTTGTGCAGTCTCTGGAACCGGAAAAGGCAGACAGGCTGGATTGCAGGACGAATTTTAGATTGGATGAGTTCCACCTGGCAAATGCATTGATGGGTGCACACAGCAATTTCTAGGCACCTTGCTACGCAGCAGGCATGCTCTAACCGAATCTGAGAGATCAACTACCCTTGGCCACAGTCTCTTGTCTGCTTTCACAGTCTGGTGTATCTGCTGAGATCATCCATTAGCTCACAGCCCATATTGTCTTTGGGTTCGGCACAGGGAGGTACCCTGAGCAGTTTCTTGAGCACCCTGGGGCGTTCCAGCGGAGGCCCATGCGGCTTGCCTCTGGATGATGATCCATATCTTTGTCCATGCAATCTTGTTTTCTCTGTCCAAATGACTTACCTTAACCTGCCCGCAACAACGACTATGACACACAGACATTGATTTCGGGCACTTTCTCGGTAATTTCAAGTCCAAGTTTGGCGTCAAGCGGGAGCGGGCGCGATTTGTGGTAAGAACACGGTACTTGTTCACGTGATCCTCAAGCTGGGTTCTTATCTCTGCTGCTGGGTTCTTATCTCTGCTGGGTTCTTATCTGCACAAATCTATTAATGCCAAACCAAGATCCAAAAGCAAGGCCAGAGGCGGCTTTCCTGTTTGGGAACTTCATGGGAAGAAATGGTATCTCTCATTTCTTGCATCAGCCATAACCCAGGGTAGGAAATTACATGTGGGAGTGCCATCAAGTATTTTGGCTCATTGTTATCGCGCCCCTGATGGTGTGTATGGCCCGGCCTTACATGGTGTGCACAAGTTGAGCATGTCTGCCGTTGTGGTAGTCGAATCCAGAGGTTGCAGCGTTGGATTTTCGGGGATGCATTTGAAGCTTTCCTGCACATGAGTGGTTGGCGGCTGTAAGTGAAAGAACTTCACAAGACGATGTCAGATGGGCTAGACTTGCGTCCTGCTGGCATGGCAGTTCACCTGGATATCTAAATCTGTTTGTATCTCTTTGCACTGAAAGCCCCTGTGTTCGTGTCATCCATAATAGCCAATATCAACCCCACCACCGCTGGCTACCTCATAGCCCTCCGCGACGTGGCATTGCGCATTGCACGCAAGAACTGATTGACTCATGCACTACCACACACACCACACACCATGCGGACCTGTCTCATGTCACAGTTCACGCCCGACTTCGCGTACGTGCTGGGGGGCGTGGACGATGCGCGCTTCCGCCAGCTGGAGCGGCTCTGCGCCAAGGCCTTCAACGTGCTGCGCCACAATGCCCACATCCTGGTCACCCTGCTGCAACTGGTGTGTGCGCGTGCTGGCGGCTGACGTGTGCCATCTCACCCTCTCTAGGGCGTCGCGTGCTACAAATTATACTATTATCATTCTGTTGTTATGTTGCAGACCATAGACCAGTGAGAGACGCGCGTGAATGTGCATGTTCGTGGTTGCACAGCTGCATCTCTACCCTGCTATCAGAGCAGGGAAGAAAATGAATACATGTTTGGACTTCCTGTGCTTAGAAGTACCTTGCTCGAAAAGAAATTCGAGCAAAGTTTTAAGCCTTGAGGGGAGGCCCCCCATTGGTTTCCTTGAATCCGAGAACTAGAGTGGCAACCTCATGATTGTCACAAGACCCCGCATGCATGCTTGCGTACGATGTTTTGCCAAATCGTCCAGATGCTGCCCGCAGGCATCCCTGAGCTGCGCACGGACGCGGACATAAACTACTTGCGAGAGTCGCTGCTGCTGGGGCTGTCCGATGAGGAGGCGGGTGCTGAGTTCATAAAATGGATCCACGAGAGCCTCAACACGTTCACAACTCAGCTGAATAATGCCATCCACACGTGGGTGCACAAGTAGTGTTTTTACAGCACAAGTCAAGGCATTCCTGGATGCATGGCTGGGCAGCTTGAAAGGCTGCTCTGCGTCGGAAGTACCCCAGCTAGCTGGCCCGAAGGCCGACCTCATTAATTTGCCCTCGTATGCAAGATGTAAGATATCTGTTTGGGACACATGTGTATACTTGCATGGCGGGAGCACACAGAGTGAAAATCCGCACGTTCCAGAGCCTTAGTTGGGCAATAATAGTCATGCTGCGTAAAGCGCAGATTAGAAATTGCGCAAGTTTTTAAAATGATGACGATAACGTCCCTAGATATCGTTAAGAGTTATAATCATAACTTTTAAGTCCTGATTGCATGAGCCCATCCTAGTGTCTATTACGCATAGACACAGTCACATGTCTATCGATTAATTAATTAATCCTAGTGTGGCGAGACCGCTGACCGCGACCGTCGCCGCTGCCGAGTCATGCTTGCATCCTCAGCTAGGCGCTTCGACAAGCAGCCGGGGGAACCCCAGACTCACTAGCTAGCTTGCCGATGAGCTGAAGAGCCAGCGCTCTAAGCTCGCATGGAGCTGCCAGGTACGACCCTGCAGGGCGCCTACTGCCTGCCCCTTCCACGGGACAAGGCCGGGCCCCCACCAGCAAGTGGTACTTACCTTCAGCGACATCGCAGCCAGAGTCAGGTTCCTCTCTCGCCGCAAGAAGCTGGCGTGCATGCACCCCCTGGTCGCTTGACGACGACCTGACGTCAGCCCAGCAGCAGCAACGCCGCGACCAGTGGCCCGACTACATGCGCCACAAGACCAGCCCCGAGAAGCCCCAACTGTACTGGCGGGGCGGGGACAGGTCTTTATATGTAAACAACAAACTGTGGATCGACGCCCCCCAGGGCTCGGGCCCCCAGAATAGATTCTAGCCAGCTGTCTAGAATAGGGCAGTCGACATAGCTTAGACATGTACTGTAGCATGTGCAGACACGTGTGTAGTACTCCTACACACACAGATCTCGAATGATTTATCTAGTACCAAATCCGAAAGGCTTGCATCACTCCCCGGAAAGGAGAACTTTTGCGGATGACTGTAGGTGTAAGTTGGCGATGCCCTAGGATCCGGAGACGTCCGTCCTATAGTCAGCGAAAGTTGGTGCGAGAGGTCCCCAGTTCGATTCCGGTCGGATTCATTTGCAGATCGCGTTTTCCGTGTTTTCCGCGGACCGGCACTGAACGCAAATGGTTTTCTCCTTTGCGGAGTGCCAAATCAGAATGTACTGTAGCATGTCTTGCTATGATATAACCCCAGCATAGTATACTGCTCTAGCGCCCAGTAGGTTTAGAGTGGCATGAATTAACACAATGACATTAGCCCAGCCATGGCTTATGGCCATTCGCTTATGCCTTAGCAGACGTCCGTTGAGCCCACCTCACTTTCTTGTAGAGCATCAGCTATGCTTCAGCCTACCTCTGGTATCGTTATCGTTGTATAACTTGTATTGCACCCACAGTGGTGCGCCCCGGCCCCGTGCTGTGGATAGAGTGCTCTGGGGCCTGTCCACCGACTGGTGCATGGCAGTGATCGCGGAGAAGCTAGGGCCCCCTCCCTCCTTCTCATCGTGTACAGGGGTTGAAGGTTCCTCCACTTTGTATTGGCACCAACGTGATGAGTCACGTGATAATTAAATTAATTAATTATAATTAATCCTAGTATACGACCTCCGGCCTCAGTTTCTCAGTGTACCACCTAGACCAACTAATTAAGTCATTAATTAATTAATTAATAGACACGTGACTGCGTCACGTGAGCATAAGTCCTCAGTGGGAGGGGAACATGGGATGGAATGGATGGTATAAGCTATCTAGGTCCTAGTTACAGGGGTGTGGGCACCGCGGCCCGAATCGCTATGAATGCCATACTTGGTCACACGCGGAGCCCCCTCAGGCTTGGGGGTGGTCTCCTTCATTACTACTTGCCATCTATCCTTGCGCACCATCTGCCTCCATATTACAGACAAACCAGGAGGCTGCCCGGGGGTGAGCCCGTCACGTCTAGTGTATCATGCACATGTCCATGCCGAGTCTATCACGAAATGTCCACGGGTGGCGGCCCTGCCGCGCGCGGCCGGGGGCACGCCAGGTTAGGACATATCGCCCAGGCTGGGCGGGCTTGGTGCCAGCTAGTCTATCTGATGTATCGACCTGATCTGTGCGGGCCAGGTGCCCGGCTAGGCCCAGGCGCCTGTGCCTAATAATTAAGTCATGCAATGTTGCATCTTTCAAAAACAAATATTGGAGAATGTTTGGAAATATATTTGCTTAGTAGTATGTTGAGACTCCAGCCTCATGCGACTAAAAAGCTTTTGTGTTTCAATCCATTTACTGAAAAATAAATAAACTGGACATCTCTCACATTCTGAGGCCCTGTATGAAGTACAATCATGGATTTGGCCATGATATTCCTGACTTTCTACAGCTCCCAGGGACATGATCGAGTGAGCAGAGGAAATATACAGATGTCTTTGCAAGCTAAAGAATCCTAACATGTTTCTAGGACCAGAGTAGCACGGGCCTCAAAGTAATGTGTATGTTACAGGTGCACAGCTTTTCCTGCTGCAAACCTCAAACGCACATCTTCCAAACAGGACACCAGGGCCCATCCTTGCTGATGTATGGCGGGATGCGCTGCTTGCGTGCAGCGGCCATCTCTAGTGCCAGGCGCGACATGTTGGACAAAAAGTGGCCCACGAAGGCATCAGCGTCCGCCAGCAGAAACAGGTCCACGAGCGTCGCCATCATGATGTCCAGCCCGCGGTTGTGGGACGCACTCCACAGGTCAAAGCTGCCAGGGAGGGGGCCACCGTGTGCATGGAAAAAAAGGGGAATTCGGGGGATACGTGTGATCGCCACAAAGGAAGAAAGCAGCAAAGGCTTGTCAGTGCTACGACTACCAAACCATGTCTGGAGTATTTCAAGGCAGAAATACGCATTCCGCGTGCCGTCTGGTGGACAGCTACCTGGATGATTGGCCCAATGGTGCCCACGCACTCGTCAGGGAAACCCAGAAGAGCAAACTTAATCATGCCGTCAATGTAAAAAGTAACTGAATAACAGGGTGCCGATGATAGCCACCGTCTGCCAACCCTAATGCGCTGTACACTGTAGTCGCTAACTACTACAGTTATAGTGACCCTTGCACAGCGCACACGCACCGGTACTCAATCTGGTTCTTGGATGCGAAGATGCTGCGGTTGACGTCCGCGTGCACAAACGTGAACTCTCCCGCGTAACGGCCCGCCTCCTCAATAATGGCCGTGTCATCCGTTGCCAAGTACACGCGCGTGGTGTTGTACTTTGATGCCAGCGCCCGCAGTTCCGGCAGGTAGTACGCCAGCCCCTTGCACGTGCCTTTACGGATGGTGGTGTGGCATGCGTCGCCATGCCGCACATGCACGCCGATGATCGGGTGTTCGTAACCCATCTTCTGCTTGAGGGCCGCCAGCTGGAGCATTCCCTGGACCTCCTCGGTCACGCGCATGAGGTAGTCCTGCGGGTTCACGCAAAAGTGGGATGGCATAAAGGAATGACATGGATATGGTAAGGAGGAGGAACCAAAGAGGAAAAAATTCGTGCCACTGCTTGCATGACGGCAAAAGACAGTGAGTTAGTTTGCATGCCATTCTATCTACGGAGGGTTTGATGCCACGTAAGTATGCTGATCAATCACGGCAAAAGAACATGATTTTGAAGGTAGTCCTGGAACAATGACCACCCTTTGAACTATGGAAATGAAATAATAAACATGGCACACAAACCACCCGTGGCGGCACGCATCCACACTCAAGAGAAACGGAACAGCATGGCAAGGAATCCTTGGCGTTGGAGGGGCGTGCACGCACCACGAAGACGGTGCGGTACCAGAATAACCCCATGTGGGACAGCCGCGGCGGGACATGCCTCCAGGGTGCCAGGCTGTTGCACATTGGGCCAAGCACGCACCGGTTGGGCGCCGACTGCGGGTGGGGGTGCGGAGGCGGTGGGGGTGGGGAGGGCGGCAGCAGGAACAAGGAGCATCAGAATGGGTGCTGACACGTGAAACCGAAAACAAGAGGGAATCACTCGGAGGGAGAGCTGCTGGGACATCATGGGAAGAAAAGGGGCAAAGGGTGGGGGCGGGGAAAGCCCGGCATTCGAACAGGGTTCCAAGTCTTGCTGCAAGCGGCATTTCATGACCAGGTCGACAGCAGGTGTGATGAACAAGGCGAGAGCGGCATGTGATGACCACGCCGACAACAGGTGTGATGACCAGGTTGACAACGGGCACACCGAGGACCTGATTATTATGAAAAGCAACCACCAAGCAAGCATGTCACTCGTGGCTGCGGGCGCCCGAGGGAACCAGCCGCACCGAAACCAAAACGGGGCGACTCCGCAATGTGGAGCCCCAAATGCACATGCACGGGGACATGGTTGGGGACAAAATAGCTGGCGATGGCGCTTGAGGGGAGCAAAGACTGGGTAGCCGGTTCTGGGAGTTGTAGGAACCAGGCTGGATCATTTGTTGGTCATCATGCCCAGCACGACTGTCCCAAAAGCGATGATTATTTTTCATTAGCCCATTGATGTCTGTGTGCAAGCCAGCAGGCCACAGGCTACGGGTGAGGAGAAAAGGGTGAGGAAAGGCGCAGGCTCCCAGGGTGAGAAGTTGTGGCAGGGGGGAATGGAGGGAGGAAGAAGTGGGGGAAGTAAACAAACGATGGCCCCAAGGACACATGCCCTGGCTGTGGGTGTGCGGAACCCTGCTGAGGGATGGCAAACATCCCTCAATCGGCATCCTCCTTCAGAAAGGTCCTGTTCACACACTGTGACTTGAGTGCTGGATTACCGTTATAAACCCCGGGTGAAGATAATCTATTATAGTTTTCAGACCATCATCTCGAATTGATCCGAAAATATCGTGAACGATAGATAGAAGCAAAAGCATGAGGGAGAGTGGTGCATTGATGCTTCTTGGGCCGCGCACGGCAAAAGAATATGATCACACCGCGATGAATACGATCACGATCAAATGAATATGATCACGATGAAATTAAGCAAAGCGTAAGGGAGATATTACCACGATGACATCAAGCAAAGCATAAGGGAGATATTACCACGATGAAATCAAGCAAAGCATAAGGGAGATATTACCACGATGAAATCAAGCAAAGCATAAGGGAGATATTACCGCGATGAAATCAAGCAAAGCATAAGGGAGATATTACCGCGATGAGATCAAGCAAAGCATGAGGGAGATATTACCACGATGAAATCAAGCAAAGCATAAGGGAGATATTACCGCGATGAGATCAAGCAAAGCATGAGGGAGATATTACCACGATGAGATCAAGCAAAGCATAAGGGAGATATTACCACGATGAAATCAAGCAAAGCATAAGGGAGATATTACCACGATGAAATCAAGCAAAGCATAAGGGAGATATTACCGCGATGAGATCAAGCAAAGCATAAGGGAGATATTACCACGATGAAATCAAGCAAAGCATAAGGGAGATATTACCGCGATGAGATCAAGCAAAGCATAAGGGAGATATTACCAAGATGAAATCAAGCAAAGCATAAGGGAGATATTACCGCGATGAAATTAAGCAAAGCATAAGGGAGATATTATGACGTCACGATGAGAACAAACCGTTGGTGAACAATGGTGCGGCGTCGTATGCCTGGCTGCACCCCCGGCAAGCACAGATGAGGATGGCAACATGAAGCATAGGTTGACAAACAGTGCGACATCTCACGTGCTGAGTTCCCACGCAGCGATTCCCATGACATGTTGAAAAGATGATGGTGAAATGATGAAAGTAAAAGTGTGGCTTGACAGTGTTCCCGTACCGGGTTTACGCGCGGCGGCTTGTACTTGCGCTTGGCATCCTCTTTCACCCGCTCGCACGCGCCCCCAACCAGCGGCCGGAAGAAACAGTCCAACTCCCCGAACAGCTGCCGCGACTGGCAGAACTGAGAGCCCGCATAGTTAATGACCCCTGATAGGATCAGGGGCCGCGACTGTTCGTAAGCGTCCGACAGAACGCCTGGGGAGCGACGCGCCACCAACGCCAGGTCATGCGCAACCACGCATGCCACACCGGGCAATAGCATGCACACAGCCCGCATCAAGCGATCATGATGATACAGCAGGCCACACACCCAGGCCGCCAGAATCCATAACAAGCCATATAAGGCAATAAAGGGAAGAAATAAGCGTTGGAATAAAAAACGAGAATAGCACATAATTTAAAGACAAATGATTGAATGATCCTGCGCTGTCATAATGACCCAGCTAGGCATTACACCTGCGAAAACATCAAAAACATAACGTCTACAGCAAGTCCTGTCAGCTTCTGGAGGTGTTCTTGGCAACAAGGGCCAACCGCCTCTGGGGCTCCCCGCGTTGCCTGTTGGCAAATGGGGTGACGCAGGTGACAAGTAGTGCTAGCGGTGGCCCCGAATCTCTGTTTACGACAGGCCTTCGGGGTGCATGATTGGAACTCGTGCATTCTGGCACTGTCTGTTACCCCAGCTGTATGTCTCTCACAACGGCACAGGCAGAATAAAACAGGCAAGGGCCGCACACACTCGGATGCCCACCAGACAAGGAGTGCGCCCTTGGTAGGGCCAGTTCGGAATCCAACTAATAAAAAACGATAAGGAAAATACCTTGGGGACCGATGCCGTAGTAGATTAATGCAGACACGCCCACTAGTGCAGCAAAATACCTGACACGTAGTGCAGCGTAGAGGCGAACCCGGCGCCGCGCCCCTTGGCGCCAACCACGTGGGGGTGCACGCTGGCGCCCTGGCAGGAGGCCGCCGGGTGCTGCACCGCGTGGATGTCCTCCTGCACCTTGTGGAAAAGCTCGGGAGCCCACCTGGCGGCAAACACACGCACACATCCCCCATCATCCGCACAGCGGCACGCACACGCACATGTTTCCCGTCGTCCCCATGTAAGCGACATCAACAAGTCCCAAACAAATGCCGCGAGTCCCCCACTAAACGACTAACATTCACTTGAGTAAGCAAAGCCTGCCGACGGCATCGCGTGGGAGTGCCCAGAAGCTCACCGTGAGCGGTCATCGAGGCAATGCCCCTACCATGCCGTCGCCAACACGCACGCAAAACAGTGACCAAAGGCCCCCCTGGGTCCAACCTGAGGCGCAAACCAGAAGTCTATGCGCTTTTGATGAACAAGAAGGGGGGCGGGGATGCATGCCGTGAAGGTGGCCATCGCTGCTCAGCCAGCCAGAATGTAGGTAGGAGTGCAGGTGGGGCCAGCGTTTCCCAGCGTGCTGTCCTGAATGAAAAGCGCCGCAGGCAGTCCGGGGAAACCAGCAGCACACCTTATGCGGGGGAAACAAGCGGCGCACTTCATGCGGGGGAAACGAGCAGGGCACATACTCGTCAGTGGCGCATGTACTCGGGTGAAACAAACAGAAAAAGCGCGCATGCCATGCAAAAGGACAAGCGCACATACACGACTCGTGTAAAAGACAGCGCGCACGTACTCGGGTGACGGCAGCCGGTGGCGCAGCGGCAGATACCGCCACGCGCGCAGCAGGGGGGTGGAACAGTCCTCCCCCGCGTAGTCCGGCTTGCAGCGGCACACCTGGCCAGGGTGGCCGAGGGATGGGTGCACGCAAGCATACAACACATCAGACATGTACTGTTCCACCTGGCGGTACAGCTTAAGGATGAGGCAATAAAACGTCCTTGCGCAAGTATACCAACTGCGGCTTGGCTCTAATTAATGTATTATCGCATTGCCGTAGGACGGTGTCATGGAAGCGTAGTGCATCATGAGGCGGTTGCATCATCGACCATTACAAGGTGGTCATGGGTGCTACGGCACACGAACACCCGGCATAGCCATAACCGCTGGCTTGTCCAGCGGGCCTGATGCCAGCGCCCATCATGGTGGCCATGACGCAACCTAATGGCATGTCAGCATGAGGTTGACCCATAACGTTGACCCGGAAGGAGAGGAAATCCATCCTGCACGACGGATTGTATGAGAAAGATCTGTAGAAAGATACATCCAAAGGCATGCATCCACACTACTAGTACAAGTTTAAAGACAGCTGGGGATGTACAGGGATACAGACAGTGGGGCGTGTACAGGGACAAGGGAAATGCTCCCTCGAAAGCAATGCTCCCTGTGCGTGCCGGATGGCAGGGGTACCCGCGGATGGTGCGAATGTGGAGGAATGGTTGGGAGGCATTGTGTCGCAGTTAGAGAACGGTATGCCACAGGTAGAGAACGGGGTCACCGCCACAAGTCCATCACGCTCCATCCGGTGGGGTGGCATCACCCAGGGACACTGTGTTTACGCATGAGAAGACTAACCTGGCCAGACAGAGGTAAACAGAGGAGGGGCTAACGAGGGAAAAGGATGAGGAAGAGGAGAGCCCCACTGGTCCGCTGTTCCCCGCCCCTCCATTGGCACATCCCCGTTACGCCCCTTCGTTCCATTCGTAGCCTACCCCGCTCCTGCGAGCCCTTCCCCTTGAGAACCGACCCATTGGCTGTGCCACTACCCGACACCGTTTACTTGCGCTTGCGAACTTACCTGAGTCTCGCACGCCGCATCCACGCACGTGCACTCCCCGTTGAAACAGCTGGCCGGGGAGCAGGGGGCGGCCGCGCCCTGCTCCACAAACACCTTCACCTCGGTCACTGTGAGTTGCCGACCCGTGCCAGGCAGCGTGATCAACACGTGGCGTGCGGGCACCCCGACATTGTCCCAGCTGTATACGGGCTGGGTGTGGGGGAAGTGGTGGTGGGCCACAGGGGCGTCGTCATCTGACAGGAGCAGGTCCACCACCAGCGGCACGTCGGGCGAGACGACCATCTCCACGCACTTGCTGGTCAACGGGCCGTCCTTGCCAAAGGCGTCGCAGTCCCTCAGGGGGGTCCAAACTTCTACGGCGTGGATGCGGTGCACCTGACCCAGATCCACGATTAGGAACGGGTTGTCCTCTACAAGAGTCTGGGCGATGGACACGAGGGAGCCTTTCTTGGGCGCTGCGCCTTTCCCTTTCTTGGCACCCCCGCGCGCCACTGCGACAAGCGCTGCCGCCTCCGAGTACCAGGCCATGTCGACGCCATCTACGGCCCGGCTCGCGTCGAGCCCTGGCGCGCTCGTGGATGACGTTTTCGCTTCCTTGGCGACGTTGGTGAAGCGGCGCTCGCCGTGCGCGCTCTCGGCGAGGACGTCTTGTGCGTACCATTCGTTCGCGCCGGGGGCATTGGCGCGTGAGGGCCGTGCTCCTCCCCCAGCCACCCTCGCCGTGGGGAAAAGCAAGAGGACGGCAAGTGCCAGATGGCACAGCGCTGGCCGCATGGAGATATGATGTCTGATAGGTTATTGCCGATCCGCACGAGATTGGCGTGCGATGGGCGTCACGGCAACCCACAATATCATCCAGCGACGTGCACCTGCCATGAACGTAAAAAAGGACCTAAGCCCGCCTGCGTGTTGTGTGCACTTCCACACATCCAGTCAGGAACAAGCCATTAAACCACATGATGCCGCCCTGCGGGGTTAATGTGGTTTCCCTGGGCCTGAGGACCCCTTTAACTTCTCGCGTAAAGAAGGCAGGAACAGCCCAACACTAAGTCCGCGCAAATACCACCCTTTTACTTTCAAATTACATAAGCAGCGATGCCGAATATCCACATTAAATACAGAAACTAGAAAGCCTGCCTGGCCCCCCTAAATCCGAAGCAGCTTTGTCGAGAAATGCTTTCATTAACGAAGTAAATACTAACGGTTTCAACGACATGTCCCATTGCGATTCGTCAGTCCTGCAGATGTCAATATGAACGTGCCAACAATGTCAATATTTTCGCAGAATTGCCATCACAAATGGCAAATGCTGCCATTAAATACGAAGGCAAACTTTCATGCCGCTCCCTGGCCGTGACGTAATATTATTGCAATGCCAGCATAACCTACCAAAATTCAAAGGTTCGATGAGCGTCATAATTTTGCCAATACATGTATTGTCCGCCAATGTGTACAAAGTACAAACGGGCCAGACCCAGGCATATACTCGGTTTCAGGGTACGGACGTACGGTATACATGACGGGCTTTTAGCATGCGCAGGACGCGTGTCAGCACACTCCGCAAGCCCACTTGGGGGATATACACCGTCCGCATTGGAAGTTCTAACTAAATAATTAGCTTCTGGAAAATGTTCTGGCTGAAAACCATAAAAAAAACAAAAGAAAATTAATTAATTAACTCCGGGGGCTGAGGACTGGACTCAACAAACAAACAAACAAAATTAATTAATTAACTCATGTGGGCACGGGGTCGTCGCCCTGTGAGAAAACAAACAAACACTTTATATTATATAAAAGTACATAAAACCTTCGAAAATACCTTGGACAGGCGGGGAACATGAAATATCGTGAAAATCGAAAAAAAACCGCGAGACTCAGGCCGAGCGCGGGGTGAGGCGCGAACCAAGTGAACCGCTTTTGCATCCAGCAATCCACGCTCTACTGCCTCGGCAGGGCACGTCGGTCGGTACTCTGTAGAGGCTGAGGCCTGAGCGTGTCTACAGATGTACATGTAAGATGTACTACTCATGTGCGATACTTATGGGCCTTGAGCAATTAAATAGGGTATCACTGACCTGAGACCTCCACTGACTAGTGACTATAGCCTGTGGCCGCCGAAAGGGGGGCCGCCGGGCCGGGTTGGGGACGGCGTGTACCATATCTACCAAACAAACAAAAGAAATTTAATTAAATAAGTACCCACGTGCCTTGAACGGCTGCAGGACAAACAAACAAACAAAAGGTTTTAATCAAGTAACGTGCGTGTTTGCAACTTGCCCGTTGAAACTCTACGGCGGAGCCAATTTTCGGAAGAACCTCACCCTTCTGCTTGCAAATTCGGGACAAATTCGGTGGATGTATGTATGGATGGATGTATGTATTAGGGCTGGCACATCCGCCGCATACCGAACACGGACATGTTCGGGCGAATACCGAACATGTGCGGTGTTCGGGTCGGCAAAAATGTTCGGCCGAACATGTGCTGTTCGGGTTCGGGTCACCTGGAAACTTCAGAACATGTTCGTGTCCGTATTCGGGTCACCCTGGGAACCGGGCGAACATGTTCGCCTCTGACCCGGTACCGAACATTTTCTGGCGGAATCCCTGTAGTACCATCCAGTGATCCGACTAGGCAACGCTTCTCTGATGAAAAAGCGGCCTAGATTAGTCCGCCGACACGCTGGCAAGAGCAAAGCTGTTGTACGGTAGTAGAATTGTCTAAGCACGACCGGACTAGTTTAGGTAATGATTACGTAATCATTATTAATTTATTGCGTATTATGAAAAGTGACAACAAACTATGTATAGTTTCTCACTTATTTTAATTTATTTAGTGAATTGTTCGTGTTCGGTAAAATGTTCGGGTATGTTCGGGTTCGGGTTCGGGTCACTTAATCCTAAACAGTACATGTTCGTGTTCGTGTTCGGGTCACCTGGGAATGTACCGAACATGTTCGGGTTCGGGTTCGGGTACTCTCCCCAGGTGTTCGTGTTCGTGTCCGGGTCGAGAAAATACCCGGATGTGCCAGCCCTAGTATGTATGGATGGATTGACGGATTTTCATCCCCTATTCCTATGTTTTCTCACGTGTACGGCCTTATAAGCTTCGCCAATTCTGGCGAACCTAACGGTTCTTCCGAAAATTGGCTCCGCCTGATTAAATAATAAAAACCCGGGACTCTAACTGGCTCCCCAACAAACAATCCAGGGTTATTCGTAATGCAAATACGGCAAAAATTGACCCATAATAACAAACTTCCAATGCGGACGGTGTAATATGCCTGCATTACCAATTATTCGCAATCCTGTAGGCGATGCTATTTACGAGGATAATACATGTGCGTCGTTGACTCGCTGTAGTCCATTATCACATTGCTTGTCCATATATTATCCGTTACACGGCGGTCAGTCGATTCTGTAGGATTTTTCAACCCACAGCCTCCGTTTGGCAACCTGGCTGGCGGGGTTTCGGCAGTAAGAGTGTCCCTACCGTGCTGCTGCCCATCGCGTCAACCATGAACAAACCTCTGATGCTTCTGGGGATTTTAATCACACTGTTTTCCCTCCAACCCGACATCATCGACCCCATAGCCTTCTCTTTTCCATCATTTCCAGTTCTTGAGAAGAACAGCGAGCTTGAGGGCTCTCAGCGAATTTTCGAAGGTGCCTTGCAAGGGGCGGAATCCTTTGCCGTGGATGGAGCAGGGTATATATATACCGGACTGAACGACGGCAGGGTCGTCCGCTTCAAGCCTGACGAGCATTCTACTAATCTTACGTATGAACTCGTCGCGCGAACCGGCCAGGATCTACCTGACTGCGGGAAACTGGAGTTGGAGCATCTCTGCGGTCGCCCCCTCGGTACGTAACTGGATCATAAGAACCTCGCTCCATGTCGAACATTATTGGGCCTCTTGACTGTATGCCGTCACTCTAATAAAAAGGGTTCGGCATCTGCCTTGCTCGTGGACAGCCCATGGATGCGGCTGCTACCATGATCCGTGATTCGGGGCAGAGCCCTGTAGAAATGGCTTTGAATTGCGCCGTGAATAAACTGCAAGTATTTACGTGGTAATTTTGGCATGTGTGTGCGTGCTCGTCCTGCACACATAAATTTTAACGCCACTTGCCAGGCATGCGCTTCGCTCCCCTCACGGGCGAGCTGCTAATCGCTGACGCCTATTTTGGGCTGCTGGCGCTGGATGTGGGCACGGGCAAGTTGCGTACGCTGGTGACCACCGTGGACAGCCAGCCCCTGGTGTTTGCGAACGATTTCGACTTTGACGTGGCGCACAAGGAGATCATCTACCTCACCGACAGCAGCAGCAAGTGAGTGCCCGTCGGATGCGCATGACTGCTGAATCAGCATGCACGAGTGCCCGCTGCCTATGCAGGTGTCCCCCTTGAAGGAGCAACGTTCAGCAGGTAATTTTCAGCAGGTGTTCGGGCGAACAAATGGCCAGCAAGGTGGAAGGGAGGGGGGAAGGGGGAGGGCGGGGAGGGGAGAGGTCGAGAGGAAACAAATATCTATTTGGCTCGTTTGGTTTGTATCTACTGCCAGTGTATTGCGCAGTTATGACCTATCGAAGAACGGTGGTGTGCCGTTGCGGCGGGTGCGCCAGGAATGGCGGTGGCAGCAGCAGTTACCAGGATGGTGACGGCAGAAGTAACCAGTATGGCAGTGGTGCTGAGCTTAGGGCCACGGAGCATCCACGACGGCCCCGCAACCACGTGGCCAATCGGTGACAGCACTTGGTGGCACTCTGTCCCACTTCATGGCTTAAAGCCACGTAAAGCCATTCATTAAAGCACTGGGTCCGCTTACAGTCATGCTGGCCCCCGTACCCAGGAGCAGAGCACACCACACACATACATTCACATCTCGCCCACGCTGTTGCAGACTTCATGTGGCTTGCCAGGTCTTGCGTAGGCGCGCTACATGCCATGAGCATACAGCACCGTCGGATTACTTCCCGCCGTATCGACCGTTCTCTTATTACTTCTCTGTTGACCACGCCATACACCACAGTTTGTCATGACGGCCATGCTGTTCGGATACCGTACCCACATGGGTGGGACAGCTCTTAGTAGCTCTGCCTGCATATGCTCAGCCAAGGGATGGCACTCGCACATGTCCCGCCGCAGCATGGCCATGGAAGTTTTACCATCGTTGATTGTGATATAGAACCGTCCATGGTTGTGATATAGCACCATCCGTGGTTGTGATATAGAACCGTCCATGGTTGTGATATAGCACCATCCGTGGTTGTGATATAGAACCGTCCATGGTTGTGATATAGTACCATCCGTGGTTGTGATATAGTACCATCCGTGGTTGTGATATAGTACCATCCATGGTTGTGATATAGTACCATCCGTGGTTGTGATATAGTACCATCCGTGGTTGTGATATAGTACCATCCGTGGTTGTGATATAGTACCATCCGTGGTTGTGATATAGTACCATCCGTGGTTGTGATATAGTACCATCCGTGGTTGTGATATAGTACCATCCGTGGTTGTGATATAGTACCATCCGTGGTTGTGATATAGTACCATCCGTGGTTGTGATATAGTACCATCCGTGGTTGTGATATAGTACCATCCGTGGTTGTGATATAGTACCATCCGTGGTTGTGATATAGTACCATCCGTGGTTGTGATATAGTACCATCCGTGGTTGTGATATAGTACCATCCGTGGTTGTGATATAGTACCATCCGTGGTTGTGATATAGTACCATCCGTGGTTGTGATATAGTACCATCCGTGGTTGTGATATAGTACCATCCGTGGTTGTGATATAGTACCATCCGTGGTTGTGATATAGTACCATCCGTGGTTGTGATATAGTACCATCCGTGGTTGTGATATAGTACCATCCGTGGTTGTGATATAGTACCATCCGTGGTTGTGATATAGTACCATCCGTGGTTGTGATATAGTACCATCCGTGGTTGTGATATAGTACCATCCGTGGTTGTGATATAGTACCATCCGTGGTTGTGATATAGTACCATCCGTGGTTGTGATATAGTACCATCCGTGGTTGTGATATAGTACCATCCGTGGTTGTGATATAGTACCATCCGTGGTTGTGATATAGTACCATCCGTGGTTGTGATATAGTACCATCCGTGGTTGTGATATAGTACCATCCGTGGTTGTGATATAGTACCATCCGTGGTTGTGATATAGTACCATCCGTGGTTGTGATATAGTACCATCCGTGGTTGTGATATAGTACCATCCGTGGTTGTGATATAGTACCATCCGTGGTTGTGATATAGTACCATCCGTGGTTGTGATATAGTACCATCCGTGGTTGTGATATAGTACCATCCGTGGTTGTGATATAGTACCATCCGTGGTTGTGATATAGTACCATCCGTGGTTGTGATATAGTACCATCCGTGGTTGTGATATAGTACCATCCGTGGTTGTGATATAGTACCATCCGTGGTTGTGATATAGTACCATCCGTGGTTGTGATATAGTACCATCCGTGGTTGTGATATAGTACCATCCGTGGTTGTGATATAGTACCATCCGTGGTTGTGATATAGTACCATCCGTGGTTGTGATATAGTACCATCCGTGGTTGTGATATAGTACCATCCGTGGTTGTGATATAGTACCATCCGTGGTTGTGATATAGTACCATCCGTGGTTGTGATATAGTACCATCCGTGGTTGTGATATAGTACCATCCGTGGTTGTGATATAGTACCATCCGTGGTTGTGATATAGTACCATCCGTGGTTGTGATATAGTACCATCCGTGGTTGTGATATAGTACCATCCGTGGTTGTGATATAGTACCATCCGTGGTTGTGATATAGTACCATCCGTGGTTGTGATATAGTACCATCCGTGGTTGTGATATAGTACCATCCGTGGTTGTGATATAGTACCATCCGTGGTTGTGATATAGTACCATCCGTGGTTGTGATATAGTACCATCCGTGGTTGTGATATAGTACCATCCGTGGTTGTGATATAGTACCATCCGTGGTTGTGATATAGTACCATCCGTGGTTGTGATATAGTACCATCCGTGGTTGTGATATAGTACCATCCGTGGTTGTGATATAGTACCATCCGTGGTTGTGATATAGTACCATCCGTGGTTGTGATATAGTACCATCCGTGGTTGTGATATAGTACCATCCGTGGTTGTGATATAGTACCATCCGTGGTTGTGATATAGTACCATCCGTGGTTGTGATATAGTACCATCCGTGGTTGTGATATAGTACCATCCGTGGTTGTGATATAGTACCATCCGTGGTTGTGATATAGTACCATCCGTGGTTGTGATATAGTACCATCCGTGGTTGTGATATAGTACCATCCGTGGTTGTGATATAGTACCATCCGTGGTTGTGATATAGTACCATCCGTGGTTGTGATATAGTACCATCCGTGGTTGTGATATAGTACCATCCGTGGTTGTGATATAGTACCATCCGTGGTTGTGATATAGTACCATCCGTGGTTGTGATATAGTACCATCCGTGGTTGTGATATAGTACCATCCGTGGTTGTGATATAGTACCATCCGTGGTTGTGATATAGTACCATCCGTGGTTGTGATATAGTACCATCCGTGGTTGTGATATAGTACCATCCGTGGTTGTGATATAGTACCATCCGTGGTTGTGATATAGTACCATCCGTGGTTGTGATATAGTACCATCCGTGGTTGTGATATAGTACCATCCGTGGTTGTGATATAGTACCATCCGTGGTTGTGATATAGTACCATCCGTGGTTGTGATATAGTACCATCCGTGGTTGTGATATAGTACCATCCGTGGTTGTGATATAGTACCATCCGTGGTTGTGATATAGTACCATCCGTGGTTGTGATATAGTACCATCCGTGGTTGTGATATAGTACCATCCGTGGTTGTGATATAGTACCATCCGTGGTTGTGATATAGTACCATCCGTGGTTGTGATATAGTACCATCCGTGGTTGTGATATAGTACCATCCGTGGTTGTGATATAGTACCATCCGTGGTTGTGATATAGTACCATCCGTGGTTGTGATATAGTACCATCCGTGGTTGTGATATAGTACCATCCGTGGTTGTGATATAGTACCATCCGTGGTTGTGATATAGTACCATCCGTGGTTGTGATATAGTACCATCCGTGGTTGTGATATAGTACCATCCGTGGTTGTGATATAGTACCATCCGTGGTTGTGATATAGTACCATCCGTGGTTGTGATATAGTACCATCCGTGGTTGTGATATAGTACCATCCGTGGTTGTGATATAGTACCATCCGTGGTTGTGATATAGTACCATCCGTGGTTGTGATATAGTACCATCCGTGGTTGTGATATAGTACCATCCGTGGTTGTGATATAGTACCATCCGTGGTTGTGATATAGTACCATCCGTGGTTGTGATATAGTACCATCCGTGGTTGTGATATAGTACCATCCGTGGTTGTGATATAGTACCATCCGTGGTTGTGATATAGTACCATCCGTGGTTGTGATATAGTACCATCCGTGGTTGTGATATAGTACCATCCGTGGTTGTGATATAGTACCATCCGTGGTTGTGATATAGTACCATCCGTGGTTGTGATATAGTACCATCCGTGGTTGTGATATAGTACCATCCGTGGTTGTGATATAGTACCATCCGTGGTTGTGATATAGTACCATCCGTGGTTGTGATATAGTACCATCCGTGGTTGTGATATAGTACCATCCGTGGTTGTGATATAGTACCATCCGTGGTTGTGATATAGTACCATCCGTGGTTGTGATATAGTACCATCCGTGGTTGTGATATAGTACCATCCGTGGTTGTGATATAGTACCATCCGTGGTTGTGATATAGTACCATCCGTGGTTGTGATATAGTACCATCCGTGGTTGTGATATAGTACCATCCGTGGTTGTGATATAGTACCATCCGTGGTTGTGATATAGTACCATCCGTGGTTGTGATATAGTACCATCCGTGGTTGTGATATAGTACCATCCGTGGTTGTGATATAGTACCATCCGTGGTTGTGATATAGTACCATCCGTGGTTGTGATATAGTACCATCCGTGGTTGTGATATAGTACCATCCGTGGTTGTGATATAGTACCATCCGTGGTTGTGATATAGTACCATCCGTGGTTGTGATATAGTACCATCCGTGGTTGTGATATAGTACCATCCGTGGTTGTGATATAGTACCATCCGTGGTTGTGATATAGTACCATCCGTGGTTGTGATATAGTACCATCCGTGGTTGTGATATAGTACCATCCGTGGTTGTGATATAGTACCATCCGTGGTTGTGATATAGTACCATCCGTGGTTGTGATATAGTACCATCCGTGGTTGTGATATAGTACCATCCGTGGTTGTGATATAGTACCATCCGTGGTTGTGATATAGTACCATCCGTGGTTGTGATATAGTACCATCCGTGGTTGTGATATAGTACCATCCGTGGTTGTGATATAGTACCATCCGTGGTTGTGATATAGTACCATCCGTGGTTGTGATATAGTACCATCCGTGGTTGTGATATAGTACCATCCGTGGTTGTGATATAGTACCATCCGTGGTTGTGATATAGTACCATCCGTGGTTGTGATATAGTACCATCCGTGGTTGTGATATAGTACCATCCGTGGTTGTGATATAGTACCATCCGTGGTTGTGATATAGTACCATCCGTGGTTGTGATATAGTACCATCCGTGGTTGTGATATAGTACCATCCGTGGTTGTGATATAGTACCATCCGTGGTTGTGATATAGTACCATCCGTGGTTGTGATATAGTACCATCCGTGGTTGTGATATAGTACCATCCGTGGTTGTGATATAGTACCATCCGTGGTTGTGATATAGTACCATCCGTGGTTGTGATATAGTACCATCCGTGGTTGTGATATAGTACCATCCGTGGTTGTGATATAGTACCATCCGTGGTTGTGATATAGTACCATCCGTGGTTGTGATATAGTACCATCCGTGGTTGTGATATAGTACCATCCGTGGTTGTGATATAGTACCATCCGTGGTTGTGATATAGTACCATCCGTGGTTGTGATATAGTACCATCCGTGGTTGTGATATAGTACCATCCGTGGTTGTGATATAGTACCATCCGTGGTTGTGATATAGTACCATCCGTGGTTGTGATATAGTACCATCCGTGGTTGTGATATAGTACCATCCGTGGTTGTGATATAGTACCATCCGTGGTTGTGATATAGTACCATCCGTGGTTGTGATATAGTACCATCCGTGGTTGTGATATAGTACCATCCGTGGTTGTGATATAGTACCATCCGTGGTTGTGATATAGTACCATCCGTGGTTGTGATATAGTACCATCCGTGGTTGTGATATAGTACCATCCGTGGTTGTGATATAGTACCATCCGTGGTTGTGATATAGTACCATCCGTGGTTGTGATATAGTACCATCCGTGGTTGTGATATAGTACCATCCGTGGTTGTGATATAGTACCATCCGTGGTTGTGATATAGTACCATCCGTGGTTGTGATATAGTACCATCCGTGGTTGTGATATAGTACCATCCGTGGTTGTGATATAGTACCATCCGTGGTTGTGATATAGTACCATCCGTGGTTGTGATATAGTACCATCCGTGGTTGTGATATAGTACCATCCGTGGTTGTGATATAGTACCATCCGTGGTTGTGATATAGTACCATCCGTGGTTGTGATATAGTACCATCCGTGGTTGTGATATAGTACCATCCGTGGTTGTGATATAGTACCATCCGTGGTTGTGATATAGTACCATCCGTGGTTGTGATATAGTACCATCCGTGGTTGTGATATAGTACCATCCGTGGTTGTGATATAGTACCATCCGTGGTTGTGATATAGTACCATCCGTGGTTGTGATATAGTACCATCCGTGGTTGTGATATAGTACCATCCGTGGTTGTGATATAGTACCATCCGTGGTTGTGATATAGTACCATCCGTGGTTGTGATATAGTACCATCCGTGGTTGTGATATAGTACCATCCGTGGTTGTGATATAGTACCATCCGTGGTTGTGATATAGTACCATCCGTGGTTGTGATATAGTACCATCCGTGGTTGTGATATAGTACCATCCGTGGTTGTGATATAGTACCATCCGTGGTTGTGATATAGTACCATCCGTGGTTGTGATATAGTACCATCCGTGGTTGTGATATAGTACCATCCGTGGTTGTGATATAGTACCATCCGTGGTTGTGATATAGTACCATCCGTGGTTGTGATATAGTACCATCCGTGGTTGTGATATAGTACCATCCGTGGTTGTGATATAGTACCATCCGTGGTTGTGATATAGTACCATCCGTGGTTGTGATATAGTACCATCCGTGGTTGTGATATAGTACCATCCGTGGTTGTGATATAGTACCATCCGTGGTTGTGATATAGTACCATCCGTGGTTGTGATATAGTACCATCCGTGGTTGTGATATAGTACCATCCGTGGTTGTGATATAGTACCATCCGTGGTTGTGATATAGTACCATCCGTGGTTGTGATATAGTACCATCCGTGGTTGTGATATAGTACCATCCGTGGTTGTGATATAGTACCATCCGTGGTTGTGATATAGTACCATCCGTGGTTGTGATATAGTACCATCCGTGGTTGTGATATAGTACCATCCGTGGTTGTGATATAGTACCATCCGTGGTTGTGATATAGTACCATCCGTGGTTGTGATATAGTACCATCCGTGGTTGTGATATAGTACCATCCGTGGTTGTGATATAGTACCATCCGTGGTTGTGATATAGTACCATCCGTGGTTGTGATATAGTACCATCCGTGGTTGTGATATAGTACCATCCGTGGTTGTGATATAGTACCATCCGTGGTTGTGATATAGTACCATCCGTGGTTGTGATATAGTACCATCCGTGGTTGTGATATAGTACCATCCGTGGTTGTGATATAGTACCATCCGTGGTTGTGATATAGTACCATCCGTGGTTGTGATATAGTACCATCCGTGGTTGTGATATAGTACCATCCGTGGTTGTGATATAGTACCATCCGTGGTTGTGATATAGTACCATCCGTGGTTGTGATATAGTACCATCCGTGGTTGTGATATAGTACCATCCGTGGTTGTGATATAGTACCATCCGTGGTTGTGATATAGTACCATCCGTGGTTGTGATATAGTACCATCCGTGGTTGTGATATAGTACCATCCGTGGTTGTGATATAGTACCATCCGTGGTTGTGATATAGTACCATCCGTGGTTGTGATATAGTACCATCCGTGGTTGTGATATAGTACCATCCGTGGTTGTGATATAGTACCATCCGTGGTTGTGATATAGTACCATCCGTGGTTGTGATATAGTACCATCCGTGGTTGTGATATAGTACCATCCGTGGTTGTGATATAGTACCATCCGTGGTTGTGATATAGTACCATCCGTGGTTGTGATATAGTACCATCCGTGGTTGTGATATAGTACCATCCGTGGTTGTGATATAGTACCATCCGTGGTTGTGATATAGTACCATCCGTGGTTGTGATATAGTACCATCCGTGGTTGTGATATAGTACCATCCGTGGTTGTGATATAGTACCATCCGTGGTTGTGATATAGTACCATCCGTGGTTGTGATATAGTACCATCCGTGGTTGTGATATAGTACCATCCGTGGTTGTGATATAGTACCATCCGTGGTTGTGATATAGTACCATCCGTGGTTGTGATATAGTACCATCCGTGGTTGTGATATAGTACCATCCGTGGTTGTGATATAGTACCATCCGTGGTTGTGATATAGTACCATCCGTGGTTGTGATATAGTACCATCCGTGGTTGTGATATAGTACCATCCGTGGTTGTGATATAGTACCATCCGTGGTTGTGATATAGTACCATCCGTGGTTGTGATATAGTACCATCCGTGGTTGTGATATAGTACCATCCGTGGTTGTGATATAGTACCATCCGTGGTTGTGATATAGTACCATCCGTGGTTGTGATATAGTACCATCCGTGGTTGTGATATAGTACCATCCGTGGTTGTGATATAGTACCATCCGTGGTTGTGATATAGTACCATCCGTGGTTGTGATATAGTACCATCCGTGGTTGTGATATAGTACCATCCGTGGTTGTGATATAGTACCATCCGTGGTTGTGATATAGTACCATCCGTGGTTGTGATATAGTACCATCCGTGGTTGTGATATAGTACCATCCGTGGTTGTGATATAGTACCATCCGTGGTTGTGATATAGTACCATCCGTGGTTGTGATATAGTACCATCCGTGGTTGTGATATAGTACCATCCGTGGTTGTGATATAGTACCATCCGTGGTTGTGATATAGTACCATCCGTGGTTGTGATATAGTACCATCCGTGGTTGTGATATAGTACCATCCGTGGTTGTGATATAGTACCATCCGTGGTTGTGATATAGTACCATCCGTGGTTGTGATATAGTACCATCCGTGGTTGTGATATAGTACCATCCGTGGTTGTGATATAGTACCATCCGTGGTTGTGATATAGTACCATCCGTGGTTGTGATATAGTACCATCCGTGGTTGTGATATAGTACCATCCGTGGTTGTGATATAGTACCATCCGTGGTTGTGATATAGTACCATCCGTGGTTGTGATATAGTACCATCCGTGGTTGTGATATAGTACCATCCGTGGTTGTGATATAGTACCATCCGTGGTTGTGATATAGTACCATCCGTGGTTGTGATATAGTACCATCCGTGGTTGTGATATAGTACCATCCGTGGTTGTGATATAGTACCATCCGTGGTTGTGATATAGTACCATCCGTGGTTGTGATATAGTACCATCCGTGGTTGTGATATAGTACCATCCGTGGTTGTGATATAGTACCATCCGTGGTTGTGATATAGTACCATCCGTGGTTGTGATATAGTACCATCCGTGGTTGTGATATAGTACCATCCGTGGTTGTGATATAGTACCATCCGTGGTTGTGATATAGTACCATCCGTGGTTGTGATATAGTACCATCCGTGGTTGTGATATAGTACCATCCGTGGTTGTGATATAGTACCATCCGTGGTTGTGATATAGTACCATCCGTGGTTGTGATATAGTACCATCCGTGGTTGTGATATAGTACCATCCGTGGTTGTGATATAGTACCATCCGTGGTTGTGATATAGTACCATCCGTGGTTGTGATATAGTACCATCCGTGGTTGTGATATAGTACCATCCGTGGTTGTGATATAGTACCATCCGTGGTTGTGATATAGTACCATCCGTGGTTGTGATATAGTACCATCCGTGGTTGTGATATAGTACCATCCGTGGTTGTGATATAGTACCATCCGTGGTTGTGATATAGTACCATCCGTGGTTGTGATATAGTACCATCCGTGGTTGTGATATAGTACCATCCGTGGTTGTGATATAGTACCATCCGTGGTTGTGATATAGTACCATCCGTGGTTGTGATATAGTACCATCCGTGGTTGTGATATAGTACCATCCGTGGTTGTGATATAGTACCATCCGTGGTTGTGATATAGTACCATCCGTGGTTGTGATATAGTACCATCCGTGGTTGTGATATAGTACCATCCGTGGTTGTGATATAGTACCATCCGTGGTTGTGATATAGTACCATCCGTGGTTGTGATATAGTACCATCCGTGGTTGTGATATAGTACCATCCGTGGTTGTGATATAGTACCATCCGTGGTTGTGATATAGTACCATCCGTGGTTGTGATATAGTACCATCCGTGGTTGTGATATAGTACCATCCGTGGTTGTGATATAGTACCATCCGTGGTTGTGATATAGTACCATCCGTGGTTGTGATATAGTACCATCCGTGGTTGTGATATAGTACCATCCGTGGTTGTGATATAGTACCATCCGTGGTTGTGATATAGTACCATCCGTGGTTGTGATATAGTACCATCCGTGGTTGTGATATAGTACCATCCGTGGTTGTGATATAGTACCATCCGTGGTTGTGATATAGTACCATCCGTGGTTGTGATATAGTACCATCCGTGGTTGTGATATAGTACCATCCGTGGTTGTGATATAGTACCATCCGTGGTTGTGATATAGTACCATCCGTGGTTGTGATATAGTACCATCCGTGGTTGTGATATAGTACCATCCGTGGTTGTGATATAGTACCATCCGTGGTTGTGATATAGTACCATCCGTGGTTGTGATATAGTACCATCCGTGGTTGTGATATAGTACCATCCGTGGTTGTGATATAGTACCATCCGTGGTTGTGATATAGTACCATCCGTGGTTGTGATATAGTACCATCCGTGGTTGTGATATAGTACCATCCGTGGTTGTGATATAGTACCATCCGTGGTTGTGATATAGTACCATCCGTGGTTGTGATATAGTACCATCCGTGGTTGTGATATAGTACCATCCGTGGTTGTGATATAGTACCATCCGTGGTTGTGATATAGTACCATCCGTGGTTGTGATATAGTACCATCCGTGGTTGTGATATAGTACCATCCGTGGTTGTGATATAGTACCATCCGTGGTTGTGATATAGTACCATCCGTGGTTGTGATATAGTACCATCCGTGGTTGTGATATAGTACCATCCGTGGTTGTGATATAGTACCATCCGTGGTTGTGATATAGTACCATCCGTGGTTGTGATATAGTACCATCCGTGGTTGTGATATAGTACCATCCGTGGTTGTGATATAGTACCATCCGTGGTTGTGATATAGTACCATCCGTGGTTGTGATATAGTACCATCCGTGGTTGTGATATAGTACCATCCGTGGTTGTGATATAGTACCATCCGTGGTTGTGATATAGTACCATCCGTGGTTGTGATATAGTACCATCCGTGGTTGTGATATAGTACCATCCGTGGTTGTGATATAGTACCATCCGTGGTTGTGATATAGTACCATCCGTGGTTGTGATATAGTACCATCCGTGGTTGTGATATAGTACCATCCGTGGTTGTGATATAGTACCATCCGTGGTTGTGATATAGTACCATCCGTGGTTGTGATATAGTACCATCCGTGGTTGTGATATAGTACCATCCGTGGTTGTGATATAGTACCATCCGTGGTTGTGATATAGTACCATCCGTGGTTGTGATATAGTACCATCCGTGGTTGTGATATAGTACCATCCGTGGTTGTGATATAGTACCATCCGTGGTTGTGATATAGTACCATCCGTGGTTGTGATATAGTACCATCCGTGGTTGTGATATAGTACCATCCGTGGTTGTGATATAGTACCATCCGTGGTTGTGATATAGTACCATCCGTGGTTGTGATATAGTACCATCCGTGGTTGTGATATAGTACCATCCGTGGTTGTGATATAGTACCATCCGTGGTTGTGATATAGTACCATCCGTGGTTGTGATATAGTACCATCCGTGGTTGTGATATAGTACCATCCGTGGTTGTGATATAGTACCATCCGTGGTTGTGATATAGTACCATCCGTGGTTGTGATATAGTACCATCCGTGGTTGTGATATAGTACCATCCGTGGTTGTGATATAGTACCATCCGTGGTTGTGATATAGTACCATCCGTGGTTGTGATATAGTACCATCCGTGGTTGTGATATAGTACCATCCGTGGTTGTGATATAGTACCATCCGTGGTTGTGATATAGTACCATCCGTGGTTGTGATATAGTACCATCCGTGGTTGTGATATAGTACCATCCGTGGTTGTGATATAGTACCATCCGTGGTTGTGATATAGTACCATCCGTGGTTGTGATATAGTACCATCCGTGGTTGTGATATAGTACCATCCGTGGTTGTGATATAGTACCATCCGTGGTTGTGATATAGTACCATCCGTGGTTGTGATATAGTACCATCCGTGGTTGTGATATAGTACCATCCGTGGTTGTGATATAGTACCATCCGTGGTTGTGATATAGTACCATCCGTGGTTGTGATATAGTACCATCCGTGGTTGTGATATAGTACCATCCGTGGTTGTGATATAGTACCATCCGTGGTTGTGATATAGTACCATCCGTGGTTGTGATATAGTACCATCCGTGGTTGTGATATAGTACCATCCGTGGTTGTGATATAGTACCATCCGTGGTTGTGATATAGTACCATCCGTGGTTGTGATATAGTACCATCCGTGGTTGTGATATAGTACCATCCGTGGTTGTGATATAGTACCATCCGTGGTTGTGATATAGTACCATCCGTGGTTGTGATATAGTACCATCCGTGGTTGTGATATAGTACCATCCGTGGTTGTGATATAGTACCATCCGTGGTTGTGATATAGTACCATCCGTGGTTGTGATATAGTACCATCCGTGGTTGTGATATAGTACCATCCGTGGTTGTGATATAGTACCATCCGTGGTTGTGATATAGTACCATCCGTGGTTGTGATATAGTACCATCCGTGGTTGTGATATAGTACCATCCGTGGTTGTGATATAGTACCATCCGTGGTTGTGATATAGTACCATCCGTGGTTGTGATATAGTACCATCCGTGGTTGTGATATAGTACCATCCGTGGTTGTGATATAGTACCATCCGTGGTTGTGATATAGTACCATCCGTGGTTGTGATATAGTACCATCCGTGGTTGTGATATAGTACCATCCGTGGTTGTGATATAGTACCATCCGTGGTTGTGATATAGTACCATCCGTGGTTGTGATATAGTACCATCCGTGGTTGTGATATAGTACCATCCGTGGTTGTGATATAGTACCATCCGTGGTTGTGATATAGTACCATCCGTGGTTGTGATATAGTACCATCCGTGGTTGTGATATAGTACCATCCGTGGTTGTGATATAGTACCATCCGTGGTTGTGATATAGTACCATCCGTGGTTGTGATATAGTACCATCCGTGGTTGTGATATAGTACCATCCGTGGTTGTGATATAGTACCATCCGTGGTTGTGATATAGTACCATCCGTGGTTGTGATATAGTACCATCCGTGGTTGTGATATAGTACCATCCGTGGTTGTGATATAGTACCATCCGTGGTTGTGATATAGTACCATCCGTGGTTGTGATATAGTACCATCCGTGGTTGTGATATAGTACCATCCGTGGTTGTGATATAGTACCATCCGTGGTTGTGATATAGTACCATCCGTGGTTGTGATATAGTACCATCCGTGGTTGTGATATAGTACCATCCGTGGTTGTGATATAGTACCATCCGTGGTTGTGATATAGTACCATCCGTGGTTGTGATATAGTACCATCCGTGGTTGTGATATAGTACCATCCGTGGTTGTGATATAGTACCATCCGTGGTTGTGATATAGTACCATCCGTGGTTGTGATATAGTACCATCCGTGGTTGTGATATAGTACCATCCGTGGTTGTGATATAGTACCATCCGTGGTTGTGATATAGTACCATCCGTGGTTGTGATATAGTACCATCCGTGGTTGTGATATAGTACCATCCGTGGTTGTGATATAGTACCATCCGTGGTTGTGATATAGTACCATCCGTGGTTGTGATATAGTACCATCCGTGGTTGTGATATAGTACCATCCGTGGTTGTGATATAGTACCATCCGTGGTTGTGATATAGTACCATCCGTGGTTGTGATATAGTACCATCCGTGGTTGTGATATAGTACCATCCGTGGTTGTGATATAGTACCATCCGTGGTTGTGATATAGTACCATCCGTGGTTGTGATATAGTACCATCCGTGGTTGTGATATAGTACCATCCGTGGTTGTGATATAGTACCATCCGTGGTTGTGATATAGTACCATCCGTGGTTGTGATATAGTACCATCCGTGGTTGTGATATAGTACCATCCGTGGTTGTGATATAGTACCATCCGTGGTTGTGATATAGTACCATCCGTGGTTGTGATATAGTACCATCCGTGGTTGTGATATAGTACCATCCGTGGTTGTGATATAGTACCATCCGTGGTTGTGATATAGTACCATCCGTGGTTGTGATATAGTACCATCCGTGGTTGTGATATAGTACCATCCGTGGTTGTGATATAGTACCATCCGTGGTTGTGATATAGTACCATCCGTGGTTGTGATATAGTACCATCCGTGGTTGTGATATAGTACCATCCGTGGTTGTGATATAGTACCATCCGTGGTTGTGATATAGTACCATCCGTGGTTGTGATATAGTACCATCCGTGGTTGTGATATAGTACCATCCGTGGTTGTGATATAGTACCATCCGTGGTTGTGATATAGTACCATCCGTGGTTGTGATATAGTACCATCCGTGGTTGTGATATAGTACCATCCGTGGTTGTGATATAGTACCATCCGTGGTTGTGATATAGTACCATCCGTGGTTGTGATATAGTACCATCCGTGGTTGTGATATAGTACCATCCGTGGTTGTGATATAGTACCATCCGTGGTTGTGATATAGTACCATCCGTGGTTGTGATATAGTACCATCCGTGGTTGTGATATAGTACCATCCGTGGTTGTGATATAGTACCATCCGTGGTTGTGATATAGTACCATCCGTGGTTGTGATATAGTACCATCCGTGGTTGTGATATAGTACCATCCGTGGTTGTGATATAGTACCATCCGTGGTTGTGATATAGTACCATCCGTGGTTGTGATATAGTACCATCCGTGGTTGTGATATAGTACCATCCGTGGTTGTGATATAGTACCATCCGTGGTTGTGATATAGTACCATCCGTGGTTGTGATATAGTACCATCCGTGGTTGTGATATAGTACCATCCGTGGTTGTGATATAGTACCATCCGTGGTTGTGATATAGTACCATCCGTGGTTGTGATATAGTACCATCCGTGGTTGTGATATAGTACCATCCGTGGTTGTGATATAGTACCATCCGTGGTTGTGATATAGTACCATCCGTGGTTGTGATATAGTACCATCCGTGGTTGTGATATAGTACCATCCGTGGTTGTGATATAGTACCATCCGTGGTTGTGATATAGTACCATCCGTGGTTGTGATATAGTACCATCCGTGGTTGTGATATAGTACCATCCGTGGTTGTGATATAGTACCATCCGTGGTTGTGATATAGTACCATCCGTGGTTGTGATATAGTACCATCCGTGGTTGTGATATAGTACCATCCGTGGTTGTGATATAGTACCATCCGTGGTTGTGATATAGTACCATCCGTGGTTGTGATATAGTACCATCCGTGGTTGTGATATAGTACCATCCGTGGTTGTGATATAGTACCATCCGTGGTTGTGATATAGTACCATCCGTGGTTGTGATATAGTACCATCCGTGGTTGTGATATAGTACCATCCGTGGTTGTGATATAGTACCATCCGTGGTTGTGATATAGTACCATCCGTGGTTGTGATATAGTACCATCCGTGGTTGTGATATAGTACCATCCGTGGTTGTGATATAGTACCATCCGTGGTTGTGATATAGTACCATCCGTGGTTGTGATATAGTACCATCCGTGGTTGTGATATAGTACCATCCGTGGTTGTGATATAGTACCATCCGTGGTTGTGATATAGTACCATCCGTGGTTGTGATATAGTACCATCCGTGGTTGTGATATAGTACCATCCGTGGTTGTGATATAGTACCATCCGTGGTTGTGATATAGTACCATCCGTGGTTGTGATATAGTACCATCCGTGGTTGTGATATAGTACCATCCGTGGTTGTGATATAGTACCATCCGTGGTTGTGATATAGTACCATCCGTGGTTGTGATATAGTACCATCCGTGGTTGTGATATAGTACCATCCGTGGTTGTGATATAGTACCATCCGTGGTTGTGATATAGTACCATCCGTGGTTGTGATATAGTACCATCCGTGGTTGTGATATAGTACCATCCGTGGTTGTGATATAGTACCATCCGTGGTTGTGATATAGTACCATCCGTGGTTGTGATATAGTACCATCCGTGGTTGTGATATAGTACCATCCGTGGTTGTGATATAGTACCATCCGTGGTTGTGATATAGTACCATCCGTGGTTGTGATATAGTACCATCCGTGGTTGTGATATAGTACCATCCGTGGTTGTGATATAGTACCATCCGTGGTTGTGATATAGTACCATCCGTGGTTGTGATATAGTACCATCCGTGGTTGTGATATAGTACCATCCGTGGTTGTGATATAGTACCATCCGTGGTTGTGATATAGTACCATCCGTGGTTGTGATATAGCACCATCCGTGGTTGTGATATAGAACCATCCGTGGTTGTGATATAGTACCATCCGTGGTTGTGATATAATACCATCCATGGTTGTGATATAGTACCATCCGTGGTTGTGATATAGTACCATCCGTGGTTGTGATATAATACCATCCGTGGTTGTGATATAGTACCATCCATGGTTGTGATATAGTACCATCCGTGGTTGTGAGCGCTCTTCTCGTGTGACATCCTTTTGAACGATGGTCCACCACCGCGCCCTGCCATCCCACTGCGCTCCATGGCCCCATCCTTTGCTTCGCCTGCCTGCGGGATATCTTGTCTTCAAGGCAGCTCATCATTGTGTTGCTGCGCCTGCTGGGAACTGCCTGACCCTCGAGAGCAGCCCTCGAGTGAGAACTAGATCCACCGACTCAACCCCTGACCCCGCACGCATGTGGTATTTCAACCATGCCATGGACGCCGCAATCCAGTACTGGAATATTTCCATCCGCTATAATTTCCATCCACAATCCAGTACTGGTTACAAAGTGATATTATCCGCAGGTCCCAGCGGCGCCGCATCGTCTATTGGTGCTCGAGGCTCACCATTCCCTGCAACGGTTGTAATGATGCCATGCCACTGTTTTAACGATGCCATGAACGCACAACACCTTCCGAAGATTCCAGCGACGCCGCGTCATCTATGAGATGCTCGAGTCCAGGGCCCTGGGGCGTCTGGTGCGCGTCAACCTGACGTCCCTGGAGACCCACACGCTGGCGGCCGGCCTTCCCTTCCCCAATGGCGTGACCGTGTCCACCGACGGCACCCGCGTGTTCTTCGCATCCACCACGCGAGCATGCATATACCAGTACCACCTGGAGGGGCCGCGGTCAGGGACCGTCTCCACGCTCGTGGACGACCTGCCAGGGACCATGGGTGCGTGATGCTTTTGGCGATTGAATCTGGGTTGAATCCAGCTTGGTTGATTGGCCAGGAGGCGGCTGCCTGGGTCATCGCGTGAGACTAAGCCAGCACCCCCCCGCCCCCCGTTGGGAAGCCTTGTCATGCGTAGCTCTTCCTTGAGCCGAGGGTTGAGGGGAGTAGAAGAGTTGCGGGGACAGAGCCAGCGAGGACAGCGGCTGAGAGATGAATCCTTGGAGGAACCAAGGTGAGATGAACCAAGGGGAGAGGAAGCAAGGGGAGAGGAAGCAAGGGGAGAGGAAGCAAGGGGAGAGGAAGCAAGGGGAGAGGAAGCAAGGGGAGAGGAAGCAAGGGGAGAGGAAGCAAGGGGAGAGGAAGCAAGGGGAGAGGAAGCAAGGGGAGAGGAAGCAAGGGGAGAGGAAGCAAGGGGAGAGGAAGCAAGGGGAGAGGAAGCAAGGGGAGAGGAAGCAAGGGGAGAGGAAGCAAGGGGAGAGGGACCAAGGGGAGAGGAAGCAAGGGGAGAGGAAGCAAGGGGAGAGGAAGCAAGGGGAGAGGAAGCAAGGGGAGAGGAAGAAAGGGGAGAGGAAGCAAGGGGAGAGGAGCCAAGGGGAGAGGACAGCTGTTAGGGGCACCAGAGTTGAGGCGACAACGGGGTGAGGCCAGAAAGGGGCTTGGGAGGAGGGAGGAGGGAGGAGGAGAGGAGGAGGAGAGGGAGGAGGGAGGAGGAGGGAGGAGGGGAGGAGGAGGGGAGGAGGGAGGAGGGAGGAGGGAGGAGGAGGAGGGAGGAGGGAGGAGGGAGGAGGGAGGAGGGAGGAGGGAGGAGGGAGGAGGGAGGAGGGAGGAGGCAGGAGGGAGGAGGGGGAGGGAGGGAGGGAGGGAGGGAGGGAGGGAGGGAGGGAGGGAGGAGGGAGGAGGGAGGGAGGGAGGGAGGGAGGGAGGGAGGGAGGGAGGAGGGAGGGAGGGAGAGGGAGGGAGGGAGGGAGGGAGGGAGGGAGGGAGGGAGGGAGGAGGGAGGAGGGAGGGAGGAGGGAGGGAGGGAGGGAGGGAGGGAGGAGGGAGGGAGGGAGGAGGGAGGGAGGGAGGGAGGGAGGGAGGGAGGGAGGGAGGGAGGGAGGGAGGGAGGGAGGGAGGGAGGGTGGTGGTGGTGGTGGGGGGTGTTCTAATGTGTCGCTGTGTGCAAGCACCACTGGCAAGCACCGCTGCTTGCAGCAGGGACCATGCAATGCAGAAGGCTTGCACTCGGTAGCGCGCAGTGCAGGACCTTTGCATGCCTCCACATCTAAAGCATCTATTTGGTGTGCGGAGGTGCTCCTCAGTCCTTGCTACCCCTAACCCCTTGCAATATGGGGGAGCGGTGGCAGCTGTTCGTCGTGTTGCTAGAGGGTTATCTCCGCCAAACCTGCTGGCTACCATTCTGGGGACCAACATGTGTTATTGCCGGCAGATGCACGGATTCAGAAGGTGTTCAGAATGCAGGCGCCAGCAGTTCCCTGGGATGCCCTCAAACCCCACTCTCATTCCTGGTAGTGGCAGACATAGGAAGGAAGTACATTCTGGTCTGGTCTGGTCATCCCTTTAACCCTCAGCGCGACCTGCCCTCTTGTGTACCTGTCTCTTTTTTTCCCTTACTTCAGACAACATCCGCCGCAACCCGGGGGGCAACATCTGGGTGGCCCTGGGCAGCAAGCGCGCAAAGCCCTTTGCGTTCACACAGTTCACCGCCGGGCGCCCCTGGATCCGTCTGCTGGTGTCCCGCATCATGAAGCCCTCGTGGGTGCTGGCCCTCATCCCGTCCTATGGCATGATCCTGGAGGTCGATGACGAGGGCAAGATCCTTCGCAACCTGCAGGTATGCGCGTCGCCTCTCGATCATTAACAGGTGGCATATCTGGTACTGGTTTTGATATTGAAACTTGTGCGTTGTAGTCGAGCCTAACCGGGGCAACCCATTTATTCTAGGTAAGAGGGATATCTAGGTAAGATATTGGAACATGGATAGGCTCGACCCTTGTAAATTATCACGTGAATATGTCGTGTTTTGGTCCTGTTTTTCATGGGGGAATGATCAGAGGATGTACTTGCCCGCAACTTTGGTGAGCCGTGCAATGCAGTATAGTTGGTTTCTTCTGACCAATCACCAGTCAATATCTGCTGTAAATTTGAAGAAACAAGCATGCTGTCCTAATGGCTGGCAGAAGGGAAAAGCCAAGTTGTCAATCGCCTTCTTGAAGCGTGTTACTACACACATGTTGTATGCCAGGGATTCTCTAGTTCTACAACACATGCAAGTAGCCTCCACTGCATCTCAGGCGATGCAAAGAAGCTACCTTTTTATCTTTTGTGCCTGTAATAGGCATGCACCTGCTTTGGTTTCCCATGCGTATGCCATGCTGACTTCGACGTGAAGGGAATGGTCCATGTTAGCATTGCTTGGCTCATAGGTGCTGCCGGGATGTGGATTCCATTTGTTTTGTCCATTTTATCTAGGGATGCCGTGTTTACCATCCGGCTTGCTTATCTGGTAATTGATGCTCGTAAGTCCCCGCCGATAAAGGATGGCGTTACCCATGAAGGGGCGTGAGGTAGGGAGGGTACTCTGTCCGTTTCAGGGGCGTCCTGGTCATGCCGTCTCCCCTGGTTGCTATGTGTGCTCAGACGTCTTGCTAATGCTATGCCTGCAAGAGCTGCATGCACAGAATTCCACGTAGAAAGCATCCCAGCACGCACGGACACACACAACTGCACGCACGCGTACATGCAGGAACCAGGGACCAGGGAGGTGATGTCGGGGCTCACGGCTGTGCTCGCCATCCAAAGATTGCACATGTTTGCTTTCCTGAGCTAAGCAGGACCTAGTCCCCACACCAACTTTTAATGGCTGTCAGTGATGGGATGGCTGCTGCATGGCACATATTTTATAGTCGCCTTTTCTTGGCCAATGGAGGATGTGCCTGATGGTCCTGAGAGGATGGGACCGTTTGTACAGAAAGGTCGTGGCCACATTCATTTCTTTGCACATTTACAATTGTAATTATGTGGTCGCTCAACAAGCTGTTATCACATTCTTTCACTGTTGATATGCCATCAGACATGCTCACACACAAGCGTACTTGCTTTTCTCGTTTTTCTTGTGCAGGATCCCACGGGGTATCTTCCATGGATTAGCGAGGTGGAAGAAAAGGGAAACTGTCTCTACATGGGGTCTTGGAGAAACCCTTTCATTGCCCGCAAGTGCTTCAATGATGTCCGTAATCATGGCTTGCCTGCTGCAAAGACACGCCAGGCAGGTAGAGACAGCTTGGAACTTTGAAATGTAATCAGATTAGCCATTGCATTGTTAGGACGATTCATGCATGAGCACAAATGGATGGCCGTCCCCTATGGGGACCCAGCAAAACATGTGTTTGCAAGGCGGCTGCCGGGTATGAAACTTAAACCTGCTGCTACTATTAGGTTGAGCCTGCCAGCATCCGACCAAGGCCAAACATTCCAGGGGAACCCCCTACCAGTTCTTTAAGTTATATCATGCATGGTACTTTTGTTTACCCCCTTAAACATCGATCATAGCAAAAATAAAAAATTAAGGCCCCTGCCGCCCTGGTGTGGTGCGCGCCGGGCCTGCCACATGAGAAAATTCTTGAGGAGGTAGACTTTTCATGATCAGCATATCTAAATAGTAGTTCGCCGACAATTAGCCGATCAAGAACATGCAACATTCTTGACTAGTAATTATTAATTGCTCATGTTGCGCTCGGTTGCCTCTATAGGTGATCGATCGGACACAGTCGAAGTTGGTAATGCCACGCGCCGACTGCCATTAATTAATAGACACGTGACTGCGTCACGTTAGCATAAGTCCTCAGTGCATGGGAGGGGAAAATGGGATGGAATGGATGGTGTAAGCTATATCTAGGTCATAGTTACAGGGTTGTGGGCGCACCACGGCCCGAATCGCTATGAATGCCATACACGGTCACACGCGGATCGAGCCCCCATAGACTTGGGGGTGGTCTTCTTATAATTCACGATCGATCACTACTTTCTATCTATCCTTGCGTACTATCTGCCTCCATATTACAGACAAACCAGGAGGCTGCCCGGCCGGGTGTGAGCCCATCACGTCTAGTGTAGCACATGTCCATGCCGAGTACTATCACGAAAAGTCCACGGGTACCGGTGGGGGCCCTGCCGCGCGGCATGTTTCCTATAATGAGCCTTTTATAATTAAGGATCACACATGCACATGCACATGCACATGCACATGCACATGCACATGCACATGCACATGCACATGCACATGCACATGCACTCTAGCTGGCGATATGGCATTAAATTCTCTACTAGCGCATGTCTTGGGTATGTAACTAGTGAGACTTAGTAATTAACTATTGGTTAACTATCAAGGAGACAACAATTGGTTAACTATGTATGCCTCCTCTAATTAATTAATGTATGCCTCCTACAGGCACTATACCAGCTGAGCCACGAGCATTATTTAACCATGTACATGTGTGCCACACTCCAGATGATGCCTAGTTTTATTTAGTTATGCTGTGCCCATGCAGAGAGCTGCTCTCTGCTGAGATGCCACGCTCTAGTTTTTGGTATAGCCATGATGATCTTCCCCCACATGGCATGCTCCCCCTTAGCTGGGCATAGCGTGATAGACCATGAGGGTGCAGGTGCCCTAGTGCACCTAGAGCAAGGGTAGCTTACATTCCCACCCTTGCATGAAGTAGCCTAGAATGTATTAAAAGCCATATGCCCCTTCTCAGGGATATGTGCTACATTTACTCCCAACGGAGTGATGTTCCTTATTAATGAATTAATTAATTCATTAACTATGTATAGCTTGTTTCATGGGATTGGAGAGGTCATGGATCAAAACGTCACATGTAAGATATATAGTAGTGTTAAAATTTTCATTTCATGATCAAGCGACAGTGGATCGATGATGAGAGTGACCCCTTCACAGCCTCGCAAGTTGGCACATGATATCAATTAGCATGTGCATGACATGCACTCTGCTTGAGCTTAATGTTTCATTTATTAATTACCCAAATGTCATGCACACGCATGCGCACATCCAAGACATCAACGTCATAAATAAACCGGCCGGCTTGTGTAGGCACACCCTCCAGTTTCCCACTCAGATCTGGATTTCCCTCACCACAGGCTTGCGTATGTGCCGCATCGTGGCGCCCGTCTCGGTCGGCTTGACCGGTTTAAACATGCCGTACGGCCGGGGAATGCCCAGCTCCTCGGAGATATAAGCATTTGGCCGCGTCTCGGCGGTGGTGACCACCTTGCCGGCCTCGATCGCATCGGCCTCGGCCTTCTCTGCCACGCGGGTGGCGCGCATCTCCTCGGCCATGACGCGCTCCCGCTCCATGCGGTACCACTCGTGCTCCGAGTCCTCCGTGGGGGGCAGCCCCTGCGCCACGCGCTCCCTGGCCGCTACCACCACCCCCTCCATCTCCTGACGCTCCTGCGCTAGCTTCATCGCCGTCGCCTGTGGTCGAGGGAGAGGGTGTGCCCATGCATGCACGGATCCGGACACGGGTGTATCGTCAAGATTAGTATGAGCACGCACATGTGGTGGTTGTTTCCTGAGAGTGCATGTGGCATAATCAGCCCACTACAAGCAAAAGACAGCCAAATGCAGGTTTTTCTTCTTGCCCGCCCCCTCCTCCGCCCCTCCCCCCTCCCAGGGCATGCATCGAGTTAACTTATGGACCAAAAGGGTTTTCTAGCAACGACTGGCTCCCAGCACACAGTCATAAGAGCTGGCTCCCATAGTCAGCATGCAATGCCAGCCCGGGTTGTTCCCGCGGCCACTTGGCTCTCTTAATCCCAGCAGCCATGACCCACGGACCAAGTCTTCAGTAGCCTAGATGGTTCCACTATATACCAGGCAGAGCATATAACTGGTATCACACGGATGGCTAGTGTGTGCGCCCAATACATGACCATTGTTCTAGTAGTATATTTTTGTCGTATCTTACTTTCATACAGGCAACGTAGCCAACACAATATGCGGCCACCCACCCATCTATTACGCTTGTTTAGTCATACACACACAACAATATGTTGCGCCTGCCCACCCACCTGGTACATGGACAGCTCCGACACGGTGGCCATCATGCGGCGGCTGGTCTCGCGCAGCTTGGTCTGGTAGTCGTTCACGTTCGACGCGAGGCCGATCGTCTCCGTGCGGCCCTGGGGGAAGAAGGGTGGGCAAGGGTTTGAGGAAGGGGTTGGAAAAGGGGGTCGGGATAGAGTTGAAAATGGGTCCGGGGGGGGGGCAACCGCGGAAACCAGTGGCACAAGCGGGGTACGCTGGACAGGGTCCACACGGCCAACAGGGGTAGCAAAAGCAGCACGGGTAACATAAACAGCATGGGCAGCACTATTTGCTCCCCGCCGCTAGTGCATGCGCAACACGAGGCCCATGCCACAAAGCAGGCCATGCGCAAGGACACATGCTGCGAGGGTAACGAAAAACATGACGCAGCAGCCGTGGGATGTGCAGCCAATAGTGCATTACGCTGGCATCGCTGAATTCCAATTGCGGTGGGGGGCAAGCCCAAGGTGCGCGCGAGAGCTTGCAGACAATGCAGACAATGCAGACAATGCCGACAATGCCGACAAGGCAGACAAGGCAGACAAGGCAGACAAGGCAGACAAGGCAGACAAGGCAGACAATTCAGACAGTGCAGACAATGCCGAAAAGGCCGACTATGCCGAGAATGCCTCCTAGCCGCCGCGGCCGCCAAGGCTGCCAAGGCCACCACGGCCGCCACAGCCGCCCACGGCCGCCCACGGCCGCCCATGGCCGCCCACGGCCGCCCACGGCCGCCCATGGCCGCCCACGGCCGCCCACGGCCGCCCACGGCCGCCCACGGCCGCCCACCGCCGCCCACGGCCGCCAAGGCCGACAAGGCATCGCTCGCAAAAGGAGACGAAATACGCCGAATTCGGCCGGCACATACATGCGCGGTAGAAGGCAAGTGCAGCAGCACACCATCTCCTTTCCATCCCCTTTGTCAGCCACACAACCTCTTCCATAATTTGCGGCCTTTACGTACCGCGGCGGCCTGTCGTCGCAGCCGGTCGCTCAAGCTGGTGATCTCCTCCAGAATCAACTCCTTCTCCAGCAGCTGCTCCTTCTTGTCGTTCAACCGCTCCTCCAGCTGCAGCACCTTGGCCTCCAGCTCCTCCTTGTCAGGAATGCGGCCCTCCAGCCGCCGCCATCGTGCGCGGTTGGCCGGGTCCTCGAGCAAGGTGGACAGCTCATCCGCGCGCTGCCTCTCGTCATGCAGCTGTTGCTGCAGGCGCACAATCTCCTCGTCGATCCTGGTGGTGGTGGGAGGTGGGAGGACAATGCGTCCAAGGATGGTTAGACTCCTCATTGGTCGTGCAAGGGGGGAGAAACACAAGGAGGGGCTTACATGTAGCATCAAAGAGGTTGCTTCTGGTGTGGGGGAGCAAGGTTTACATGTACTAATATTAAAAGAGATTAATCTCCTCACTGATCCTGGTGGTGGAGAGCCATTAGAGGAGAATGTTTCCAAGAATGAACTCCTCCATGGACGGGCAGGGTGGCAAGGTTTACACGCATCTAAGAGGTTGCTTTCCCTTGTCGATCCTGGAGGGAAGAAAAAGGGAGGGGAAAGAGAAAGGGGATTCTCCTCTTCGATGACCCTCAAAGGGGGGCAACGCGCAGAATGCGACACAAGGTGTGGCAGGTGTGCATCACAGGGTGGTAGGGTGGTTATTCTCTCATCGATCATATTGGAGGGCAGGGTTCAGGTGCAGAGAGCGTAGGAGGGCTGATCCATGCCCGTCAAAGGAATTCCTAGCCTCATCCTCAGCCCTGGGGCGACAAGGCGGGGATGTGCCAGTGGGAGGGATGACGTGCAACCCCCATGCGGCAAGCAGAGAACCAGGGTCTCGCTTGCATGCGGCCAGGCTAGCACATCCGCAACGAGAGCAAGGCCCCCGCTCCCCACCCTACCCCCCCGTAGAGGGCAGAAGCAACGTGCACAAGGGCAGGTGTGGCCTCTCCTTGTGGTGCCCCTGCCGCTGGTCTCACGAGTACTGTCGCTGCCAGGAATTCGAATCGACCGGTGGGCTTAGCTACCGAGTCACGCTGCGCATCCCATCCTAGGGCCACGCCACTAGTCCTAAAATTGCTAAAGGGGTTCTAAGGGTTTTCTAGCGGGGTGCCTAGAAAGGGTTCTATGAAGCTTCCTAGTGGGGTAATTCATGAGGTTCCTAGCCGGGTGCCTAGCGGGACCTGGTCACATCATCACAGGGTGAATCGTGCCCAGCGATAGGATAAAGGCATGCCTCCCCACTGTGACGAGGACACCCTGCTCTCCTCCCTCACTGCGATGACATAATGCTATCATCCGCCACATACTTGGGCACCTCGGGCCTGAGCCTGCGCGTGACCTCGATCTCCCGCTGCACCTCGGCAATCTCCAGTTTGATCAGGCGTATCTCGTCCTCGCGCTTGGCCAGCTCCATCTCACCGTTCTTGAGCACCTCCTCCTGTGGATAGGGGGAGGGGGGGGGGGGCAGACAAGCGGGAGACAGGAAGGGGTGTACGAATAAGAGCGAGGAAGGGGCATGCAAAGCAAGGAAGGGGTGTACGAACAAGAGCGAGGAAGGGGCATGCAAAGCAAGGAAGGGGTGTACGAATAAGAGCGAGGAAGGGGCATGCAAAGCAAGGAAGGGGTGTACGAATAAGAGTGAGGAAGGGGCATGCAAAGCAAGGAAGGGGTGTACGAATAAGAGCGAGGAAGGGGCATGCAAAGCAAGGAAGGGGTGTACGAATAAGAGCGAGGAAGGGGCATGCAAAGCAAGGAAGGGGTGTACGAATTAGAGCGAGGAAGGGGCATGCAAAGCAAGGAAGGGGTGTACGAATAAGAGCGAGGAAGGGGCATGCAAAGCAAGGAAGGGGTGTACGAATTAGAGCGAGGAAGGGGCATGCAAAGCAAGGAAGGGGTGTACGAATAAGAGCGAGGAAGGGGCATGCAAAGCAAGGAAGGGGTGTACGAATTAGAGCGAGGAAGGGGCATGCAAAGCAAGGAAGGGGTGTACGAATAAGAGCGAGGAAGGGGCATGCAAAGCAAGGAAGGGGTGTACGAATATGAGCGAGGAAGGGGCATGCAAAGCAAGGGGGCCGTTCTTCAGCACCTCCTGCGATAGGAGCGGGGCGGGAGCCAGGAAAGAGGGGAAGAGGAAGGCACGCAGGAGAGGAGAGTGGTTGTACATATTATTAGAGTCGGAAAGCAAAGTGAGGGGACTGTTCTCGCGCACCTTTTCCTGTGGAACGGGAGGAGGGGGGGGGAGAGAAGCCGGGCGTGCTAAGCGGGATCGGGGAGCACGGGAGGCAAGACGGAGGAGAGGGGGAATGGAAGGAACAGAGCAGAGCGAAGAGGCGAGAGGAAAGCCTGAAAACGTCGTGGGGGGAGGCAAGCACCAGAGCAGATGCACAAGGGAGAGGAGTGGGGATGTTTGTGCAAGGAGCAGCAGCTCCCAAGAGCCACATGGGGTGCGCATGATGCGAGCAGACACGGAGTGGCCGCATACGGAAAAGATCGGAGAGGATAACAAGGGGGAGAAGTCAACCCCTTGGAATGGGGCATCAACACCCACCTGCACAGGCACATGCGCTTGGTACTGATACCGTGCGTGCAGGTCATGTGCTTGGTGCCAGCGCCCACCTGCGCATGGGCCCTCTCAACGTCCATGCGCCCACCTGCGCGTTGTTCTGCTCTCCTACTGCACATGCCTGTACCAGCGCACCCATGGTGCCCACGCTCACCTGCAAATTGGCCTTCTTGTACAGGGTGCACAGCTTGTCGCATGGTACCCAGACCCACCTGCACGTTGGCCTTCTCGTACAGGATGCACAGCTCGTCGTTGCGGTCGATGAGCGTGATGCCCGTCATGTTGCGCGCCTCTACCAGCATCTCGTACTCCTTGCGTGTGCGAAGCATCTCTTTCTCCGCAGCGTTGATGATGCCATTCAGCTTGTCCACCTCAGCGATCTGGGCCGCAGAGTGAGCGGCGGCGGCAGCAGGGGTGTGAGTGTGGGTGGGTGGGTGGGGGCGGCGGCGGCGGCGGCGGCGGCGGTGGTGGTGGTGGTGGTGGTGGTGGTGGTGGTGGTGGTGGTGGTGGTGGTGGTGGTGGTGGTGGTGGTGGTGGTGGTGGTGGTGGTGGTGGTGGTGGTGGTGGTGGTGGTGGTGGTGGTGGTGGTGGTGGTGGTGGTGGTGGTGGGTGGAGGAGTATGGCAAAAGGGAGGGGGAGCACGGGGGTGCGGTGCAAAAGGCGGCCCAAGTAGAGGATGAGCAGGAATAAGACAGTGAGCTGCAAGAAGGCCAGCGCAGCAGTGACATGTCGGGGCAAGTAGACCCCAAGTGTGGAGCACAAGGGGCCAAGGTACCATGTCATGCCCCATCCCCCCATCTCCCAGGCCTCAACGGAGCCACCGGTACATCCCTCCACACAGTACATCCTTCCACACAGTACACACTTTCTACCGAAACCGCGGCCACGAGCCCAACCATTCCATCTCCCGTCACGCTGGCACCTGTTGGACACCTGGGCACCCCGCCGGTATACGTGTCTTACAAATATCCTCTTTCTGGTTAGGAGGGTGGCTTACGGCTAATAATCCTCTCTTTCACCCACACACCCGTGTTCGTCAATAGGCATGAACATGAATGCATATGATGTTCACTCACTACACATGTCTGGTGTCACCCCCCCCTGCTCGTAGAGGGGGTCTGCATCTCGCGAAACTGTTCAGGGTGTACGGTTTCTGGTCGAGCATAACGCTATGCTACTATAACATCTCCCCCCCAATACCTGGTCATGGATATTTGTCTGCTCCCACAAGAAACTGTTTCGTTTATGGATTTGCATAATGCTAAGTAACCTTGTCCCACCTACACCTACTCGTCCATGGTACTTGTTTAGTCTGCGCCCCTCCCCACCATGTCTCACCTGCTCATCGATGGTGGTCTGCTTCTCGCGGAACTGCTGGCCGAACGCGTTGAGCTCCGTGCGCATGTGGTCACGCTCCACCACGCTCGCCCCGTGCTCGCTGCGCGCCTTGGCCAGCAGCTTGTCCTTGTGCGCCACGTCCAGCCGCAATATATCCATCTCACTCGCCACGATCTTGAGCTTCTCTTCCATCTCTGCAGTGGACTGGGCCGCCGCCTGGGGAGTGACAGGGTTAAGGACAGAATAGCGACAGCAGGTTGGTAAGCGGTTGTGACCCGGTCCGAAAGTAACCGAGATGATTCTACAGCACGCACTTGAGCACTCACGTGGATATAAAAACTATTCCAGAGCAGGAGAAAAAATGATTGCAGGATAATCGATGAGGTCAGTCCCATCAAGCAAGCAACAAGTGCTGAGGTCAACTGTCCACTGTGTCGATGACTGCCCACCATGTCAAGGAAAGAAGCCATGAGTCCATGAGGGACCAAACAAGCCATGAAGCACCAGGGATTAGGTAACCAAGTACTTGATGATCTACGCAAGTAGCCGATGAGCTAACCAAGTGGCCGATGGGCTAACCGAGTAGTCAATGAGTTAACCGAGTAGTCGATGGGCTAACCAAGTTATAGAATGGTTGCAAAAAAACAGAAGCACGTGTCGACCATCCCCGGGACGCTTGACCACATGGGCTCTAGACGGTACGTGGGAAGGGATCCGCCTGCTAACAATCCTGCGGGGCCGAGCTTGGGATTGACAAAGCTGCGTGGTCCTGGTAGAGCTTGACAAGAATGTTTGCGCGGCCCGACCCCCTTACCTGGATCAGGTTGACCGACTTGTTGTGCTGGTTCTTGACACCTTACCTGGATAAGGTTGATGGACTTTGTTGCGCTGCTCCTTGACACCGTCCCTGGATAAGTTTGACCAAACTTGTTGCGCTGGTTCTTGACGCATTACCTGAATAAGCTTGACCAAGTTGTTGTGCTGGTTCTTGGCAACCTACCTGGATGAGGTTGACGAACTTGTTGCGCTGGTTCTTGACCAGGTCGTACAGCTGCGAGAAGTCCTTGAGCTGCGCCCACGTGTCCTTCTTCTTCTTCTTGAGGTCGAGGATTATCAGCTCCTTCACGCGCATGTGCTCCAGCACCGTGTGGTACTGCTGGATCTGGTAGGACCAGGACAAAGGGGCGAGCGCAGAACCAAGGGTCGGGCAAGCAGGGGGCAGGCAAAAGTTCAGAGAACAAGCGCGGATACCAGGGGCAAGTGCAGGCACAGGGACAAGGCGCATTTGGGCGAGCAAGAGGTCAGTGTGGGCACGAGACGAGTGCAGTGTGCCAGCATAGTGTGAGTGGGGATGAATGATCACAGCAGAGGGCATGCAGGAGCCATCGGGGCCTAACGAAGTGGATGTACATGAGTGGATGTACGTGAGCAGACATAACCGAGTGGACGTACCTTCTTGGCGGCCTGCCGGCTGGACCGTTCGCGCTGGCTGGCCAGGTCGGTGATGAGCGCGTTGCGTTCTTTCTCTGAATGCGCCATCTCGCGCACCTCCTTCTCCAGCGTAGTCACCTGCGGCAGGTCGAAAAACCATTGAGTTGCGGCAGCTTGATGGTTAGGGTAAAGGTTGAGGGTGAGGTTTAGGGAGTTGGCAGCTTCATGGTTGGGGTAAAGGTTGAGGGCGAGGTTAAGGGAGGTGGCAGCTTGATGGTCAGGGTAGAGGTTGAGGGTGAGGTTTAGGGAGGTGGCAGCTTGATGGTTAGGGTGAAGGTTGAGGGTGAGGTTTAGAGAGGCGGCAGCTTGATGGTTAGGGTAAAGGTTGAGGTTGAGATTTAGGGAGGTGGCAGCTTGATGGTTAGGGTGAAGGTTGAGGGTGAGGTTTAGAGAGGCGGCAGCTTGATGGTTAGGGTAAAGGTTGAGGTTGAGATTTAGGGAGGTGGCAGCTTGATGGTTAGGTACAGGTATAGGACCACATGCGCTCCTCTCTCATGGGGTATCTTGGGCAACATGTTCACAAAATAAGGTCTGTTCTCTTTGATTGTGAGCATGCAAGAGGGGAGACTTCATGATGGAAATAAAAACACGAAATAGATGGCAAGTGTGCAAATAAGCTGCCATCAAGGCAGCAGAAATGCCGACAATAATCCCAATATTTTTGCCACGCATCGCAGCCTGAACCCCTACTGTGACGTCTCGGTAGCTGTCAATGAAAGACCAAGGGTTTAAACTTCCAAGCAGCAGCAGCAGCAGCAGGCAGCATTCTGGCAAGACCTAGGAGGCCCCCACCCCCACCCTCACCCCACCCCCACCCCCACCCCCACCCCCACCCCCACCCCCACCCCCACCCCCACCCCCACCCCACCCCCACCCCCACCCCACCCCACCCCCACCCCACCCCACCCCACCCCCACCCCCACCCCACCCCCACCCCCACCCCCACCCCCACGTCATCTCTGAGAACACTAAAACATAATACCTGCGCATATCCCGTGGCCATCTAACTCTTGGCTGTTCCAACGTAAGGAAACTCTCCATCAGTCCAGGACTGCCACATGTCCTGGCATAGATACGCGTGCACGCGCCTACCTCAAGGTAGGTGCGCTGGAAGTCCAGGTTCATGTCCTTCCCGGCCGCCTCCTTCTTGAGGTAGACGCTCATGTGGATGTCCACGTCCTTGCGCAGCTCCTCCAGTTGCACCGCCTGAGGGGAGGGGGGGGGGACGAATGAGGGGGGAGGCAAGCCAAGAATGTTGGAAGGAAGTGTGTGCTTGTGTGCGTGTGTGTGTGCGCGCGCATGTGTTGACAGTGCATGCACTAACACTTGAGTGGCTGGCGTTGCAGTAGGTGTTGGACAGGACAGTTGGCAGTTGGTGGACAACATGCACGGGTGGGTGGATAATTCCAGTCTCTTGGTCGAAGGGGGGGGGAGGGGAGAGGGGGTTGGGCATGGGGCTTATGGGTGGAAGAGAGAGGGGGGGGGGGGGGGGGAGGAGAAATGTGGACAAAGAGGGGTGCAGATGAGAGGTAGGATTGTAATTTGGAATGGGCACAAAAAGGTGGGCGGGACTAGTGTGTGACCGCACTAGGGATATCGCTCACATAAGGTAGGCTAGATAGCAAACCGCGAGACAACGGGACACGCTTTGCATGCGTGCAGATCAATCTGGGCTGGACAAATACATGTCCATGCTCTACGATTCAACATTAGCTCCTTACGCTGTACCTTAGTTAGGAGGTCATGCAGCACAAGGAGTGGTACTCAGCTCCCAGACAACGGAGGCAGCTAACTAGCAATCACCACGGTGGGAGCGTTCTACAAAGGAGTGTTCCCAAGTCTAGCACCTCACCAGTGCAAACTCCCACAAGCCAGCCATGGTTTGCCGCTGGGCAGAACAAAAAGCGCGCCCTACACAGGTGCAGCGTTGGTCAATAAACATCAAAGTGCCAGTCAGAACACATCCGAGTTGCTGGTCGATAATGGCAAACTAAACAGAAATGGAGGAGAGAACGGGGGAGGCACCAAGAAGTGACTTACGGCGCGATTGCCATGTACAACGTCACATGCGTGCCCATAAATATGCGTGCCCACCCACCAGCTTCTTGTTGTCGGCGGTGACGGAGCGCAGCAGGTTCTCTGCGTTGGCCTTCATGTTCTCCAAGGGGGGAACCGTGGCTTGCAGCTGCACCATGCGCGATCCCCAGGGGTCAAGGGGCAAAGGGCAGGGGGCAAGGGACAAGGGCAGGTAAGGAGCAAGGACAAGGCAAGGGGCAAGGAAGGGAGAGGGTCATGGGTGAGTATAGTGGAAAAGGAAAGGAAGGCATGATTACCCCCCATTAAATTCAGGCATGCGGCAGTGGGATATCTTCTTATAAATCAATGTTCACAAAGGCACGTGGAGGCCTAGCAATGGGCTGGCAGAAGAGGCAGGCAACTTTTCTGTCAGACAGGGCTAGGCTGTGAGCTTGATGTTCTTTTTAAAGGAACCACTTATGGGTCCATGAATGCGGTCCATGAATGGGCCGAGTAATGAGGGCTGTGGATGGGGCAGAACAACGCAAAGGAGGGCAACCGGATGCGAACAATGGCTGCTGCGGTGCTGTCATATCAGCGCCCAGCGAGAGGAGGCGGCATCAACTATGCATGGCAGCACCAGTCTACCTGCTGACAGCGGGCCCAGTGAACCGGCGTGCATGCACCTTGCTATGTGGAGGCAGCATACTTGGTCATGAAATGTTCAGTTGTTCCCACGCTCACTTTCTTGAGAGCCTCCTCTAGGAACATTTAAATACCTATTTGTGATTGACTATGACTTGCACTCCAGCGCCTGCTCCAGCATAATAATCATACACAGCTACAACCACACTACTGTATGCGTTGCCCTCACCTGCTCCGATGCCTGTTCCAGCACAAAATTAATGAACCGTTCGTACCATCTACGTAGCCCTCTCACCTGCTCGAGCGCCTGCTCCGCGCGCTTATACTTGCGCAGCATGGTGTCGCGCTCCTTGATGCGCCGCTGCAGCTGGTCGCTCTCGTGCTTGGCTGTCGCCACCGCCGCCTTCATCTTGATGTCCAGATTCACCTGGTCGCCCAGCAGCTGGTCCGCCTCCAGACCGGCTTCCTCCAGGTCCTTGCGGATGTCGTCCGCCGAACGCTCCTGGCAGCCAGCAGGATGGCGAGGTGATGGTAAGAATCGCGGTTGTGAGAGCGGTGTGTGACACACTGGCAGTAAAGACAAAGGTGGTGTGATGATACTGGTGACGGCACGCGGAGGGTGGGCATGGTGATGGTGGTGGTGGTGGTGGTGGTGGTGGTGGTGGTGGTGGTGGTGGTGGTGGTGGTGGTGGTGGTGGTGGTGGTGGTGGTGGTGGTGGTGGTGGCGGTGGCGGTGGCGGTGGCGGTGGCGGTGGCGGTGGCGGTGGCGGTGGCGGTGGCGGTGGTGGTGGTGGTGGTGGTGGTGGTGGTGGTGGTGGTGGTGGTGGTGGTGGTGGTGGTGATGGTGGTGCCGTAGGCGGCATGACAGGGTTCATGTTATTGCTGACAGCAGTCAGAGCGGGTACTGTGGTAAGCAAGGGGGGGACAAGGTGGTGACTGAAGTCTGGGTGACTGAAGTCTCAGTGATGACGGCAATGATGGGTCTCTCATCATGCGGTGCGCCGATGCTGGAGAATTGGCTGCATGGCGGTGGCGGGGGTGGCAGAAGACAGCCCTGTAAACGTGCCTCCTCGCGCGCAACAAGGGTTCAAACTCAAAAGGGTGCATTATGCTCTGGAATGTTTTGTCCTCGGTCAAGCTGCTCCACGTGGAAATGCATCACACGACCTCTCCGTGTAAAAAAATCTTGGTGATGAAGTTGAACGTGCTATGTGGCCCCCCATGGCCCCCCATATGGCACGTCCTGTTTTCCTCTTTCCCCCCTCCCACGTCTCCGTTCCCTCCCGCGCCCCCACCTTTTGTTCCGTCTGCACACGCAGCTTCTCAAGCGCGGCGGCCTGTCGCCCGTACTCCTCGGTCTGCTGCTTGACCTTCTTGGTCTGCGAATCCGCCTCCACCTCCACCTCGTGGATCTGGCGCACGCAACAAAACAGGGAAGCATGGCGCAGATGTCAACGCAACACCATGGCACCCACTAAAAACGTGAGCACGCACACCCACAAAAGCATGCAGCCACATGCCATGGCACGATATGCCACGCCACGCCACGCCACGCCACACCACGCCACACCACGCCATACCATGTAAGCACACAATGAAATGTGAGCACCTTGACACAACGCCCTGGCACAGCACGCCACCCAATACAATGTAAGCAGGTAGAGACCGTGACCAAAGACCAGAGCAGAACACACGCCGTGCAAGCAGGTACCAGACGCTGCGTCTCATTGCCCCTCCCATTCCATGGCCCTTTGAGCCTTGTTTTCATCGCTCCTGGCTCTATCCACTTTCGACCCTCTTTCCCCCCCACAGCAAAACGTAACGTTTGCCCATATGATGTCCTCCACCCCTCTTCCCCCCAAACCCAATAGTTTCTCCCCCCTACCTTTGGCTTACAAACCCCTAGCGTCTTAAAAACCCCAACCCAACCCACGCCCCTCTCTCCGCCCCCATGCGCCCCCCTTTCGGCCCCCCAATCACCCCACGCGCCCCCCCCCCCACCCCCCACCCCCCCACCCCCCACCCCCCACCCCCACCCCCCACCCCCACCCCCACCCCCCACCCCCCACCCCCCACCCCCACCCCCACCCCCACCCCCACCCCCACCCCCACCCCCACCCCCCACCCCCCACCCCACCCCCGCACCTTGTCAAGCAGCCTCTGCTCGGTGATCTTTGCGTTGCGTATTTGGTTGTAGATCACGTCGGACTGCTTGCGTATCTTCTCCGGCACGCCTTCGATCTTGGCCAGCATGTTCTTCTCCGCAAGCTCTGCCGCCTCGCGCGCACGAATCGCGTCCATCACCTCCTCGTAGCGCTCGCGCGCCGCGTCAATCTGGGGGGGGGGGGCAGCATGAGGGACGGGTGCGAGCATGTACACGTCAATACAACAACATGGACCATGAGTGTCGTGTCGATCTGCTGCTGCTGCTGCTGCTGCTGCTGCTGCTGCTGCTGCTGCTGCTGCTGCTGCTGCTGCTGCTGGTGTTGGTGTTGGTGTTGGTGTTGGTGCTGGCGGTGCTGGCGGCGGCGGCGGCGGCGGCGGCGGCGGCGGTGGTGGTGGTGGTGGTGGTGGTGGTGGTGGTGGTGGTGGTGGTGGTGGTGGTGGTGGTGGTGGTGGTGGTGGTGGTGGTGGTGGTGGTGGTGGTGGTGGTGGTGGTGGTGGTGGTGGTGGTGGTGGTGGTGGTGGTGGTGGTGGTGGTGGTGGCGGTGGCGGTCATGGCGGCCCCACACCGAGTAAGGGCATGCAGCGAAAGGCATGCCAACGAAGTTAATATTTTTTATAAAATGTTTATAATTTTGTCCATTATACCAACAATGTACAGGTAGAGAGGCTGCACCAACCATGATCAGACAAGCATGTCCGTGTGTCCAGGCCAGGACAAAGGTATCACGGTAGCGGCGCATGGGATGCTCACCATGTGGGACCCCCTCTTGGCCCCCTCTTATAAACATAGGTCCCATCATGCACACCACCAATGGAGCCGAGCCCTGAGAAAGCCGCCCCTCCCAATGCTTCCCAAGAATGGTTGTCAGCACCAACCCATGTCCCGACGCTTGCTGTCTCGCCTTCCCCATGTACTCGACCAGGTTAGACTTGTCTCATGCTCTCACCTCGCCCTTGTACTTGACCAAATTTGGCTTGTCGGCTTCGATCGCCTCCTGCAGCTCCAAGATATCTTTCTGCACGATCGGATTGCGTGGGTAGGGTGCGGGGGATGGCATCGGAAATGGGGAGCGGGATGGCATGGGCGATTAAAATAGATAACGTGCATGCAAAGGGGCTTGATGGCGTGGTGATGGCATACGCGTCCGCAGTTGATGGCCACCCACACACAGTGGCGCACCCCCCACGCATACTGTCACAGGCCACGAGTGGCTACCCATGGCGGCACAAATGGTGGAATCCGTAACCCTTGAGACGATGGATCGCCCCCGTGAAGCCTAGCAAGTCCAGCAGTAGCCAGTCACTCACAACAAGCCCAAGGATGGATCATAGACACGACATGCGGGCAGGTGCAATCTTAAGCAAGGCCTGGATATCGCCGCGCAATCATCCCGCGGGTTCAAATGGGAGCATTGCGCCAGGTAGGCCAACGGCTCCGCTTCATCGCAGTCATTGCTGCGGGACGGGACGGGAGAACGATGGGTAGGGCGGCCACCGGCCATCACCGCTGGCTGCTCCGCCACTATGCCCCACAAATCCTTGACCCTGCAGGGAACCAGGGGTAAAGGAGAAACACCCCCAGTGCCCATCTATGCGGTGCATTCCCAAGAAAAGGGGCGCGCACCCCCTGGCCGGCTGCCCCCTGTATCTCCACTCCACCCTCCCGCCTTTGACGTGGCACCCCACGCGGCCACCATCATCCCAACCCCATACGTCCCACAGCCACCGCGCACACAGTTACTTCGCCCCTAATAACTGAGAAATCCTGCCACTTTCAACTCTAGTGGGGGCAGCCCACTCAAAGCCTAGGACTGCTCCCCGCCCCTCCTATAATCAGGGTTTGGGGGTTCCCCCCATCTTCTCCCCTTTGTTCCCATCCACCCCCACATTCGTCTGCCACTCCCCTTCTTAATTTAGGCAACCCACCACGCCACCGTCACCTTCATCTGCCACCCTCCCCTTCCCTCCTTAGCACTACCCCTATATCCTCTTTATCCTACGCCCCCCCCCCCCCGCCCCCTACAGCTTCATCTGCCCCTCCCCTCCTTAAAATTCACCCCGCCCCCCCCCACAGCACCTTCATTTGGCGAATCTGCGGCGCGAGCAGCGCGGCGTGCTCCCTCTCCAGCTCCTCCAGCTGCTGCTGCGCCTCGTCCTTCTGCCGCTCCAGCTCGGCCACCTCGAGGCGGTACATCTGCTCGCGCTCCTTGGCCATTGCTACCTCGCTCTCCGCGTGCTCCGCGTCCTCGCGCAGCACGTCCACCAGCGAGGTGGCCTGCGACGTCACGCCGCTCGTGCGGTCCAGGTGCGAGCGCTCCGCCTGGGGTGGGGGGGGGGAACCAGTGAGAGGGTAGGGGAAAGAGGGGGGAAAGAGGGGCCAGACAGACAGACAGGGGGGGAGGGGAGGGAAGCCAGAGAGAGAGAGCGGGGGGAGGGGAGAACGAACAGATAGGCCGAAAGGGGAAAGAGGGAGGGCAGGGCGTGCGGCAAGAGAGGGCGCGGTTAGGGGAAGAGAGAGCAGGTTGGGGGAAAGGGAGAGGCCGAGATGGGGGGACCAGAGAGGGCGGGGTGGAGGGGAAAGGGCAGGGTAGGGGGAGAAAAAGGGCCAAACGACAGAGAGGGCAGTCGAAGGGTGGGGCGTGGCGGGGAGAAAGAGAGAGGGCAGGGTGGGTATTTTGGGGGGGAAGGGTGACAGAGGTCAGGGTAGGGGGCTAGCGGGCGTGGTGGCACCGAAACGGAGCCATGGAGGAGGTGGCAGTGAGCGGTGGACAGCAGGCCGGTGATAGGATACGGTTGCCTGCACGTCTAGTGGAAAGACATTCCACAGGCAGATGCCTGCCAGCAAGACAGGAGACCGTTGCCTCGGCTGCTAATCAGAAAACCAACTCCTTAACATTGATTGCTACCGCTGCACGTTCGGTGTCCCAACTGGTGCGAGACGTTGGTTGGCTTGCATGATCCAACATTGGGCAATCTACCTGAATCAAGCATGCACACTCATGCTCGCTCGCTCGCTCCAGCAGAGCCACACGTCCTTCCTTGATTGCACTTGACAAACCTGCCTGCTTGCTCAAACTTTAACAAAACACACAGGCTCGCTGTCCCCCCTCACCTGCAGCCGCTGGTTGAGGCTCTTGGCTTCCTGCAGTGCGCTCTTTTCCGCTGCCATTGCGCGCATGACCCATGCGTGCATCTCCAAGAATCTGCCAGGGGAGGGGGGGGGAGGGCAAGGAAAACGAGAGATGGTGGGGAAGAATACGGAGCAGCGGGAACGTGCATGGGCACATGGTGATGTGTGGCAGCATACCCGAGGAAGGCGAGCGCCAGGACAAGTTGGTAAGGAACGGCGGCCAGCGTCCAAGGATGGGGTATCCAACAAGAACAGAAGGACGAAAAAATAGCCTTCAAGAAGAAGATAAGAAAAGGGCGGTTGCAAGGCAAAACTATAGAAGCTAACACCCGCATAATAGGAGGACGACTTGAATACATGGGGCAAGACTTGAAATATATGGGGCCAGAGTAAGCACATATGGGGCCAGAGTAAGCACATATGGGGCCAGAGTAAGCACATATGGGGCCAGAGTAAGCACATATGGGGCCAGTGTTAGAAGAACATTAGGGCCATTGGATTTCGCAAGTGCGTCCGGCAAAGACCATAGGGGTGTTGTTGGCTGGGAAAGAGAACTGGGGTGATGAGCGAGAGTTGCGCATGGGGTGGGGCCTGGTTGGGGCGCAATGTGACCCGCCATTGCAGGGGTGGACACAGTCACAAGACAGACCCAGGGAGTGGAACGGCATGATTTAGGAGAGGATACACGAAAAAAACAAAGGCCATCCCGTTGCTCATCAGCACATTAAGCAACATGAGAAAGTCCAGAAGAGAGTGCCAGCCAGCCAGGGGGTGCCTGAATGCCGGCCAGCCAACGGCAAGGGGTGTGCCATGGAGGGGCCGGATGGGGCAACCATGTAGCTGGGCATGGGAGCAAAGAGGGGCGTGTTATGGAGGTGTGCGTAGGAGGCCCATCATACTCATGAGGCTAACCATGTTGATACTGACCTAAATGATACTAGATACTGAATGATACTGTACTTAATGATACCATACTGGGTGAGGAGGCCATGCAGGTTGCCAAAAATATTATGTTTTCGTTCGTCATGGCATTCTATTTTTCTTGCTTACTAGTGACAGCGAGACACGAAAGGGACTATACTGGAGCAGGTCAGAAGGTGACAAGGATGCCAGTGATGCGCTTGCCACGCCAGAGTCGGTTGTTGGTATCTGCTGACGAAAGCCACAGAGCTACCGTGCCAGACAAATGCTATCACTAGTACTGTCTCCATGGCCGTCCCTGCTGACAGCAGGCATAATCCGCAAGCTATGTGCAGCTACATCCTAGAACTGGCGGTTGTTTATAAGCTGGCCCCCCTGGCCAGCATGCCGGTGCAAAGTGGCCTGACGTGTACATGTGTTGAGAAAGACAGCTGCTTACTCGACACACACGCTCGGTGGTATAGCGGCGTACGTTGGCTGTGATACGATCTTACCCTGTAAACGCGAAGTTCTTATCATGCAGCTAATTATTTTGCCGTCATATTGGTCAGCCTGGCGCAAGTAATGAGCAGCCCTGCCAGTAGGGACGGTAACAGCCCGGCCTGCTCGTCACTATTACATCTGCGATACAGCATCTATTGCAGGACGCAATCTCACTGACAATGAGTCCCCACGGCGTGTTTCGCGTCCCTCTGTTGTCGACCTCGCATATAACGAGTAGTAACGTGCATTGGCGATGAGGGGAGATGCATGAGGTTGGGGAAATTATGGAAACGTACTTTTTCCGACACAGGTCCGCCTTCTCCGGATCAAGCTGCCCATTGCTCTGAAGTTCGTCCAGCTCCTTAAGGACAGCATCGTTAGATACATCAATGGCTGGAGCAGGTTCGCTCGATTGCGTAATACCAGCATCAAATTCCTCCATTGGTGTATCGCCTGCTAAGGGCTTGTTACCAGCTAATAATCTCAAACGTCGGCATGATATACGTTCTAACTAACGAAACGTACTGCATTTTATTTCGCCAATGCTAACCTAGACACGCGCGCTTCCAGCGATGGCGTCCCATCCGCATAATTCCCTGCCAAATTAAGGTATCCCTCTCCCCCATTCCAGAGTATGCTACATCAGGGCTGCGAGATACTGGCTAAACGCTCGATCACTTGATGCAGTCGGTAGCATGAATAACTTTTTATTCAAGCCTTTACAAGTCCTGCGTTGGCCATCGCCATTACTCGTGTGTATTGCCTCGCTCTGGCCCTTTTTTATGACCCAGGCAACCTCGTCTCGAAATAGGTAACAGACAACCACAGAGGGACGGGAGGCGGACGCCAGCAGCATGCCCGAGTGCAATATATGCGGGGAAAACATGGGACGGGAAAACATGGCGCGGCGAATTATGAGTTGCATGCGGCCTTGGTTGAGTGCCGACTGCCTAGTGCTGACTGGCTGGGGGCGCGGCGCGTTGCGATGTGCGGCAGTCAGCCTCGCAAGTTGCTGTTGTTGTTGTTGTTGTTGTCCACGCAAGTATAAATGCCTCTAGAGTTGAGCCTAGTTGACGCGTTGACAGGGACACGTGGTGCGCACGTCGTTACGTTGCTGCCAAAGATCCAAAAGCAGGAGTGCAGGTCTGCAGGATCCAAGCTCTGAACTCCCCGCACTTGTCGTCAGTCGTCACAGCGACGTGCCGAGTCTAACAAAGATCTTGTGGCACGATGCGTCGTGGCTATGGACAGGTGCCCCTTGCTGCACTGGTCACAGCTGTGATCGCGGGGAAAGCTGGAAGGGCTTAAAGAGCTGTTGACAGGCCGCTGTGGTTGCTGTTCGGAGAGAATACACTAAGACGCCGTTTCGACTTCAGGAATGGAGCTATCGCGTATTGGCCTTTGTGGCCTTGCCGTTATGGGCCAGGTATGGCCAGAAATTATGAATGCATGGTGTGTTTTTTATGTGTCTGCAAGCAATCGGCATCGTCATCTCAAGCAATTGTGGCTTTTCATTTGCAATGAAGCTTCTGAGTTACGATATAGCTTCTGGGCTGAACTCAGAAATCTGATATTACTTCTCGGGCTGCACGTTAGCTTTTCCCATCTGTATCTTGAAAGCTGGCTACCCCTAAGGGATTTTTTTGTGCGCGTGTGTGTCTACTGCACGAACTGCCTACACTCTTTACCACCTTACACAACGTAATGCTCACACGCCGTCGCGGCCATAACAGAATCTGGCTTTGAACATCGCATCGAAGGGTTTCCGCATCTCCGTCTACAATCGTACCGTTAGCAAAGTGGATGAGACGGTGGAGCGTGCCCAGAAGGAAGGCAACCTCCCGCTCGTGGGCTTCCATACCGTGGAGTCGTTCGTTAAGTCCATCCAGAAGCCCCGCTGCATCATCATCCTCGTCAAGGCCGGCACGGCGGTGGATCAGACAATTGCCGGACTGAAGGAGTTCCTGGAACCCGGCGATTGCATCATCGACGGCGGCAACGAGTGGTACGAGAACACGGAGCGGCGCATGGCGGAGTGCGCTAAGGACAACATCCTGTACATGGGCATGGGCGTGTCCGGTGGTGAGGAAGGCGCGCGCCATGGGCCGTCCCTGATGCCAGGTGGCACCCAGGAGGCATACAAGCTGTTTGAGGACGTGGTCATCAAGGCAGCGGCGCAGGTTCGTGGGAGGGGACCGGGGGGGAGGGCATAGTAATACCAGCGTGCCCATCATGTAATGATCCTGGCGCCGGTCCTATATGTGTGCGAGTCTGTGCGTGTGTTTCCTGGTTTCCAATCGGAATCTGCGGCCTCGCAAGGCAACCCTTATCCCAGGGGTTGGTTTCCGTACTTGTTGATTGCGTAAGCTCCCTACATGCGTGGCTGTGAGAATTATCAGTCTGGACTGTGGAGGAAAGCACAGGTGCTGGCACCCATGTGGTTGAAGGCTAAGGTAAGAAGAAAAAGGTTAAACGTTCAGAAGGTTGTGAACTTTCTTCATAAAAGGTTACAAACTGCGGCTGTGGGGTTCCCCCATGTGGGCTGCCTGTAGCAAGGTCAATGCGCCCACACCCTTTCTCTCCTTCCTTCTCGTCAAGTAGGCATGCAGCGGAGGAGGCACCGTCCTGGACATGCAGCACATGAGAGGCCGTCCGTGGTCAGAACGGTACAGCTTGGGGCTGATCTCGCACAGCCCAGCTGTCAAAACAGGTATATGGACATAACCCCGCCTGCCAGCCATCCCTGCCCATTTGTCAGTCGAGATGGGTGGGGAATCAGCAGGAAAGTTGGGGGCAGTGACATCTGTTTTAGTTGGAGGGCGCGTGGGCCAAAACGTGAGATTTGTTTGTGCTGGTTGGGCAGATAGCCCTGACAGGATCCAGGGTAGGATTGTATCATTTTGGGGGTGAGCATTGTTCAGTATCTGTAGTCATCCGCTTGCATGCTTCCTGTATATGTCTATGCTTGCGGAAGATGCTCTATGTGTGGAGACCTCATGATTGCTTCGTACCCTTGCAGGGTCCACCCACCCATCCCCACGCATCCCCTACCGCGTTAGCCATGCCTGGTGAAGAGCGTGTCGTAGCTGGCAGGACAGTTGCCTTTGTGATGCACTTGCCTAATTCTTGTCGCATTCACGGCCATGCCGCGGGTATCCTTGTGGGCCTCTCCCTCCTCCCTTCCCCCCAATGGGCAACCCCCCCAGGTGGACAGCTCCCCCTGTGTGACGTACGTTGGCCCCGGCGGGTCGGGCAACTTTGTCAAGATGATCCACAACGGGATCGAGTACGGTGACATGCAGCTCATCGCCGAGGCGTAAGTGGGGGAGCACGGTTCTCACTGTGTTGCTGCTGAGGCGTAAGGGGGGGGGGTCGACGAGGCGTAAGTGGGGGGGGTCCACGAGGCGTAAGTGGGGGGGGTCCACGAGGCGTAAGTGGGGGGGGTCCACGAGGCGTAAGTGGGGGAGCACTGATGTATTATAATAGATTGCTGACGTGTTAGTGGGGGGGATGGGGGCTTCCTCCACCGAGGCGTAATGGGGAGACAATGGTGTTCATTAGATTATGACAAAGCTGTCCGTGGGGGTGTGGTCACCGAGGCGTCAGTGGGGGCCAAGAGGGGCATGGATTTGATTGTGGGGGCACGCGGATTCGATTGATATACCTGCTGAGGCGTAAGTGGGAGGCTTCATTTGGGGGCTGCAAGTGGGGGCTTACATGGATCTGATTGCCAAGACGTACATGGGTGGGAACGGGGGAGGGTGGGGGCAAATCTTCTTCTGGTGGCGTCACTTTGGAATGGGGACATTGACCCACAACTAGTGAATGGGTGGCTGAGCGCCTCTTCTTCTGTACATATGTGGTGCTGCTGTTTAGATGGGCAATGTGAAGCACTCTTTTGGTGGGGGAAACACTCTTTTCGTGGAAGCATGGAGGGGGGGGGGGGGGGGGGGGGGTCGGCACCTCGTGGCGATGCGTGTTGGATTTCTTGGCTTCCAAGGTGGCCTCCTGTGTGCTTAAGTTAATGCTGAGATGAGGCATGGATGGGACGCCTAGACCATGATGTGGCACACATTTGCGCTGACCAAGCTTGCTCCCTTGCTTTGAATGCCATGCCTTGGACGGTGGCCGATGTGCTGCATGAGCATTTGCCCACAAAACATGGCACTTGCCAACAAACCTGGCCTTGCTGCCGAACCTGCCGCATGGCACTGAACCTGCCACTTGCTGCCAAATATGCCACCTGGCCACGTTGGGCGTCCCACTCTTCCCCCCTCAGCTACGACATCCTCAAGAACGTGGCGGGGCTGACCAACGATGAGCTGGCGGCCACCTTCCGCGAGTGGTGCGTTTGCCAGCAATCAAACAAGCACTCCTGTTGATGGGCCGTGTGGGGAGGGGGGGGACGCGCGCGTGCGTGTTAATGTGCCTTCTGTGGGTGTGGGTGTGGGTGTGGGTGTGGGTGTGGGTGTGGGTGTGGGTGTGGGTGTGGGTGTGGGTGTGGGTGTGGGTGTGGGTGTGGGTGTGGGTGTGGGTGTGGGTGTGGGTGTGGGTGTGGGTGTGGGTGTGGGTGTGGGTGTGGGTGTGGGTGTGGGTGTGGGTGTGGGTGTGGGTGTGGGTGTGGGTGTGGGTGTGGGTGTGGGTGTGGGTGTGGGTGTGTGCGGTCACTATATCACAGTTCAGTAGTGTGTATATCATCGTGTAAAATGGTGTCTCTCCTTCCCAGACATCACCACCTTGCGCCCTGGCTTCACCGGTGTGCGCCCTGAAATTAGTATTTTGCCTCACTTCACTCCACGTCCACCTGAACGGTCCCCGCAGCCCGTAGCGTGCGCCACCATCGCCCCACCATTGTAATGCCCACCCTGTCATCCCCGCACCCATACGTATGCCCTAATCGCGCCACACTCCAAGCATGGGCCGCCATCCTGTCAACGCGTACACAAGCATCGTCCCTTGACACAACTATCATGTGCCCCCCATGATGCATGAACACCCCTAGTATACACCACCATGCCCTCACACCTGTGGGTGCGCCTTCCCTCTCCCCACGCTTAACACGCCTTGTTTCACGCGCTTGCTTTCCCGCGACAGGAACAAGGGCGAGCTGGACAGCTTTTTGATCGAGATCACTGCGCGCATCTTCGCCAAGGAGGACGACCAGGGCGCGGGCGGGGCCCTGGTGGACAAGATCGTGGACAAGACAGGCAGCAAGGGCACCGGCAAGTGGACTGTGCAGCAGGCGGCGGACCTGGGCGTGGCCGCGCCCACAATTACCGCGTCGCTGGATGCGCGCTACATGTCCTCGCTCAAGGAGGAGAGGCAGGCCGCCGAGAAGGTGAGATGGGGGAGGCAGGCGGCTGAGAAGGTGAGGGGAGGGGGGAAGGGTTGCTGAGATGTGAGGGGGGGAGGGCAGGTGGCCGAGCAGTTGAGGAGGTGCGTGAAGCTGACTATGCTTTCTCGCTCTGGCCTGTGCTTGTAGGGCACATGCTTCAGCGCATGGCTCTCCCCTCTCTTCAGTCAGCCAGCCGCACCCAGACACTACCCTGTTGCAACCTGGATGATTGGCCTGCTGTATTTCGTTGGCGTTCTTGACAAGTCCCTGTTTCCTGTGCATCGTCCGATCATGACACCTTGCGCACTCCCCTGCTGTGCTTCTTCCCCATGGCCCATCATGCTCCGCGGCGCCGCTATCATGTCGCATGACCATGCTCGATGCATAGACCATGCTCAACATCTTGTGCATGATGCTCAATGTATGTATGATTGCATTCTCTGTGGACCGTGCGCAGGTGTTCGACCTGCCGCTGTCGGCGCCCGTTGCGGACAAGGCGGCGCTGATTGCGGATGTTCGTTCGGCGCTGTATGCGAGCAAGATCTGCAGCTACGCACAGGTGGGCACGCGTGGCTGGCTGTTTCCTTAATCATGTACAGGTGGGCGGGCACGTGTGGTTGGCATGCACGTGCTATGCTCATGTGATCACGTGCACACCTCCGCAGTGATCACCTGAGCACTTGCGCAGGTGAGCATGCGCGGCAGGCGGTTTTCTTCGTTTCTCCTCACATAGAACGGGCCATGTATGCCAGCGCACGCATCACGCGTTTTGGCACATGTGCACGCTGTGATCACACATGCAGGTGGCCGTCTCATCTGTACAAACAGGGTTGCATTGCATGCGCGCCCATACTGCCTGCGCGGGCTTATGCGTCGGGATCTTATTTTGTGTTGGGTCGGGCTGCTTTCTAGTGTTGCAAGAAAGGGCACGCGACTGACCACGCGAGTGCTTTTGCGGGCCAGTACGTGTGGAGTGGGGCCAGGCCACGTGTGCACGTAACACTTAAGTTTCACGATTGGTGGATGCATATGGATTTGGTGATGGGTCGAGTGCGTAAATGCATGGTGTGGCATGACATTAAACACGGCATGTATGTACAGGCCCTACTTATGAGCCTAGTTGCATGCCCAGCATATTCCTTATCTGTTGTTACCCTGCCTGCCTTGATGACCCAGGGCATGAAGACTTTCACGTGCGGTGGCGCACCCTTCTTGCGCACACTCCTGCCCGCTTGTGTCTTATTGTCCTGTGTGGCTCAGGGCATGGAGCAGGAGATCTAATTGAATGAGTTTCAGGAGAGCATGATCCTAGCATCCTAGCATCCTAGCATCCTAGCCTCCTAGCATCCTAGCATCCTAGCATCCTAACACCCAAGCACACTAGCATCCAAGCATCCTAGCATCCTAGCACCCAAGCACCCTAGCACCCTAGCACCCTAGCACCCTAGCACCCTAGCACCCTAGCACCCTAGCACCCTAGCACCCTAGCACCCTAGCACCCTAGCACCCTAGCACCCTAGCATCCTAGCACCCTAGCACCCTAGCACCCTAGCACCCTAGCACCCTAGCACCCTAGCACCCTAACACCCTAGCACCCTTTGGTCCTTTGTGGCTCAGGGCATGAACATCATCCTGTTATCCCAAATCCTATCATCCTATCTACCTCATGCTGCGCAGGGCATGAACATCATCCTGTTATCCCAAATCCTATCATCCTATCTACCTCATGCTGCGCAGGGCATGAACATCATCCTGTTATCCCAAATCCTATCATCCTATCTTCCTCATGCTGTGCAGGGCATGAACATCATCCGCGCGAAGAGCATGGAGAAGGGCTGGAACCTGGACCTCGGCGCGATGGCGCGCATCTGGAAGGGAGGCTGCATCATCCGCGCCGTTTTCCTCGACCGCATCAAGCAGGCCTTTGACCGCGACCCGAACCTGCCCAGCCTGCTCATGGACCCGGCATTTGCCAAGGTAAAGGGGGGAGGGGGGGCCCATGTCAAAGGTGGACGGGATGAGCCAGCGTGCTCATGAATCCGGCGTTTGCTAAGGTAGGGGATTGAATCAGAGTTTCCAAATGTAGGTGGCGGCACCAGGACTTGCAGTGGTAGTGGGGAAAACAGTGTTTGCAAAGGTAGGGGTGTGAGTTCATTCGTTTGGGAAGGTACGAGGGGGCTATACGAAGAAACCATTTTGTAAAAATTCTTTTGGTAGGCCAAGGGTCGTTATGTGAAGGCCGGGGTCGTGCAGGTAAGGGGCAGCGTTTGCACAGATGAGTGCATACACATGCATGTATACGCATGGGTGTGTGCATGGGTATCATGTCTGTGTTGGAAGCATGGGTGTGGGCATGGGTATCGAGTCTGTGTTGGCAGCATGGGTGTGGGAATGGGTATCGTGTCTGTGTTGGAAGCATGGGCGCTGAGTCATTCCGTATGCGACGTCTACGTTGTGCAGGGCACCAGCACCAGTGCTAGATCCAGCAATGCATTATGGACAGCTTAGGTCACAACGCAGCAGTCGCATCTCTGGGCAGATGCCGTATCCTGCATCTGAACAGTCTTTTCACTCGGCATCTTGGATGCACTCCGTATGAGAGTGCTGATGGGTAGAGTAACAGCTGTCTCGACCCCCCCCCGTCCCCCTGGCACTCTTGTTTCCACGCTCAAGCCAGGCCAGGTTGCCACTGGGGCTAAATTTGTTGATGATACGGCGTCTGCTTCTGTCCCCCATGGACATGCCACATTGCCCCTGTACGACATGTCCTTGGTTGCGCAGGAGCTGACGGAGCGTCAGGCCGCGTGGCGCCGCGTGGTCAACCTGGCCGTCAACAACGGTATTGGTGTCCCCGGCATGTCCACCTCCCTATCCTATTTCGACACCTACCGCAGGGGCCGCCTGCCGGCCAACCTGATCCAGGCGCAGCGCGACCTGTTTGGTGCCCACACGTACGAGCGCACAGACAAGGAGGGCTGGTTCCACACGCAGTGGTAACCGGGTGCTCAAGATTATTGCTAGAGAGAACGTGAGCGGCCATCTGTGTGCATAGGTCACATATAGGCCGCATAACGTGATGGTTTAGGGATGGTGGGAGTATGGAAACCTGACAAGCTCTCTATGGGCCACATAGACGATTAGAGGTTTGGGGGGATGCGTTTATTTATCCTGGCTGGACCATCATGTTGTGTTGCTTTATACAACAACTGTGTAAGCTAACGTCAAGGATATGAGGATGATCAATTTGTCTATATTACTAAGTCGTCTATCATTTCTATGTGCTCTTATTACTAAGTCGTCTATTACTTTTCACCGACTAGACCGAATTCGATTTCAATTTCAATTCGGACGTCTAAGGGTCCGACTTAGATTTTCACCGATGTGTCCAAAAAGGATCACTTATACACTCGACATCTCCGCCAAACCTCATCGACTGAGTTTCGAAACAACCCACGAACGCCGTAGATGCAGATCCAACGGAGCAAACAACGTCACGACCGATGAATTCTGAGAAGCTTGCGCGTGCGTTAATTGAGAGAGAAATCCTTGGTCGCATGGGCCTTACTGGTGAGATTGAGCTGGTCGCCCACCGCCTTCCCCGCGCGCGGGGTAAGGCAGGGGCGCCCCCGCTCCTTCTAACCTTTAAGAACCTGGCGGACAAGATTTCTTTTCTCCGACGCCGCAAGCGGCTCGAGAAGACTCTCTTCACCCTTGACGACGACTTGACCCTGGCGCAGCAACAACGGCGACGGGAGCTATGGCCGACCTACCTCCAGCTCCGGCAGACCAAGGCGGGGCAGCCGGTGTACTGGAAGGGGGCGGCCATCTACGTCGGCCACAAACCCTGGCATGCGACCCCCTCGGCCCCAACGACTCCAGACGCCCCAGCTTAGGGGAATACCAAAGAGACAACCAGCGCAGGCCAGAAATCGGGAGAATCCGGACCATGGTAGCTCGAGCCTGCCGTTATCTTTTCCGCGTTTTCGAGTCGTTCAGGATGATGAAGATGAATGGTGATGGAAATGTGTATCCTTGTGCATTGAAATTATGGCTGGCTTACGTGTGGAGCGACTAGATGACCTAGACGGTGGGGCCGGAAACAGCATGCTTGATCAGGGCGTGTGTTTCTAGCCTAACTGGCCGGGAGTGTCTAGTGGTGAGCACCATTGCTGCGATCGCTCTCCCACCATTTACGAGGAAATACCCGCAAATGGAAAACCACTGAAAAGGTCTAGCTAGTCAGTCATCACGTTAGCCATGCCATGATTCCAAACGTCCAAGAACTGCACACGGTGCAAAGGCAAAAAGCCGGAGGACAGCACTTTCAAATGTGCGGCGGGAACCAAAAGCCCATACAGCAGCAGTAGTGTAGAATAGATAGACCGTGGCCATGTACATGTGAAGCCTCCTACAGGCTCTATACCAGCTGATTCACGAGTATTATTTAGCCATGTACGTGCGACACGTGTGTAGTACTCCTACACACAGATCTCGAGTGATTTATCTAGTACCAAATCCGAAAGGCTTGCATCACTCCCCGGACAGGAGAACTTTTGCGGATGACTGTAGGTGTAAGTTGGCGATGCCATGGTATCCGGAGACGTCCGTCCTATAGTCAGCAAAATTGGTGCGAGAGGTCCCCAGTTCGATTCCGGTCGGATTCATTTGCAGATCGCGTTTTCCGCGTTTTCCGCGGCCTGGCACTGAACGCAAAGGTTTTCACCTTTGCGGAGTGTCTGATCAGAATGTACGTGCGCCTACTATGATACATGCCACAATCCAGATGATGCCTAGCTTTATTTAGTTATGCTGTGCCCATGCAGAGAGCCGCTCTCTGCTGAGATGCCATGCCCTAGCTAGCTCTTGTATAGCCATGATGATCTTCCCCCACATGACATACTCCCCCTTAGCTGGGCATAGTGTGAACATCATGAGGGTGCAGGTGCCCTGGTGCACGTACCTAGAGCAAGTGTCGTTTACATTCGGGCCACCCTTGCAGGAAGTAGCTTAGAATGTATCATAGGCCATATGCCCCTTCTCAAGGGCTATGTCCGTTTAGCTAGCGCGCCCGAATGCAGCTGTGGCATGCACCTTAGGCATGAAGGAGACTGGGGGTCTCTGCCCTTTCTCCTGTTGTGCACACACAGGGATTAAAAGCACTTCGGTGCCTCCGTGACTCCCCAACGGGAGCACGAGTTTAATTAATTAATTAATTAAGGGCTATGTGCTACATATACTCCCAACGGAGTTATGTTCCTAATTTTAATTAATATTGCTCGACCAAAGAATCATGTGATATATTGACCAAGATGTGAGGAATAACTTACACCCAAGGGTCCCTTTAATCCATCTGCGCATTTTCTACCCTGCCACATTATCCCCGACCACCATTGTTGGGCGCCCAAATGTTAAAAAAAGCTGCACGCGACTATATAGTGCGCTATATAGTGCGAGATCTCACGCGATCAAATGCTTCACTAGCTTCCGCGCACAACGGGCACAGCGCTGCTCCATGTGAACCCTTTTTCCAGGTAACGTGAGATGTAAATTCCGCTTTTCAGACCGGGGATTCCGTAAGTAAGTAAGTAAGTAAGTACTTGTGTGTCATGCGCAAAGGCATGCCACGGAGTACTATGCTAATCTCATTAGAAAAATCATTACACAAAAGTTTAAACAAATTAATATCGTCTGCATCGGGGATTCCGTCCAACAGGGCGCGCATGGAGCTGCCAGCTAGGTGCGACACTAGCTGCAGGGAGCCTACCGCCTGCATGCCCCATCGACGGGACAAGGCTGGGCGCCCTCCAGTGGTCCTTACCTTCAGCGACATCGCATGCAGCCCGAGTTCGGTTCCTCTCTCGCCGCAACTAGAAGCTGGTAATCACCCCCTGGTCGCTTGATGACGACCTGACGCCAGCCCAGCAGCAGCAACGCCGGGACGTACCAGTGGCCCGACTACATCTGCCACAAGACCGACCCCGAGAAGCCCCAAGTGTACTGGTGGGGCGGGGACCTTAATGTCAACAAGAAACTGTGAAAGCCCCCCCAGGCTCGATCCCCCGGCCAGAGCACTCAAGCTAGTACGTTGTCTAGATGGGGGCAACCGACAATAATGGGATAGCTTAGGCATGCATTACCCCCCCGCTTAGGGCTATGTGTTACATAAGCTCCCAACGGAGTTGTGTACTTTAATAGGCATTACATCACTTGACATGATACTAGCGCAAGTGCTGCGTTTTAGTACCTTATAAATTAGCTCTGGCACCTTGTGGCGCCGTCAGCTTGCGCCTTAGCCGACGTCAGCTTGCGCCTTAGCCGACGTCTTGAGCCCACTTCACCTTTGTAGCATAAGCTATGTGTCAGCCGGCTACTTATGGTATTGCATGGTTGTATTGCACCCATGCACAGTGTGGCACCCCGGCACCATGCTGTGAAGAGAGCGCTCTGTGGCCGGCCTGGCCTGCCCACTTTGCGCGGCAGTGAGCCTATAGGGTGCCCTCCCTCCTTCTCGTTGTGTATATCTATAGGGTCAAGAAGGTTCCTTTATTGGCACCCACACACGTGACGCAGTCATGCACGTGCATGCTTGGATCAATTAATTAATCAACTCCGTCCAAGGCACAACCAGTCTAGAAGCGTCCACCGCCTTAATTCCCCACTCACGGGACAAGGCGGCTCCCCCACCAGTCCTGCTCAGTCACCTTCCCCGCCCCTGAGGACAAGCAGCGGTTCGTTTCTCGTCGCAAGAGGCTGCACGACCTCACCTGGACGCTGGACGATGACCTGACCCCGCTCACTGGCAACAGCAGCAGCGACGCGACCTGTGGCCGGAAGTACCTCGATCCGCCACAAGCAGGACCCCCAGAAGCCCAAGGGGTACTGGCCGGAGGGCCGGGGCGCGGGGACCTGATGATCAACCACAAAATGTGGACGCCCCCTGCGGGCTAGCATAGCCCTAGCTTGAATCATTGGTAGTCACTGCCGCCATGGCAGCCATGCCTATAATGCATGTTTGCCTAGCTAGCTGTGCCACCATACCTAGTCACGTGCACCGCTAACACACACAGTACCGGTCGACAACCAGCCCTAGCCTTAGCTTAGCCCTTGTACAGCAATGCTACGTCCTGGCTATGATCAGATTACTTGCCCACGCTCCTGGTTATGATATGCTCACATCCGGGTCTTATTGCACCCACAGAACTTGCCGGATCGTCTATCCATCGTGCCCGATTGTGCAGCTGTGGCATGCCTCTGGCATGAAGGAGAAAGCGGGGTCTCTGCCCTTTCTTCCTGTTGTGCACATACAGGGATTAAAAGCACCTCGGTGAGCACTCCGTGACTCCGCAAAGGGAGCACGGATAGGTACTTAATTAGAAGCGTCCAACGCCAGCTGGACAGAGCGCCTCGTCGCATCCCGCGCCCTTATTGGTTGCCAGCTTTCCGCTGTTCCGCGGCCCCGGGACCCGCTTCCTTTTGCCTAGCTTTGCGCGGAACTTTGAAATGGAATAAATACAAAGCCATTTTTTCACCGACTATCATCAGACGCTGGCATGGAATGTAGACTGCGTAGGTTATACCATGCATGCGTTATAGCGTACATGTGCGCACGCATGTACACGTGTCCGCGCATACAGCGTGCCTGTGGCTACCATGCTATAGCGCGTAGCTTTGTGTGGCAGCGCCATGCATGGTATGTCGCATGCCCGACGGAGTCATTGGCATGACCTAGCACATGCCTGATATATCAAGGGGGCCTAACCACAAGCAGCATCAAGGTACATCAACGTGCCCGACTCCAGGAAGCTTGCTACCGCGAACCTTACAGCTCAAACACAATTTGGAATGAAAGATCACATCAGTAATCACCCTGTTGCCTGTTCTCAATGAGGATCTTTTGCTAGTATCCAGGGACCGATGGCTGCAACAGCTGACTCCACCATCCGTCGATGTGCACACATGGGCACCTTCACACACCAGTATTTTGTTTTTTAACAATCCATGTGGCCGCTTCTTCCTTACTTCAGCTGCTTCAAGATGGCGCCCACAACATCCCACGAGTGGCCCCTGCGCGCCAACCAGCCGGCGACCCTCCTCCTCCGCTTCTCCAAGTCCAGGCCCGTGGTATTTGCCCATTGTCGCTCCACCGCGGCCATCAAATGCGTGTCCAGGGTGCCTGCGTCCCCATCTTCATCGCCACCTGCCTGATCGTCACCGTAGCATGCGTCCAGCGCGGAGCGGATGACCCCATCCTCCACCCCTTTGGATCGCAGCTCCTACGCGGTTGTGCGGGAAGCAGTGCATTCGGCATGGGTGCGGATGCAGCAATAGCCCCATGCAGCCGAGAGGTAGCACAATGAGGTTTGAAACAGAGGGAAATGGCAGGCATCATAATGAGGCTTTGAATAGGCAGCAAGTATACAGCAAATGAGACATTCACAGTGCATGCCTTGTAAAAGCTTGCCTTGGCAGCGCGAATAATGACCGAGGGAGGAGAGGTCACTCATGTGGCAATCCAAATCTGGACAGGCATGGGCCTGTCATGCAGCTGGTTGGCTACTATCTGCCTGTTTGCGACAATACCGGACCGAGTGTGCACTGGGGGGGGGAGGGTCAGACCCCCTCCATCCCCCCAGCCCTGCAGAGGGGGGGGGGGTTGAGGGGTCCGGCCCCCCCACCCCCTGGTACAGGTTGAGGAGTAGGGGTGGGTTGGACACCCGCCCCCCCCCCCCGCCCCCCTTCTGACCCCCACCCCCCCTTAAACGAGGGGGTGTCATGGGGCTAGAATTTTTTGCGGCAAACACTGTGTAAACCAGGGGTAAACTGCAGAACCGGGTGCACGGGTGCACGCACCGCTTACGGGAGTTGCTGGCCTTGGTGACATGTGGCATGTGAACGAGGAAGAGTGAGGGAAAGGGGGGGGAAAGGGGGGTTGGGGGAAAAGGGGGAAAAGGGGGGAAAAGGGGGGGGGGGGGGGGGGGGGGGGGGGAAGGGGGGGGAAGGGGGGGGAAGGGGGGGGAAGGGGGGGGAAGGGGGGGGAAGGGGGGGAAAGGGGGGAAAAGGGGGGGAAAAGGGGGGGGGGGAAAGGGGGGGGAAAAGGGGGGGGGGAAGGGGGCCTCGCAACGCCCCCACCCCCTGGTACAGGTTGAGGGGTTACTAGGGGCGGGTTGAGACCCCCCCACACCCTCCCACCCTTTGAGGCGAGGGGGGGGGGGGGGGGGCGGGGTCTAACCCCCCACACCCCACCACCCCTGCTCAGTGGGGGGAGGGGGGTAGTGGACACTCGCTCCGGGATTGCCGCGAACAGCCAGCTATACTCCTCTGGTGAATTGCACCATGTGTTACTCTGATAATGAGCACAAAAGGGATGTGGGCTGGACGAAGAATCGGTTATTAAATGGCACCCACCCGCATGACCATGGAGCGCGCCCACTTTGCCGTTCGTCGCTTGTAGCGCGCAAACATCTCAGCAAACTCGGCGTCGCTTTGCAGGCCGCTGGGCACACCGCAGAAACCAAGGGGGAGGCATGGTCATTGACCACAGGATACCGTCCAACGGCAGACCATAATGTCAAGCCTCTACACGGTCAAATGTACGATGGCTAGGTCCCTCACCATTATTGCACGTCCTCCCAACCACCCCACAAAACGAGTCCTCGTGTTCAAAAACAGAAGCTGGAAGGTGGTCCAAGATGGTAGGGAATCCGGATCAAACGTGCACATATTGCTACAGCTGGCACCCGTGCACACGTGGCCTCCCCACACCACACACAGAGGCGTCAAACATGAACAAATGTCAAAAAATTGCCAAAATATATCGAGTGCCAAAACAACAATCCATGAAAAGCATGTCCAGGGTGATAAAGAGCGAAAATGCGCATTTGTGTCCCTGCACAAAGGTCACCCACAAATAAAACCTCCGTTCAACATGCATATGGATGGAAGCGGTGCCTTATTGCCCACCACTCCTGCAGCCGCTGGATGGCCTGTGCCGTCGCCAGTGCAGGGTGTCCCTTCTCTTCCAGCTTCTGGCGCAGGGTGGCAGCGGAGCATGCCCTGCAGATGGTTCGTGCAAGTGGGTGTGGAAAGGCGTTGAGTTTGATGTGTGTGTGTGCGTGTGTTTGTGTGTGTGTGTGTGTGTGTGTGTGTGTGTGTGTGTGTGTGTGTGCGGGTGGGTGGGTGGGTTGGTGGGTTGGTGGGTTGGTGGGTGGTGGGTGTGAGGGGGTGGGGGTTGTGTGGGGGGTTGTCTCCATGGAAGGGGTTATTTTCATTGTGATGATCGGACCATGAAGTGCAGTGAATGCACGTACAGAGCGGAGTGCCTTTTCTGTTGGATGGTTTGATCATGCAAGCTATCGCCACATGGCGCTTCACCCTTGCATAAGGCACACGAGTTTAAAGCTAATAAGCTATGGCCACCCGTGGGAGCGGTCATGGCATTAAACGGGATCATGCCGTGATTGCAGATGCCCCAAAGAGGACAGAAAAAAATTACATCAGGGGTCGGTGGTTGCCAATTGTAAGAGTTGGAGGGGCAAAGTTTATCAACCCTAAGAACAACTGAGGTTGTATACCCAGCCAGGAGCTTGTACACCTTTCCAGTTAGCAACCATCTCAAGCAATTGAAAGTAGCCGTGTTTGCTAACTGCTGACCACCGTGCTTTACCCTGCACGCAAGGGGCCTCTCAGTGGTTGCTACTTCTGGCCGCCGCAGCACCAGCTATGCATGCAGCTTCCGGCATGTTTGCTAGCTGATGGAGTTCAAAACGAGACATGGCATGGCCAGAGGCTGCAACTGTGTGCCACGAGAAATCAACGACATGTCACGAGCCGAACATTCAGTGGTGGCCATCATTCACTTACATTTATTCCCCTACAACCACCGTGGCCGACAATCGAGGAAAGGTTGGGCAGGTTAGCTACAAAAGCCCAGCATGTGGGGTCTGAATAGCCCATCAGATGGGCGCATATGAAGGCATAAAGCCCACCATACTCAGTCACAACCTACTTACAGTGACAAGAGAATCCATGTGGGGCATGGGTGCAAAAGCCTGAAACCAACCTCGTGCCATTCCACTGCAAGACTGCGATGAGCTTGGAGTGCACTCAGCGGAGCCATGCTTGTTTGGCCGGCTGAGCAATCGCCCACAACATGAGCTCACGCATTGCAGCAATGCATCGGGGCAACCATGTGTGCTCATCGCCGTAGTGCAGACGCTGACACATGCCTTGCAATAAACACTGTCACCTGCCACACGTTGCCATGGCCACCCCGTGGTGGCAGCACCACATGCCTGGCACCATGCCGTAGCGACAGCATCAGCCCTTATACCATAGCGCTGTTACGTACCTAGCATTGCCCATTTGCCAGCATTTAGGTCTGTACCGTACCGGGATGCCAGCATTAAGCGATGCATCATTCCAGGATGCCAGCATTAAATTCCGACCATACCGAGATGCCAGAAGTCGGCTGCCCGCCTCCACAGCGCGCCGCATCTCTTGCTGCTGGCGCTCGTCCCCAACGGCCTCCTCATTTGCCACTGCCCAAGCGACCGGCTGGGGGAATCTAGAGTTGCTAGCAGCTGCTGCCGTCGCTGCAGGCGCCTGCCTTTCTGCCACGGCAGCGTCACTGGCAGCCGTCCTAGGGGCCAGGGGGTCCACCACAGCACCCGCTGGCAACCGCCCCTTTGCCTGCAAGTCGGCCAACAGGTTTGCGACAAATGCCTTGGCCTCGTGCTTGGCAGACGGGTGCCAGGTGGCAGTGACCGGTGCCGCCACATCATCAGCGCCCGCTCTGTCATCCGCGGCACCGGCTGGTCTGTGGTTCTGAACCGTGCCAGGGGCCACCCGGTTGTTGCTGCCAGCGGTCGGTGTGCCGGGGACGTCGCGAGAAATGGGAGCTGTGCTGGTAAAGTCGGTCGTGGCGCTCGGCTCAAGGGCAGGGTTGACACTGTCGCCCCTAGTCATGCCCACATCATGGGCAGTTCCATGCCTCCCCTCAACCCGAGACACAGAGCTCTCCCTGGAAGCCTTGTCTGCGCCCTTGTCCCACGTCAGGACCTTGATAGGGCCATTGACCCGGGTAGGCCGTCTCCCCTGCTGCCCCATCTCTTCTTTTCGAGGCTCCCCCGTTCCCACCCTCCCTTCTCCCCCCTGCATACCCCTCGTTACAAAATGCGGTGGGTCAAGGTCAGGGTGATCCTCGCCCTCACCCACAGCATGCCGCCCTTGTCGCCGCACTCCTCTCCGCCATTCTCGCACGCTGACCTCAGCATCCGCATCACCCTGCTGTCCGTAGCCCATGTCCATTTCCGTGCTGTCCGTGCTGTCATCATGCGTGTCCGCAACCCCATCCTTTTTGTAGCTCCTCTCGCGGCCCTTTACCTTCGAGCTGGTAGACTGCTTCATGGACACGGGAGGGTCCATGCGGCTTTCCCCCCCGGGAGCATCCGTGGCCCAGTGGCTGGAATGGTCCGCCGTGTCATTGCGGCGGGCCGCGTTGTTGCCACCTGGCGGGTTGCGGCGTGACTTAGGCTGGTACAACACAGGGCCTGCGTCGCCCGATCCCCCAGCATGCGCGCATGGGCGGATGTTGTCTGTATGGGGGGGGCATGTGGCCGGTGGGTGCACAGGTAGGCCAGGCATGGGTATGCGTGCAGCCACATGAGCAAACAGGTACAGAGGGTCAGCCAGGTGTCGTCACGAAAAGCAACGGGGAATGCCTCGTGGGCAATGAGGGGGTCATCCATGGCGGTTGGGTGACTCGCCCCAGTACACCAGGCATGTGGTATGTACACACAAATAATCCGTCCATGCTCCCATACATGAGGGGGTCATCCAAAGCGGTTGGGTGACTCGCCCCAGTACGCCAGGCATGTGGTATTAACACACAAATAATCCGTCCATGCTCCCATAAATGCGAACGGACTCCAAACAACCTCACATCAGTCGAGTGCGTGTGACATCTATGTGGAACTACCTGCGCTGTTCTGACATGAGGCCGCGTGGGACAGCCCTACCTAAGCTCATGTCCCAGGGACATTACGAGCTCTACATTCCAGAAAGACCAGCGATCACGTGCAAGGGATACCATGGGCTTTGGCGTACCGTGTACGTGCCGATAGTCCGTGTTGTACCATAGCCGAAGGGCCATGAGTTTGTTACCACTGCTAAATTGAGATTGAGGCGCTGCCGCCAAGGGTAATGCCTTAGCTGCAAATACCGGCGCTGACATTCCTCCTATAGCAAGCGAATTGAGAACACGCTGTGCCATGCTAAGCCTGTGCTCGTTGAAAATGAAGCGGAAAGCTCTGGCCATTACATTCTCGCCCAAACATGATATGACATTGCTATTGACCAGTACAGCGGCCGACGAATTTCATGGCAATTTATTTAATGCGCAGGATTTGCACCGTGGCGGATTGATTTGAGTGGGGTTCTGCAACGAAAACAGGCCAAGGACTCTCTTATTGGTGCCAAGCCAGCAGTTATCGCGGCGGACTTCTCCAAAAACGGGCGTAGCCAAGTGAGTATATATTGTCGCTCCAATGTCGTTTGATACAGCGCGGTCGGGTCATACAGCGTATGACGTAGGTATAGGTAACGGGAAGGTTTCATTCGGCAACCTGCCCGTTCACATTTATGATAAGGTAATTTGCAGCATAGACAGGGCATATAATTCTTTACTTTCTGTAAGATCTAACTCAGGTTTGCACTAAACGTACATAATGATAATTCATACTCCAGGTGGCCGTCGACTGTCGAGTCGCATGAGGTCACATGGCGAACGACCTGCATACCTGCTGGGCAGTGGGCACATCGTTTCGCGGGAAACTCACGCAAAAGCTCAAAAGTGGCGCCAACAGCTAGGGCGCGTCACATAACCTTCTACTGGCGCTGGCAGCTGGCCAGGTGGCACCGCTGCACCCCCTCGTGCGCGACTACACGTGGTGGCAACCCAGGCTCCTGTCTCACGTCACTGCTGCGTTTGCACCTGCTTGGCAGTGACAGAAGTTATAAAAGAGCTTGTCGACCATGGGCGCGCATCGGAACCGGCGGCATCACAGAAAACACACGTAAATCATTCTAGTTATCTCGGGTTTGTCGGCATACACGGCATATTGCGGGACTTGCCTACTTGTACTGCACGGACGAAGGAGAGTTGTCATCCCCGTATATACAGCAGGTTGCTTTTGTCCACACAACCCTCGGCAAGAACAGCCAGTCCCCGTCAGAAAGTGATAACCGCGTAACAACCTCGTTGCGCAGGATATATACGATTCATAAGTACAGCAAGGAAGAAAAATTTTCTGCGAGGAAACTCCTGTGTTTGTTAGTGACCTGTATAGTCCATGTCTGCTCCTGTCAGTAGTAACAAGTGCGAGAATCCGGCTTGCCACGCTACCAACTGTTCGCTAAAATGCTCTAGATGCAAGCAGGTACGCGCACAAATCGGGCTTCTTCCTAGCAGCGGGCTTTAAATGTGCTTGTGTCAAGTATGGATTTCGACATTTTAACATAAGTGGCGTGTCCGACCTCACCAATTATCCTGGACATTGGACTCTTAAATAAATGGGATGACCGTTTTAATGTCACTGTTTTCAAGACATTTGATTTACTGCCACTATGCAGGGGTTCTTTTTCAGCACTTTGGGACCGCTAATGCCTGCACGCTGTGAAATCGCTCACACAAGCCACTTCCGGTGCCATAAAAAACCTCTGCCATCCCACATTACCATGCTGCACACGTGCTCGCACCTCCCTGGGGGACCCCACCCAGGCCTACTTTTGCAACCCCGCGTGCCAGAAGGCCGCGTGGAAGAGCGTGCACAAGGCAAAGTGCCGCGCGCAGCCAGGACTGGACACGACCTGTGCGCCCGTACCAGACTACAGCAGTACCGCCCCGGCTGCAGCAGAGACCTTGTGCTGTAAGCACGGAGACCATGCCGCACATGCGGGTGCTGCCCCTGCCGCGCCCGTTGCTGCTCCCGCTGCCCACGCCATGCCGTCTGCCCATGCGGCGCCAGCAGTAGCCGCAACCGGTTCATCCATCTGTGCCCAGGTGGCAGATGTGCCAGGAGCCGTGGCAACTGCAAATGGGCCAACTGTGATCACTGCCAACTGTGATCACTGTCCACCAACCGTCAGCAAACCACCGGTGGCCAACGGCCATGGGGCGTCACATGAGACGCTGTTACCGACGTCATCCCCCCCCAAGCCCACATCCCCCTCGTCCGCCCTCTCGCAAAGCCTCCAGGCACGCACACGCGCTTCTCCCCTCCCCAACGGCCATAGCAGCACCGCCGCTGCTGCTACTGGCCCTGCCACAGGTACCCATACCCGCAGCCATGCCTCCACTAATGGGGCGGGCACATGTGCAGAGGCAACAGGCAGCACTGCGATGGCACTCTCACCCGATGCTGATGCTGGCACCGCCACCAAGGCAACCCCACGCCCAGTGGACCAAGTGCCCGAGCTGTCACCAGTCCCCGAGCAAGTGCGGCCCCACGTCCGCGTGCTGCGCTATTTCCGTCCGACGGGGCCATTAGAGAAGGGGTATGGCGAGGCGGTGCCCGTGCCCACGGTGGGGGCAGATGACGGCAGTACTGGGGGGGAGGAGAAGGGGAGCACGACGGGGCTGGAGGTCTCGCGCCGCGTGCCCCTGCGCGTCCCTGACTGCACGGTGTATCTGCTGGGTACAGGGCACGTCTCCAAGTCGAGCTGTGCTGATGTCCTAGCGATTATTGAAGCCGTGCGACCACAGGTGTGTGGGGCCAGGCATGCGCGCTTGATCCGTTCTGCCTCCCTCTTCCTCATCCTCTTCCCCGTCCTTCCCTTCCTTCCCATTCCCCCCCTGCCTCCCTCTCTCCTGTCCTTGGCCACACGCTGACCCCTCTCTTGCTCGTCTCCTGGCCCCTGTTTACCCACAATTTTCCACTGCCGCTGGCTCATGTCTTTCTTTCGACGCGTCCTTGTGGCACAACATTTTCTTAATCCAACCGCCTCGCCTTGTGAAGCTGTAGCAACTGCGCAAATACCCTTGCTCTCCCATACCATGATCTTGCCCCACGTGGCCTTCCTCGGGTAGGCTGCTTTCTAGTCGTGGTGTACGTGCATTGAGGGATGCGCTGAGGGGATGTGTCGAGGGATGCGTTGCGGGATGCGTTGAGGGATGCGTTGACGGATGCGTTGAGGGAAGCTGTGGGCTGGCACGATGAGACCTGTTGCTTATGACAGCCTGCGAGCTCCTGATTGGATGATGAGCCCATCACAAAGATCCATCTCATCGGAGTGCCTGAGGCCACTTTGTCTACGCGCAGATGGGGGGCATGGATGACTACGGACGGTCGTCACTATAATTATAGTAGTATGACCATATGGATACTCATAGTAGTATGACCATATGGATAATTATAGTAGCGAAACCATATGGATACTGCAACTATATGTCCCATGTAGTATGTTTTCCTACGTACTATGCTATTGTTTGTGTGCGCTGGGGCTCGCCCAACGGAGGCATGGTGGTGATGGAGTGAGTGAATGAATGAAGACTTTGACATGATTTGGCACATGGGCCGCGGTGGGAGGGTGCCCCACAGCTGGCAGGACATCGTTCGAGACATGGCATGGCTGGCACTTGATACGTGCCGCGCGGCCCGAGGTGCAACGACCTTGCTGCACGAGGTGTTATTAACAGGTCCCCGCGCGGCTTCTTGAGCAGGCGAGAGCGTGGTGTAGGCATATGGGTTATAAGCAGGTCCCCGCGCGGCTAGAGATGACGCAGGAGCCGTACGACCGCCGACGGGAAGGGCTTCCCAAGGGTGCAATGAGCCTCGTGTCGTGATACCAGTTGTCAGGAGGGAGCGGTGTCAGTGCTGGGGTGTGATGTGATTGGGTGCGGCGGTGCTGGGATTTTCCGGGGCTGGGGCTTGCCATGATGATGTGCGTCGTGATCGAGCGTGGCGTGAGTGCACCCCATGCTCAACATGCGTACGTGCGGCGACGGGGCTCCGCTGACGCGGACTGCCGGTTAGCCCCAGCCCCTCAACTCTCACTTATCCCCTGTCCCCTCGCCCATGTGCTGATGCTTGCCGACGCAGACGGTCTTCTTTGAGCTCTGTCGCAGCCGGGCGGGCATCTTGGACCCGAACCAGGTTGCCAAGGTACGTGGCAGTAGGGGTGCGCCAACATCTTCCTAAACCCCTTAGGTAGGCACGCAATCGGGTCCTAAGGCCGGCTAGTACTTTAGCATTGTCACGGTCTGTCTGTCCCTATTCCGCTCAGCTTGTTCGAATTTGAGCCGGCTGCGATTGTTTTGTCGCTGGTAGAGGTGGTGGTGGATTTGCATGCATGAGTGCAGGCTTGCAGGAGGGCGCGCAGGCGACTTGGCGTATGGCTGGCGTCCTGGTCTGCCCGGTTCCATGACGTGCCCTATATTGCCATATAGGTGGCCCAGCTGTTATTCGTATCTAGTTTCCATTACATGAAGTGGCTCTCGGCTGGGTGGCTGCTCTCTGCAATCCTTCCTGCCAGGTGCCAACCATGGCGGAGCTCTGGGCGGGACTTAAGTCGGGTCAACAGACGCCGTTTGGGGTCCTCTACGCGTGGTTCCTCGCCAAGGTGAGGCAGCGGTGGTAAGGGGGGGGGGAGGAAGAGAGGAAGGGGAATGAGAACATGTCGAATGCTGGCCTGGGATCTTCTTCGTGGGGTTCCTCGCCAAGGTGAGGCAGCGCCACAAGGAAGGTGGAGGAAAGGAAGGGGGAGGAGTGCAGAGTAGTTGGAATGATGGCCTGAATGGTGATGCACAGTGTGAGGGCTTTATGATGGACTGTACAGGCGATTAATGAACATCATGACTGGTACTGACAAGGGTGGCCACTTTTAGTCAGCGATTCTAGTGCGCCGCATGGGCTTGACCAGTACCCTGGCAGGCCGATGGGCAAGTGCTAGATGGGTGCGCCGTGGCTTCATAAAACTGTGGATGGGTGTGCCGTGGCTTCATGGAACTGTGGGTGGCAGGATGGGTGTGCCGTGGCTTCATAAGGTTGTGGATGGGTGTGCCGTGGCGTCATGGAATTGATACAGTGCAGAACCAGAGGTAGGTGAGTATAGTTAATCTTAGGTGGATAATTTCAGAAAGAAAAAAACTGTACATGGGTTGGGAGCTGATGGAGGTGCACGGTCACTGTACCATGTGTCATACTAGTACATCCTTTACTGCCTGCATCACGACTCTACACAGGATCATCCCGTAGTTCTGTATTCTGGTTGTTGTGCTTGATGCGCATGCGGCACCGCGCCCGATGACGCGAGGACGCGCTATCGCACCTGGCCTTTCATGTCCAGTTGGCCTCTCATGTCCATTTGGGAGGCGGTGTGCTTCATGCTTGATTGCTGTTGACATTGTTTCTAATATTGTTATTGGTCTGGTTGACATTGTTCCTACTACTTTTGTTGTTTTGGTTGACGTTGTTTCTGGTGCCCGTCATTGTGTCCACGGCATCCATTCCTTGCCTACGGCTCTACGCCATTACTAGCGCACGGTCGTATATGCGCCGCTCTACGTCTAAAGCTCTCCCAGTAGTACGATCCCATCCCTATTTTTGTCACGCTGTTGTCAACTTCGGTCCTTCCCCTTGCCCTGTCCACCTCGCCCATCCCGCCTGGCCCACCTGGCCTCCGTCTCGTCCCCACCTACCCCCCAACCTACCCCGTACCGACCCCTTACCTTCCCCCTACCGACCCCTTACCTCCCCCGTACCGACCCCTTACCTCCCCCCTACCGACCCCTTACCCCCCCCCTACCGACCCCCTACCGACCCCCTACCGACCCCCTACCGACCCCCTACCGACCCCCTACCGACCCCCTACTGACCCCCTACCGACCCCCTACCAACCCCCTACCAACCCCCTACCAACCCCCTACCAACCCCCTACTTACCCCTACCGAACACCTAACTCCCCCCCCCCCCAAGCGCAGGTGGCGGACAGCGTCGAGGTCTTCCCTGGGGAGGAGTTCCGCGTGGGGTGGCGCGCAGCGCAGTCCGTGCAGGCGGCCGTGTGCCTGGGTGACCGGCCGGTGGCGGTGAGCAGCATACCTCACTACATCCCTCTACTGTGGCGTGCTTCTTCAAGCCGCTTTTTTCTCCCCCTTCTCCCTTTTTCTTCTGGCTACCAGCAGGAGTTACAATGCCAGGTGCATTGCTCACGACTGTGGCGAGGTCTCGCTGTTGGCAAGGGTAGCGGTGCTGGTGGAACCTGCGGTTGCTACGAATGTGGCCGCGCATGCCTTTCAGCCGCACACATCCCATGTGCATGCCACCACGGGTAAGCGGCTATGCTTTTGTCGAGGCATTTCGTCCCATAACGAGCATGGATGGACGCTTGATCACCCACTCGGCAGGAGACGAAAGCACCAGCGTCTGCCACGGAAAGAGCAAGCATAGATTCCGCACGTCGCGCAATGCACGGGATTGTGGAGCCGCCCTGCATCCGTCATTCGCCCTTCACGCTTTATTCGCCTGCTGTCTTTGTTGTCTCCCTCAGCATGCATAGATGCCCGTGCAGCTTACCATCACCCATTGCCATCACCTCATCTCCCTTGCCCATGCTGCCTCACCCCTTGTCCCCTGTCTTGTCCCAGGTGACTGTGCGCCGCGTGTGGGCGTCGCTGTCGCTGTGGGAGAAGGCCAAGTTGCTTGCGAACATCATCACGGGGGGGCTCAGCCTGCCCGACAAGGCCACGCTGTCAAAAATGGTGCATGGCTGTCTAGGATAAACTGGCCAAGTGGGTGCATGTGTGCAGAGGGAGGCATGGGATACTGTACTATAGACTACTATAGACTATCTATAGACGACCAGCGACTACTATCAACTACCATCAACTACTATCAATGATAGTAGTATCGATTACGTCCGACTACTATCGACTACCATCGACTACTATAGACCACTATCGACTACTATCGACCACTATTGACTAGTGTCGACTACTGATCGACCACTAAAGACTACCATAGACTTTCATAGTCTACTATAGACTACTATTTATTACTGTAGATTACCATAGACTACTGTATATACAAGGCCACACTGGCCAAGATGGTGTGTGCTCCACTCATGCATGGGTACCGTACCAACAGCGGTGGAGCACATCCACCACAACCACCGATCTAGGGTTACGCTGGCCAAGCTGGTGTGCTGATATCGCATGGGTGGGCATGCTCACAGGTATGGAGCTCAGAGCAAGTTTTAAAGCGAAGCATAGCATTGGCTCAAAGGGGTTTGGGATGGCGCTATCAGGGGTCCCATAGAGCTAGGGGTTATGACCCTGAGCACCTGGACCGCGGGCACCAGGACTAACACTGTCCAAGGAACATTTTCCTAATCCACCCCCCAACAGGGGTTGCCGTGCAAAGCCGTAGAGGTGGTGCAAGGACTACCACCGTCCAAGATGGTGTATGGACTAACGCTTGCCCACCGCGCTCACCTACCCATTACCCTCATTTACCCACCACCGCATGGCTGCGTCTACCCACAGGACGCAGATAGCCCCACGGCTCATGCCCTTATGGCCTTCTGCCCCTCCTCCCCCCGGATCAAGGGCGGGAGGGTCATCGATTGACGGCGCATGTCTTATACCCCCCCATGCCCATATGGCCTCGTCCTCCCAGATTGAGGACGTGAAAGACGACCATGACGCGCTTCTGGCGGAGCTCACGCGCGCCTTCCCCTCGCTCATCACACCGCTGGTCAAGGAGAGGGACCTGTGAGTGGTCAGGCCGTGCACACACGCATTAAAATCATGCGGGGGGGTGGGGGGCCGGCGATGTCCTGGGACACAGTGGCACGCTTGCATTAGATGGATTGAGCGTGGCTGGCTGGCTTACTAGCAGGCAGGCGGGCGGGCGGGCAGGCGGGCGGTTGGGCGGCAGCCAGCCGAATACCTGGTTGTGTATGTTCAGAATCCCTGAGACCGTGCCCTGCTGTGACCTCCCCTCAAGTCAAAGCCAGCCAAGGTGCTACGAAGAGGACAATGGGCAGCCGACAGTGAGCGCCTGTTTCAGGCTAAGCACTGTGTCCATTGGCTGTTTGCGTGAGTAGCAATGTGTGCACATCTATAGGCATGGGCCTGGTGCATCGGCTGGTCAGGATATGGCCGGGCGGGTGGCCGAGCTGCCACTCTTCTGTATTCCAAATGTGGGCTGCCTCGCAGGCAACGCAGCTAGAGTGTGCCAGCCCCATGGTTTGGCCCTCGGATCTAGGACGTCAACCATGGACCAAGGTATTGTAAAGTAGGCGTTGCACCATGGTTTGGCTGTCTACTGGATATTAGAAGAATGACCCCAATGCCGCAAATGTCTGCTTGTCCTGCACCACCGTCACGCGGCTTGCGACTGGGGGGCTGGGGCGGGCCGGGGCGGGGTGTCGCATGATGCGGCATGGGTGGCACGGCGCCGCGCAGCTACATGTCGTGCTACCTGCAGAAGCTGGCGGCGCTGCCCCGCAACAAGGCGGTGGTGGCGATCGTCGGCAAGGGACACCTGAAGGGGATCTCCGACAGCTTCGGGCTGGACATTGATGTGAGTGGGCGGAGGAAGGGTCGCATGTGTTCATCATCACAGTCATGCCCATTCCCTCTCACTGGTGTGGGGCATGGCTATGGTTGGGTGGGGTGGGTGGGGCATGGCTGGATGGTGGGGGGGGTTGGGGGGGGTTGGGGGGGGGTTGGGGGGGGGTTGGGTGTTTTAACACTGGCTAAATGGTGGGACATCGTGGGGGATCTACTACGAAAGGGGGGGGTGGCGAGGCCGCGAGGTGTTTGTGATACTGGCTAGATGAAGGGGGGTGATGTCACTGATGTCCATCATCATGCATAGGCTGGAACCGTGCAGTTGTGAGGAAGGTAGATAGCTGCCCAGGCAAGGTGATGGGTGTCTGAACAGGCAGCGCCCACAGAGGGTGTTTTGTCTCCGTTGTGTTGTCGTAAGGCTGTTGAGTGCCATCTTGTGTTGCTGGCCTGCACCCTCACCCATTTGGCTGCCACTGGCAGACCAACCAGCTGGATCGCTTGGCATTGAACCATCAACACTGTGGCATAGCCATATGTGTGTGTTGCCTTCGAAGCAGCCGGAAAGCACTGGCAGCCAGCATCCTTGCGGGGTCTTCCCTTTGAATCTACGCTTTCATTGCTCTTAGTTTCCCACGCTGTGGCCGCCATGTGTTTGGGCGCATGGAAGAAAACTTGGTCCTTGCAGTCTGGCACTTTACTTTGAAGGCGTGCTCCCCATCATGGTGGTGGTTGTTGTGGCTCTCGTTGGGTGCCTATGCAACAGGGAAAAGTGCTGATGGAATGGCCCCCATTACTCTTGTTGTTGCTCTCATCTACTTCACAGGTGAAGCCGCTAATGGAGACGCCAGGGTCTACTGCAACACGTTCCAAGCTCACTCGCCTCTCCAGTTACGGCTCGTACGCGCTCCTCTTCTGTGGGGCCGCCTATGTGTGCGTCTCGGTGTATTCCCGAAGCAGAGCTGCTAGTCAATGAGGCCCTGGTTGCTTCGTGGTGGAGCGGTGCCGCTGATGCCATGGCAGCCTGCACGTGATTATGTTCAGTTGTCTCACTTAATATGTGAGTACAGTGTCTAGTCAACGTGATTTACCACATCCGTTCATTAATTAATTAATTCAACTCGTGCTCCCGTTGGGGAGTCACGGAGCATTAACCCCGATGCATGGATGGATGGATGGGTGGGTACACGCAATCCTACCGGTCTAAGCTATCTACAAAACAGTCCTATAACTATGGTGCCCGCGACCCTAGGGGTCTTGTCTAGCATGCCGCCCACGTGTGCAAACGCGCGGCTTCCCCACTGCAGGGGGGTTGTTGTCCTCTATGACCTGGGCCAGCTTGGCCTTGTCCATCATCTATTTCCAAATCACGGAGAGGCCTAGGCCCCCCATGTCCTCTACGAGCTGCTCTTTGAAGGCGCGGGCGCCTTGCGGCGTCTAACCTGGCTGGGCCCGGCCCACATGAGGAGGTGCCGGCCCGGCTGGGCGGGGCGCAGCCCTGCAGAGGGGCCATGACGGGAGGTGTCTACCTGGTTGGTGCGTGCTAAGTGCCCTACTAGCAGCAGGCGCGGCTGCTTGATGGTGCTGGTGATAAGTGGCATGCCCAGGTACAAGTCCTCCTTGCGGACATGAGCAGCGTATCCTACACGTAAATTGACCGCAGCATGTTGGTGACCGCGCCGTCCAGCTTGCTGGCCGGCTTAAGGTCGGCGGTGAGAGTCCACGTCTCGGCCCCGTACGTAAGAACAGGGAGGACCTGAAATATGCAGGTCCTGTTTCTCTAGCTTGCATGCCCAAGGGCTTGCGCCACAGGGTCCGGTATTGGCGTAAAGTGTGCCAGGCGAGGGAGATACGGTGGTCCACATCGGCCTCGCAGCTAGGGAGTAAGCTACCCAGCAACTTGACGCGATCCCGATACAGGACTCGAGAGCCATCAAGTAGAACGAGGTCGGGCGGTGGCTGAGTGAGCCCAATCGCCAGAGCCTCAGTCTTCTTGCTGACCTCCAGCCCCACCACACGGGCCTCAATTAATTGCTAGGCAGTCAAGCCACGTCTGCACGTGCTCAGTGTCCTCAAAGAGTGTCCTCGTGCATCTGTTCATTAATTAATTGCATCAGTATTTATTCACCGAGTCGAGGTACTGACAAGTACTACAGCGACATGCATATAGGAAGCATATTGTGCCACGGGGGGTGACTTGCATCTACAAGCCCCCCAAACTATGCAAGCTAGCATCAAAGAGCTGTCCACTGAGCCTGCCTACACTTTAAGAAATAAACATTTGGCAGTTTTGAGTACAGTTCAAGGGCAGCGCAAGGGGGGGGGGGGGGGGGAGAAGGAAAACAGCTGGATGGATGGATTTTATAAAATAATCGCAAATGTCCATTTTATCAGTAATTAACTGAGGGCAGATCGATGATTTGCAAAGAGCCCTGGCAGCAGCGTAGCAACAAGGCCCCCACTTGGCTGATCGACCTCGGGGCCGCCGCCAAATTTAATTGTAAGTACTTGGGTGCAGAAAAAAAGCCAGGATCGATGTGCTATATTGTAGTTGCTGTACATAATTTATTAACACCGTCGCAACTGCATGCGCATCACGTGGGCCGGTACCAATGATCGACGGAACCTTCAACCCCTATACACAACGAGGAGCCAGACCGCGGGCGCACACTTGCTTCCCTCCAGCACTGCGTGCGCGAGCGGGCAGGCCACGTACATGAGAGGACTTTCTCTGCAGCAGCGATATGGCACGGTGCAGCAGCGATGGCACGAGGTCATGAATGACACCATCCCCACCAACCCATATTGGTGAATGGGGAAACGCATGTCACTACATTTGGCAAGCACAGCGGGTCAGGCCGTGGCGCCCGCAACCTGAACACTCGATCGCCGGGGCTAGTGAATGAAAAGCACTGCATGTGCACAGCGTCCCCCCAGGGGATCCCATGTAAATAACACATCACACATCTCACGTGGATGATACAAATGGTAAATACAATGCTTTGATTAATCTTTAAAAATGTGCATGTCCGGAAGTCCACAGCCTGATCTACGATGGACTGGTGAATGGGTAGGCAGCGAGCAAGCCTCAGCTACAGAATGGCCATGCCTAGTCAAGCCTTTCAGCAAAACTCTCCAAGAAGCCTTTCCTAGTGTGCAGAGTCGCTAGCCACTGATGGGGTCTCATGCCAGGCAGGCATTACCTGCAGGGCAGGAGTGAATGCAAAAGGACGCTGCGGCCCCACGAGCTGCCAAGTCAGCATGGCTTGCCCCGGTGGTATGTCCGGACGGCTATAAGTACAAGCTATCTCCTGCACACCATCCATTCACAGCATCTATGCCACGGCATTACCCTCGTCATTCCGTGCAGTCGCCATGGCATTACCCTCGTAACCCTTGACACAGAATGCAGACCGCGCTCGCAGCTAGGGTGTGTGAGAGAAGATCCAGCACTTCATCCGAAGGCATGCGCCCCAGTAAAACCTTTAGCAGGGATGACAGCACATTATCGGCCCGAGGCCCCGGTAATCTACGTATGGCCCAGCGCCCCGCTCGACTGCCAGGCATGCTTGAATGCAGCGGGCAAATGCCAACAAAATCTGACCAAAGGCATGCATGTTTGCTCTTCGCTGCCATGCTGCCAGTTGCTAGCCACCCTGCCAGCCGCCATGTCTGCCTCCTGGCATGATCTCCTTGCCGATTGTTTATCAACGCCTCTTTGAGAACTGTCCTACGTGCTCACTGTACACCAAGGCTTCCAGCATGAACCCAAGCAACTCGGGATACTGGACCCGGCCGTCCTCGTTCTCATCCACAGCCCCGATCAGTAGAGCGATCTCGTTTGGTGACAGGCGGATCTCGCTGGCACCCAATGACTTCAGCGCGTCCAGCACCTCTTCATAATTGAGGGATCCGGATCTATCGGCGTCAGCTGCCTCGAACGCGCCCATGATGATGTTCTCGACGCCGTCCAGGGTAAGACCTCTCAAGAGCTGGGCGCTGCCCGTTGATGACATCATGGCGACAGCTTCGTCATGCTGCCGCCGCACTTCGGGGTCCATCATTTGCTGCGCCAAATCCGCTGCAATGGGGCAGAACTCGGCATAGTTGACCATTCCGAATTCGTCCGGGCGCGCCTCGGATAGCAAGCTGATAAGCTGCAGGTAAGACAGTTGAAGGTATTCGCCACATGCGCCCGCGAGAATCTGCTTTACTCGCGGCATCCTCAGCATGCCGGTCCCCTCAGCGTCAGCTTCCCTAAAGTGCTTCATGAGTAGCCCCGCAAACTCATTCTGGGGTTGCGATGGCGTCGCATTGACGGGTTCTCCCGCGGCCGCTGGCGCCTGTTCGGGGTCTCCTCTGTCGGGGTTTTGCGACTTCTTTAATAGATCCGCAAAGTAAGTGGCTCCAAACTCGTAAATGTTGCGCGGCTGGTTCCTCAAAATTTCTCTTGCAAAATCCTTTAGGAGCGTAGGAAATCCCTCGGGAATGGGGAATTGTTTCTGGTACCTGGAAGACATGGCTAACTAATGTTGCTACAGACGATCGACAACCAAATTACAGCGCGGAAAACGTGCTAAACCTGGCCATCAGCAGAAATACGAGTTGCTACTTTGTCAATGGCATTGGTATGCCTTTGAACCTTTTACCAGCATTAGCGGATCCTTTTAAATTACGTCAGGAGGCACTTCGCACTTGCATGCCCAGGCCTACCCCCGTTATTTCGCATTTCATTTGGTCGCACGCTCCATGATGGAGCAGGATAAAAATAATTGCTGTCTTGTTCGGCCCAGAGAGTGGAGATGCTCGTAAACACTTCATACACATTGCCCCAGGATTCAGGAATCAGGATCGCACACAGTTACCGTACCGATTTGTCATAAATCTTAAAATGTTGTGGCATCTTATACGTTTGTACTTGTAACAATTTTCTACAACCCAGTAACAACATGATCTACATTTGATAACAGTCAGTAACTAAGTACTGAAGTAACTGAACTGAAGCTATTTTGTTCAAGCGCTACTGGCCATCTTCACGCCGTGCCTGCTAAACTTAACAGTTTCGCTCACGTAACTTTTCAGCGTGCACAGGCGAGCGGGCCAGGCCAGGCCCCGCCCGGCCGCCTACAAAGACTGCCAGCCTCCGCCATCTCCGGTCCTTTCGTCTTGAGCGCCGGTGGTTGAGCAATTAGTAAAACAGAAAACATGGCTGAGACTCTCACCCTCCGCGGCGAGCTCAAGGGTCACTCTGGATGGGTTACCTCCATTGCGACCCCTTTGGACAACAGTGATATCATTCTCTCGTCTTCTCGTGGTACGTAGATGAGCCATGGTTTACAGCAGTGCGTACTGTCTTTAGATTGGGTAATTAGCGCAATCGTAGAGAGCGGAAATGGTCTCGACCTGCATGTAACGACAATTTATTTTGCTATTTGTTATTGCAGACAAGACTGTCATCCTCTGGACTCTGACCAGGGAGGAGGGCACCTACGGCTTTCCCCGCCGTTCCCTCCACGGGTAAGCAGACATCATTTTTGTCATGCGCAATTTCTTTAGTCAAGTTTTGCTTTTAGGCACTGGTTTTAAATGAAAATCGTTAGCGTTTGCTATAATGTCATTTGTTTATTGAAATACATAGCTTTGTGGGGAAATTATCAAAGGTGATGGTATCACCGCCGTAGTTTGCTGTTTGCCATTCAGCATATAGCACGTCTTGCCCACTGACAGACTATTCCCCGTTTTTGATCTGTGTTTGCTAATGCAGCCACAACCACTTCGTCCAGGATGTCGTCATCTCCTCCGATGGCCAGTTTGCCCTGTCTGGCTCGTGGGGTAAGTTGCGTATCATACTCTATGATCTTGGGTTTCTGATAGCTTCTCGTCAGGTCCCTGACAGCATTGTGGTCTTGCATCATCATCTGGACTTCCACCGACAGAGTTGTGAGGCAGCCAGTGCTTTCTGGTAGTTGTTTACCGATTTTGGACCCTCATCTGGCTTCTGGATACCAGAACCTTTATGTTGCGGGGTCGTGGAAGCAGTTTCAATTTGGGCTGTCAGGCGTATGGGTGGGGGCAGGTTGCTTGCAGCTAGCCGTTCCACGGGGTGCATTTGGGTGCCTTCTGTACCTTAGCAAAGTCAACACATGTGTACAAATGTTAGCCCATGCTACCCCACCGCTGATATCTATGGCCACGATTAGCAGAGTGTGCGTGTGTGTAAGTGTATTCCACACATTAATCAAGGCCAATCGTCGGTATAATCCCATCCCCGCACCCCACCGCCACAACCACCAGCAACAACAACAATAACAACCAGCCACTAACCAACCCCCGCCCACCTGCACCGTGCGCTGCGCTCAATGTCATCCATCCACCAGCCCCCTGGCCCTCGTGTTGCCTGCCTTGTGCTTCCACTGCCACACCTGCCTTCGCCACCACCACACTCACTGCTGGTCGCTGCTGCCGGTACCCAGTAGATGCCTTTTTTGGTAACTGTCGGCGCTGAGCCCGCCATTAAGGACCAACCCTGATGCGTGTGCCCTAACCCCTCTCTGCCTCGTCCCCTCCCCCCCCCCCCCCCCGCAGATGGCACCCTGCGCCTGTGGGACCTGAACAGCGGCACCACCACCCGCCGCTTCATCGGTCACACCAAGGATGTGCTCTCCGTCGCCTTCTCCGTGGATAACCGCCAGATCGTGTCCGGCTCCCGGTAAGCTCTCCGCACGAGGCAGGACCATCTAGTCCTGCTCTCGGTGATGTCACGCACTTTATGATGATGGGATGGGAGGGATGGTGCACAGCACTAGGCAAGGCAATCGTGGCCGGCTCTCGGTGAGGGCGTGCGCTGCAGGTTGTTGGGAGGGGTGATGAAGGTTGATCGTGGATAATGCAAAGCAAAGGACAAGGGAGCCGTGCCCAGATCACGGTGTGGACGCGCGAGACAATGCCAGGGCGCAGTGGACAGGATGACGTACAGCCCTGCGCAAGGGAAGCCTGCCCTGTGAGCGAGCTGTGAGGAATGCAGTTCCCTGCCAAGGCACACGTCCCCACGCTGTGCATGCCTTGATATCGCCCGGCGCAGCCACTTGGGCTGCCTGGTGCCGTAAACGGTGTTGTCGGGCGGGAGCTTGTGGGCTGGTTGTGCATGGATGCCGTACGCTGGACATGCGGCTTTTGTGTCTCGATGGTTCTATGTGGCTATGCAGTGGCCACTGCTCTTACTCCAACGGCATTTCTCAGTTGGGTGTGCTCATGGGGTTTGTGCGCACATCTCGTGCCTACTTGCGCCACCCACCATGTCCAGATATGATCGTCAGATCACACCATTCATGCGGCCCCTTTGCCCTTGTGCCGACCATTATGTCTTGAGGCTGACCACATACTGTGTGGTGCCTGGTTCGAGCTTCCATGGTCGAGTCTTCCAGTTTTCAGGCCAGCGCTAGTTGTCTCATTGATTTACATTGTCCATGGTCACCGTCTGCCCCCCCCCGCCCCCTGTTACAGTGACCGCACGATCAAGCTGTGGAACACACTGGGCGAGTGCAAGTACACGATCGAGGAGGCGGACGGCCACACCGAGTGGGTCTCCTGCGTGCGCTTCTCGCCAGTGACGACCAACCCGATCATCGTCTCGGGCGGCTGGGACAAGTTGGTCAAGGTGTGGAACCTGACCAACTGCAAGCTGCGCACCTCGCTCGCGGGCCACACCGGGTACATCAACACCGTCACCGTGTCCCCCGACGGCTCGCTCTGCGCGTCCGGCGGCAAGGATGGCGTGGCCATGCTGTGGGATCTGGCGGAGGGCAAGCGCCTCTACTCGCTCGACGCGGGCAACATCATCCACGCGCTCTGCTTCTCGCCCAACCGCTACTGGCTGTGCGCGGCCACCGAGTCGTGCGTCAAGATCCGGGACCTGGAGTCCAAGTCGATCGTCGACGAGCTCAAGCCCGAGTGGCCCGCACTGGGCAAGAAGGCCATGACCCCCTTCTGCTGCTCGCTCAACTGGTCGGCCGACGGGTCCACCCTGTTCACCGGGTACACCGACGGCGTGATCCGCGTCTGGGCGGTTGGCCACATCTAAGCGGTGTCCGGAAAGGGCGCACGGGTAGACTGTAGATAATAGCGGCCATGATGGCAGGATGCATGTGGCATGTTGGCTAGGGGAGTGGTGGGAATGAGCCGGGTGCTGTGTCGGAATGGCGCTGCATTATTTTTCCTCTTATTTAATAAAGGTGCATTTCAATTGATGCTTGATTTCTGTGACTTGAATGAACTCAAATTTTCTCTTTACAAGTGAATTGTGTTGTTGTAGGGTTTCCCTGGGACGAAACGATCACTGGGACGGTATCTTACTAGACAAGACAACAGAGACACGCTCATGCCCATGTCTGGGCCCCCCAAGTGTCTTGTTTGCTTGTATGGCTTGACCCTGAGCTCATGCGAGCTGTTTCCATCCATCCATCCATCCATCGGGGTAAATCTGCCATGAACTAGACACTATCGGGGTAAACCTGCCATGAACTATACCCCCCCCTAGCTGTGGGCAAGCCACCTCCCCCCAAGAGGCGGCGGCGTTTTGATGAGTAGGGTAGTTAGTATTTTTTTAGACTAGATAGCTTAGAGTTAGGTTAGCTCGATTACGCGGCTCCTTCCACTCCACCCACCCATCAAGGAAAAAGTGCTACATGGTCTCCCAACGGAGGCATTAAATTATAACATGCCTCCGGTGGGAGATCATGTAGCACATATTCCTTGATGGATGGTGGAGTGGAGAGAGCCGAGTAATCTAACTAACCTAACGCTAATCTACCTAGTCTAGAAAAATCCTAACTACCCTACTCGATCATCAAAACGCCTCCTCCTCTTGGGGGGAGGTGGTTTGCCCACCTAGGGTCGGGCGTGTGAGCCTTGACAATCTTCTGCCACCGCGTCTTGTTCTGCATGGCAGTCCAAAGAAGGGAGAGAGAGTGAATTAAAAAAAATTAAATTAAATTATAACATGCCTCCGTTGGGAGGTCATGTAGCACATATTCCATGATGGATGGGTGGAGTGGAGGAAGCCGCGTAATCGAACTAACCTAACTCTAAGCTATCTAATCTAGAAAAAGCCTAGCTAGTAACACTACTCATCAAAACGCCTCCTCCGCTTGGGGGGAGGTGGCTTGCCCACAGGGTCTGGCGTGTGAGCCTTGACAATCTTCTGCCACCGCGTCTTGTCCTGCGTGGCAGTCCAAAGAAGGGAGAGAGAGTGGATGCGGTGTTCAAACTGGGCTGGGACCACTAGCTAGGTCGTCCAGCAACATCTGGGTGTAGTTCGTGACAGGTTTCCCTACCCTTTTGGGAATGCCCTTAGGGCCAGGCCAGGTCAGAATGTGCCGCCCTGGCTGGCCATGCAAGCCGCTGGGGGCCTGCCAGACCAAGGGCGGTGTCGACCTGGCTGGTGCGAGCAAGGTGTCCTACAAATGCTATCCTACGCTGCCTAATCTCGTCCGAAATACGAGGCATACCCTGATACAAAGACTCTAATGACGTTAGAGAGAGTACGGGATGCGGTGTCAGTTCAAACTGTGCTGGGACCAGTAGGTCATCCAGCAACATCTGGACGTAGTTCGTGACATGTTTCCCTACGTACCCTTTTGGGAATGCCCTTGGGGCCAGGCCAGGTCAGAATATGCCGCCCTAGCTGGCTGGCCAAGCCGCTGCATGCCAGGGGCCTGCCAGACCAAGGGCGGTGTCGACCTGGCTGGTGCGAGCAAGGTGTCCTACAAATGCTATCCTACGCTGTCTAATCTCGTCCGAAATACGAGGCATGCCCTGATACAAAGACTCTAATGACGGGCGCTTGGAAAACCCTACGTTCAGGACCTGTCAGAGCATCCTGTAAACTGTGCCGTCTAGCTTAGCTGCCAGTGTGGGTGTGAGGGTCCACGCCTCGGCGCCATACGTGAGCACCGTGAGGACGAGGACCTTGAAGAGCATGCGCTTGCGGTGCTCGCCCAGGCCCTTGGAGCGCCAGTAGGTGTTGAGCGAACGAAGCCTAGCCCAGGCCAGGCCGATGCGGATGTCCACATCGTCGGCGGTGTCAGGGAGCCAACTCCCCAACAGTTTGAAGCGATCACGGAACGGGACCTCCGTCCCGTCGAGCAGGCGCGGCAGAGGCGGTGTGCTGGAGGCCCCAATCACCATCGCCTCAGTTTTGACACTAATCTCCAACCCCACTGCCCGCGCCTCCAGGCCCAGACAGTCCAGCCAGGTCTGAATGTGCTCAGGGCTCGCGATGAGGGTGGTGTCATCCGCATAAATCAGCCTGAGGTCGGCCAGGCGCCGGGTAACCAGGTTTAACCCCGCCGTGCTCTTTCTCGTTAAGGATGTCCAAGCCTGGCTCGAACCCCTTAAGAGCAGTAAAGCGCGCACGTGCCCGGCGCATGACGTGATCCACGACAATAATGATGAATGTCACGGACGCGCGCTATGTCATCCGGGCGCCCACTATGCACAAGACCGGTGACGTGCGCAAGGAATTTGTCTTCTACGCATTTTCGACAAAGGCTAGTGACCGGGGGGGGACACTAGCACTTGCAGCATAAGAGCGGACGAAAGTGTACGTGCACGCGCGCCGGGCCAGGCACAGCTGGGCGCGCAGCACTGACTTGAGCGGACGGCAGCACAAGTGTGCAGCGTCGAGAGGATCATACGCGTGTTAGTGGACAGCTGGAGCTGAAGCTGTACTGCTGGACTTCAACAGCGCCGAGGCTATTGACAGGCCAGGTGTCTTTGTGGTGTAGAATAGCGGGTCAACGTTATGAGGACTGGACAGAAAATGGAAAAGGACAATTTGCGGTGCGGAGCCAGATCGCTGGAATGAATGCGAAATCGCTGGCAGCCCTAAAAAGGGATTTCTTCTAGAAAGGAACGATTAGACGCAATGTTTGCTGGGCCACTCACACGCAAGGTGTGAGCGTGCAGATTGTCTGAAGGATATTATGCTTCGACCTTGCTGGACGTGACTCAATGTCGGACATTCCCAGGGACAGAAATGCCGGAGCCTCTAGGAGATGAGATCGGCAACAGGGTAGCAATTTAGATTTGTCGGGATGCCTTCCTGCTTTTGTTGGCATGTGTGGTAGAAAGCCAGGACGGCAACTGGAATGCGGTTTCTATTCGCATGGTTCAGGCAGCAAGATAGTTTTGGCATTCCTGGCTGGACTGACAAGTGTGGCGTGTGTCATGCGTGTGGCATGACGAATGGTTTGGTTCATGGGGAGGCCCACACTAAATCACTAATCGAAAATTACTTGGGAAATGTTGTCTCGGGCTGATGGACATGTGTGCCCCTCAATTGCGGAGTTAAATTGGATGTATAATTGAATGAAATACATTATTACATTCCATGCATCGATGCTCGAGTCATCGCGATATCTGAATATCTTACATAATTACAGACCCATCAATTGGAAGATCAGAAAGCTCCAGTGCATCTGCTCTACGACCGGACGTCTCAATCGTACGTAGTGCTTTCGAGTTATAATTACCCTCAATGTATGTCTGGAAAATCCACGTGCAGGCAGTGTCAAATGCATGGTATATGAACTAGTTATGTACATGTCAAGATGATGACAGTCAAGCGAGGCCATACATGTTGACGGACAAGTGAGCCTGTAGACCTACGTCGATCCCCAGTTCCTCGATGTCGTGCGCAGCCCCGATATCATCAGATTTCCAATCCCCAACGGCCGTCGGCTCCGCAAAATCCACGTTCGCGATTAAACAGTGCAACCGCGAGGGCCGTTCTAACTTGTAATCCACCTATATAATGGGCTCCGTCTCGTCACCGTGCGTTCGCATCAACAGGACAGCCACGGGTGTCGCGACGTCTCGGACGCTGTGCACTACACGCATCATCTCGGTCATCGCAGCCGTCGAGCACGTCACAAGCATCAATTATTCTCTGGACGAATTCTCGTGACCGTGTTGATATTAATGTCTGCCAACTTCACGACTGTGAACAGCAGCCTCACGCACGTCCGGTCCATCCGACTCCGTCAGGCGGTGTTGCGAATGGCGTCCTGCGTGCAAAAACCAGTACATGAAGGACAATAATGTTAGCCCGTTAGACAGATTTGTCTGTGGTTCCGCTTACAGCAGTACTAATCACCCGTTACGCGGATTTCGGGCAAGTGGGTATCCTCCTACATTACATGTATCCAATTATGGACGGGAGATTTAAAATGGGAAACAAGTATCAGCGAACCCAGAATCAAGGTATCCACGCAACGGTTTTGAAGAAACGGCTATGTACATATAGACACAATGAACTGAACAAAACTTTAGTAGCTCACTCGTCGTTCACTTGTTAGTCGTAACGGAGGCAGTCATTCAGTCAGTTTGCAAGTTCAGTTGGCAAGTACGGAAACACACGCAAGTGCGTAACGGAGGCAGTCAGTCAGTCAGTTTGCAAGTGCAGTTGGCAAGTACGGACCACCAACCGCGTGTGTACGTCCATGATATCGCAATATAATCAAGAATAACAGGGAACGGTTAATGTATCCTTTACGCAGCTTTTTCGTTCAGGGCATGTTGAAATAACGAAAGTGGGGTCAGGTGTTCGAACCTTCCAAGTGCCGAATTTTTTACGAACCAGCGCATTCACGAACCTTGCACTGGGGACGCGGTGGACGTGTACCATTACCCCGGCCTAATTCTAGCATTGTACACAAGGGGCGGTGGCTAGCAGTAAAGAAGGGCATCCTAGTCATAACGCTGGGCAAGTTTAAAAGCACCAACGGCCGTTGAGTAGGAAAAAAAAAGAGCAGGAGAAGAGCACGTCGACGTTTCAACAGCAAGACAAAAATATTGAACCCCGAGTACCAATGAAAATGCTTTCATGCATGTCCACCCCGACGAGGCACAAATTCATGCATGCCCACCCCGACGAGGCACAAATTAATGAACGACAGATTTCTCACCCCCCCCCGGCACATGGAACAAGTGCCATCGCACGCACACACTTTGTAGACAGGAGAGTTTCGAGAGTCCAACGGCCGTTGGCTCGGAGAAATTGACAGTACACCAGTAAAGACATTAAAATTATCACTTTGTTGTCTTATGTGTGCCGTGTCATTTCCCAAGGTCAAAAGCCGTCAACTTCTGCACCTCTTGTCCCTCCCACCCGTACGCACTAAGCATGCCCACCTTACACTACCACATGTGGCTCTTGAGAAAACTCCCCCCGACGATGCACATGTGCCATTCACGCACACACCTTCAGACAAGGCTATCAGTTTTTCGAAGTCCAACGGCCGTTGGCTCCGAGAAATGCTGTTACAACTCAAAATTACAATGGTGACATCCACGAGCTAGTGGTACGCCGAACAAGTGCTTGTATGACATATGGCGACTGCCCGTGAGGAAAAGTCCACCACCACACACGGTCAGTTTTTTGAGTCCAACGGCCGTTGGCTCCGAGAAATGCTGTTACAACGCAAAATTACAATGGTGACATACATGAGCTAGTGGTACGCCGAACAAGTGCTTGTATGACATATGGCGACTGCCCGTGAGGAAAAGTCCACCACCACACACGGACAGTTTTTTGACTCCAACGCAAGAACAGACGTAATGCACACCAAGTGACCAAGTGGCAAGATAAAGACACCCTTGCCAATCTCTACCCACAAAAACTTAGCCCCGAAATCCGTAGCCCCGAAATCCGTGATTGATTTGTACATTGTAGATGACAATGCAGCGATCACATGTATTCTGAAACCAACACGTTTTTACCTAGTTATCATGGTAACCAATTTATGGTTACCTAGTTATCCATGGCTAGAAAGTTGTAAATACACGATGTGGCCACACACGCCATAGATGAAAATCATAACCAGATCACGCACATGATCATGGAAGGGGACTCTATTGATCTCAAAAAAGAAAGCTCAAGACACCCTACACCCTACACCCTACACCCTACACCATACATCCTACAACCTACACCCTTAACTCTCCACCCTTAGCTTACGTGACCTTTTTTTCGGAGAAATGTCCGAGTGGAATGCTATGTATGGGGTAACTTTCCCAAGGGTTCGAATCCCTCTTTCTCCATTAGAGTTTTGTTTAGCTTCTATTCTCGTCTACACATAATTCACACGAAGTACGCTTGCAAATACTTTATTACTATTTTGTTTGATATACTACACTAATATTATAATTGTTGTGTGTGTGTGTTGTTCACGTGTGCGTGTGTGTGTTGTGTGTGTTGTGTGTGTTGTGCGTGTGCGTGTGCGTGTGCGTGTGCGTGTGCGTGTGCGTGTGCGTGTGCGTGTGCGTGTGTGTGTGTATATAATTTTTTGTTGTGTGTGTGTGTTGTGTGTTGTACGTGCAAGGTGTATGTACATGTGTGTGCAGCCGGCCCTTGCGTGCGCGGTGTGTGTACGTTTCTGTGCAGCCGCCCCTTGCGTGCGCGGTGTATGTACGTGTGTGTGCATGCCGGCCCTTGCGTGCATGGTGTGTGTACGTGTGTGTGCAGCCGCCCCTTGCGTGCGCGGTGTATGTACATGTGTTTGCACTCGCCCATTGCGTGCGCGGTGTATGTACGTGTGTGTGCAGCCGCCCCTTGCGTGCGCGGTGGATGTACGTGTGTGCGCACTCGCCCCTTGCGTGCGCGGTGTATGTACGTGTGTGTGCAGCCGCCCCTTGCGTGCGCGGTGTATGTACATGTGTGTGCATCCTTGTCCTTGCGTGCATGGTGTATGTACATGTGAGTGCCGTCGCCCCAACCGTGCATTGTGTATGTACGTGTGTGTGCAGCCGCCCCTTGCGTGCATGGTGTGTGTACATGTGTGTGCATCCTTGTCCTTGCGTGCATGGTGTATGTACATGTGTTTGCACTCGCCCCTTGCGTGCGCGGTGTGTGTACGTGTGTGTGCAGCCGCCCCTTGCGTGCATGGTGTGTGTACATGTGTGTGCATCCTTGTCCTTGCGTGCATGGTGTGTGTACATGTGTGTGCAGCCGCCCCTTGCGTGCGCGGTGGATGTACATGTGCGGGCAGTTGCCCCTTGCGTGCGCGGTGTATGTACATGTGTTTGCACTCGCCCCTTGCGTGCGCGGTGTATGTACATGTGTGTGCAGCCGCCCCTTGCGTGCATGGTGTATGTACATGTGCTTGCACTGGCCCCGTGCGTGCGCGGTGTATGTACGTGTGTGTGCAGCCGCCCCTTGCGTGCGCGGTGTATGTACGTGCGTGTGCAGCCGCCCCTTGCGTGCGCGGTGTATGTACATGTGTGTGCATCCTTGTCCTTGCGTGCGCGGTGTATGTACATGTGTTTGCACTCGCCCCTTGCGTGCGCGGTGGATGTACATGTGTGTGCAGCCGCCCCTTGCGTGCATGGTTTATGTACATGTGTGTGCAGTCGCCGGCCCCGTGCGTGCGCAGTGGATGTACGTGTGTGTGCAGCCGCCCCGTGCGTGCATGGTGTGTGTACGTGTGTGTGCAGCAGCCCCTTGCGTGCGCGGTGTATGTACGTTTCTGTGCATGCCGGCCCTTGCGTGCATGGTGTATGTACATGTGCTTGCACTGGCCCCTTGCGTGCGCGGTGTATGTACGTGTGTGTGCAGCCCCCCTTGCGTGCGCGGTGTATGTACGTGTGTGCGCACTCGCCCCTTGCGTGCGCGGTGTATGTACGTGTGTGTGCAGCCGCCCCTTGCGTGCGCGGTGTATGTACATGTGTGTGCAGCCGCCCCTTGCGTGTGCGGTGGATGTACATGTGCGGGCAGTTGCCCCTTGCGTGCGCGGTGTATGTACATGTGTTTGCACTCGCCCCTTGCGTGCGCGGTGTATGTACATGTGTGTGCAGCCGCCCCTTGCGTGCATGGTGTATGTACATGTGCTTGCACTGGCCCCGTGCGTGCGCGGTGTATGTACGTGTGTGTGCACCGCCCCTTGCGTGCGCGGTGTATGTACGTGTGTGTGCAGCCGCCCCTTGCGTGCGCGGTGTATGTACATGTGTGTGCAGCCGTCCTTGCGTGCGGTGTATGTACATGTGAGTGCCGTCGCCCCGTGCATTGTGTATGTACGTGTGTGTGCAGCCGCCCCTTGCGTGCATGGTGTGTGTACATGTGTGTGCATCCGTCCTTGCGTGCATGGTGTATGTACATGTGTTGCACTCGCCCCTTGCGTGCGCGTGTGTACGTGTGTGTGCAGCCGCCCCTTGCGTGCATGGTGTGTGTACATGTGTGTGCATCCTTGTCCTTGCGTGCATGGTGTGTGTACATGTGTGTGCAGCCGCCCCTTGCGTGCGCGGTGGATGTACATGTGCGGGCAGTTGCCCCTTGCGTGCGCGGTGTATGTACATGTGTTTGCACTCGCCCCTTGCGTGCGCGGTGTATGTACATGTGTGTGCAGCCGCCCCTTGCGTGCATGGTGTATGTACATGTGTTGCACTGGCCCCGTGCGTGCGCGGTGTATGTACGTGTGTGTGCAGCCGCCCCTTGCGTGCGCGGTGTATGTACGTGCGTGTGCAGCCGCCCCTTGCGTGCGCGGTGTATGTACATGTGTGTGCATCCTTGTCCTTGCGTGCGCGGTGTATGTACATGTGTTGCACTCGCCCCTTGCGTGCGCGGTGGATGTACATGTGTGTGCAGCCGCCCCTTGCGTGCATGGTTTATGTACATGTGTGTGCAGTCGCCGGCCCCGTGCGTGCGCAGTGGATGTACGTGTGTGTGCAGCCGCCCCGTGCGTGCATGGTGTGTGTACGTGTGTGTGCAGCAGCCCCTTGCGTGCGCGGTGTATGTACGTTTCTGTGCATGCCGGCCCTTGCGTGCATGGTGTATGTACATGTGCTTGCACTGGCCCCTTGCGTGCGCGGTGTATGTACGTGTGTGTGCAGCCCCCCTTGCGTGCGCGGTGTATGTACGTGTGTGCGCACTCGCCCCTTGCGTGCGCGGTGTATGTACGTGTGTGTGCAGCCGCCCCTTGCGTGCGCGGTGTATGTACATGTGTGTGCAGCCGCCCCTTGCGTGTGCGGTGGATGTACATGTGCGGGCAGTTGCCCCTTGCGTGCGCGGTGTATGTACATGTGTTTGCACTCGCCCCTTGCGTGCGCGGTGTATGTACATGTGTGTGCAGCCGCCCCTTGCGTGCATGGTGTATGTACATGTGCTTGCACTGGCCCCGTGCGTGCGCGGTGTATGTACGTGTGTGTGCAGCCGCCCCTTGCGTGCGCGGTGTATGTACGTGTGTGCGCACTCGCCCCTTGCGTGCGCGGTGTATGTACGTGTGTGTGCAGCCGCCCCTTGCGTGCGCGGTGTATGTACATGTGTGTGCATCCTTGTCCTTGCGTGCGCGGTGTATGTACATGTGTTTGCACTCGCCCCTTGCGTGCGCGGTGTATGTACATGTGTGTGCAGCCGCCCCTTGCGTGCATGGTTTATGTACATGTGTGTGCAGTCGCCCCGTGCGTGCGCAGTGTATGTACGTGTGTGTGCAGCCGCCCCTTGCGTGCGTGGTGTGTGTACATGTGAGTGCAGCCGCCCCTTGCGTGCGCGGTGTATGTACGTGTGTGTGCAGCAGCCCCTTGCGTGCTTTGTGTGTGTACATGTGTGTGAATCCTTGTCCTTGCGTGCATGGTGTGTGTACGTGTGTGTGCAGCCGCCCCTTGCGTGCATGGTGGATGTACATGTGAGTGCCGTTGCCCCTTGCGTGCGCGGTGTATGTACGTGTGTGTGCAGCCGTCCCTTAATTGCGTGCGCGGTGTGTGTACGTGTGTGTGCACTCGCCCCTTGCGTGCGCGGTGTATGTACGTGTGTGCAGCCGCCCCTTGCGTGCGCGGTGTATGCCAGTGTGTGTGCATGCCGGCCCTTGCGTGCAAGGTGGTGTGTAAGTGTGTGTGCAGCCCCTTGCGTGCATGGTGTATGTACGTGTGTGTGCAGCCGGCCCTTGCGTGCATGGTGTGTGTACATGTGAGTGCAGCCGTCCCTTCCGTGCATGGTGTGTGTACGTGTGTGTGCAGTTGCCCCTTGCGTGCGCAGTGTATGTACGTGTGTGTGCATGCCGGCCCTTGCGTGCATGGTGTGTGTACGTGTGTGTGCAGTTGCCCCTTGCATGCGCGGTGTATGTACATGTGAGTGCAGCCGCCCAAGAGTATGTACATGTGAGTGCCGTCGCCCCTAATTGCGTGCATTGTGTGTGTAAGTGTGTGTGCAGCAGCCCCTTGCGTGCGCGGTGTATGTACGTGTGTGTGCAGCCGCCCCTTGCGTGCATGGTGTATGTCCATGTGAGTGCCGTTGCCCCTTGCGTGCGCGGTGTATGTACGTGTGTGTGCAGCCGTCCCTTAATTGCGTGCGCGGTGGATGTACATGTGCGGGCAGTTGCCCCTTGCGTGCGCGGTGTATGTACGTGTGTGTGCAGCCGTCCCTTGCGTGCGCGGTGTATGTACGTGTGTGTGCAGCCGCCCCTTGCGTGCATGGTGAGTGTAAGTGTGTGTGCAGCAGCCCCTTGCGTGCGCAGTGTATGTACGTGTGTGTGCAGCCGCCCCTTGCGTGCGCGGTGTGTGTATACTGTGTGTGCATGCCGGCCCTTGCGTGCATGGTGTGTGTACGTGTGTGTGCAGCCGCCCCTTGCGTGCGCGGTGTGTGTACGTGTGTGTGCACTCGCCCCTTGCGTGCATGGTGTATGTACATGTGAGTGCCGTTGCCCCTTGCGTGCGCGGTGTATGTACGTGTGTGTGCAGCCGGCCCTTGCGTGCGCGGTGTGTGTACGTGTGTGTGCACTCGCCCCTTGCGTGCGCGGTGTATGTACGTGTGTGCAGCCGCCCCTTGCGTGCGCGGTGTATGCCAGTGTGTGTGCATGCCGCCCTTGCGTGCAAGGTGTGTAAGTGTGTGTGCAGCCCCTTGCGTGCATGGTGTATGTACGTGTGTGTGCAGCTGCCCCTTGCGTGCGCGGTGTGTGTACGTGTGTGTGCAGCCGCCCGTGGTTGCGCGGTGTATGTACATGTGTGTGCAGTTGCCCCTTGCGTGCGCGGTGTATGTACGTGTGTGTGCAGCCGCCCCTTGCGTGCGCGGTGTAGGTACGTGTGTGTGCAGCCGCCCCAAGCGTGCGCGGTGTGTGTACATGTGTGTGCAGTTGCCCCTTGCGTGCGCGGTGTATGTACGTGTGTGTGCAGCCGCCCCGTGGTTGCGCGGTGTATGTACATGTGTGTGCAGTTGCCCCTTGCGTGCGCGGTGTATGTACGTGTGTGTGCAGCCGGCCCTTGCGTGCGCGGTGTAGGTACGTGTGTGTGCAGCCGCCCCAAGCGTGCGCGGTGTGTGTACATGTGTGTGCAGTTGCCCCTTGCGTGCGCGGTGTGTGTACGTGTGTGTGCAGCCGCCCCTTGCGTGCGCGGTGTATGTACGTGTGTGTGCAGTTGCCCCTTGCGTGCGCGGTGGTTTTTCGTGTGTGTGCAGCCGGCCCTTCGTGCGCGGTGTGTGTACATGTGAGTGCAGCTGCCCCAAGCGTGCGCGGTGTGTGTACATGTGTGTGCAGTTGCCCCTTGCGTGCGCGGTGGATGTACGTGTGTGTGCAGCCGCCCCTTGCGTGCGCGGTGTATTACGTGTGTGTGCAGCCGCCCCAAGCGTGCGCGGTGTGTACGTGTGTGTGCAGTTGCCCCTTGCGTGCGCGGTGTGTGTACATGTGTGTGCAGTTGCCCCTTGCGTGCGCGGTGTATGTACATGTGTGTGCAGTTGCCCCTTGCGTGCGCGGTGTATGTACGTGTGTGTGCAGCCGCCCCTTGCGTGCGCGGTGTAGGTACGTGTGTGTGCAGCCGCCCCAAGCGTGCGCGGTGTGTGTACATGTGTGTGCAGTTGCCCCTTGCGTGCGCGGTGTGTGTACGTGTGTGTGCAGCCGCCCCTTGCGTGCGCGGTGGATGTACGTGTGTGTGCAGTTGCCCCTTGCGTGCGCGGTGGATGTACGTGTGTGTGCAGCCGCCCCTTGCGTGCGCGGTGTGTGTACATGTGAGTGCAGCTGCCCCAAGCGTGCGCGGTGTGTGTACATGTGTGTGCAGTTGCCCCTTGCGTGCGCGGTGGATGTACGTGTGTGTGCAGCCGCCCCTTGCGTGCGCGGTGTAGGTACGTGTGTGTGCAGCCGCCCAAGCGTGCGCGGTGTGTGTACGTGTGTGTGCAGTTGCCCCTTGCGTGCGCGGTGTGTGTACATGTGTGTGCAGTTGCCCCTTGCGTGCGCGGTGTATGTACGTGTGTGTGCAGCCGCCCTTGCGTGCGCGGTGGATGTACGTGTGTGTGCAGCTGGCCCTTGCGTGCATGGTGTGTGTACGTGTGTGTGCAGCCGGCCCTTGCGTGCGCGGTGGATGTACATGTGTGTGCAGTCGCCCCTTGCGTGCGCGGTGTGTGTACATGTGAGTGCAGCTGCCCCAAGCGTGCGCGGTGTATGTACGTGTGTGTGCAGCCGCCCCGTGGTTGCGCGGTGTATGTACATGTGTGTGCAGTTGCCCCTTGCGTGCGCGGTGTATGTACGTGTGTGTGCAGCCGGCCCTTGCGTGCGCGGTGTAGGTACGTGTGTGTGCAGCCGCCCCAAGCGTGCGCGGTGTGTGTACATGTGTGTGCAGTTGCCCCTTGCGTGCGCGGTGTGTGTACGTGTGTGTGCAGTTGCCCCTTGCGTGCGCGGTGTGTGTACATGTGTGTGCAGTTGCCCCTTGCGTGCGCGGTGTATGTACATGTGTGTGCAGTTGCCCCTTGCGTGCGCGGTGTATGTACGTGTGTGTGCAGCCGCCCCTTGCGTGCGCGGTGTAGGTACGTGTGTGTGCAGCCGCCCCAAGCGTGCGCGGTGTGTGTACATGTGTGTGCAGTTGCCCCTTGCGTGCGCGGTGTGTGTACGTGTGTGTGCAGCCGCCCCTTGCGTGCGCGGTGGATGTACGTGTGTGTGCAGTTGCCCCTTGCGTGCGCGGTGGATGTACGTGTGTGTGCAGCCGCCCTTGCGTGCGCGGTGTGTGTACATGTGAGTGCAGCTGCCCCAAGCGTGCGCGGTGTGTGTACATGTGTGTGCAGTTGCCCCTTGCGTGCGCGGTGGATGTACGTGTGTGTGCAGCCGCCCCTTGCGTGCGCGGTGTAGGTACGTGTGTGTGCAGCCGCCCCAAGCGTGCGCGGTGTGTGTACGTGTGTGTGCAGTTGCCCCTTGCGTGCGCGGTGTGTGTACATGTGTGTGCAGCCGTCCCGTGGTTGCGCGGTGTATGTACATGTGTGTGCAGTTGCCCCTTGCGTGCGCGGTGTATGTACGTGTGTGTGCAGCCGCCCCTTGCGTGCGCGGTGTATGTACGTGTGTGTGCAGCCGCCCCTTGCGTGCATGGTGAGTGTAAGTGTGTGTGCAGCAGCCCCTTGCGTGCGCAGTGTATGTACGTGTGTGTGCAGCCGCCCCTTGCGTGCGCGGTGTGTATACTGTGTGTGCATGCCGCCCTTGCGTGCATGGTGTGTGTACGTGTGTGTGCAGCCGCCCCTTGCGTGCGCGGTGTGTGTACGTGTGTGTGCACTCGCCCCTTGCGTGCATGGTGTATGTACATGTGAGTGCCGTTGCCCCTTGCGTGCGCGGTGTATGTACGTGTGTGTGCAGCCGTCCCTTAATTGCGTGCGCGGTGTGTGTACGTGTGTGTGCACTCGCCCCTTGCGTGCGCGGTGTATGTACGTGTGTGCAGCCGCCCCTTGCGTGCGCGGTGTATGCCAGTGTGTGTGCATGCCGGCCCTTGCGTGCAAGGTGTGTGTAAGTGTGTGTGCAGCCCCTTGCGTGCATGGTGTATGTACGTGTGTGTGCAGCTGCCCCTTGCGTGCGCGGTGTGTGTACGTGTGTGTGCAGCCGCCCCGTGGTTGCGCGGTGTATGTACATGTGTGTGCAGTTGCCCCTTGCGTGCGCGGTGTATGTACGTGTGTGTGCAGCCGCCCCTTGCGTGCGCGGTGTAGGTACGTGTGTGTGCAGCCGCCCCAGCGTGCGCGGTGTGTGTACATGTGTGTGCAGTTGCCCCTTGCGTGCGCGGTGTATGTACGTGTGTGTGCAGCCGCCCCGTGGTTGCGCGGTGTATGTACATGTGTGTGCAGTTGCCCCTTGCGTGCGCGGTGTATGTACGTGTGTGTGCAGCCGGCCCTTGCGTGCGCGGTGTAGGTACGTGTGTGTGCAGCCGCCCCAAGCGTGCGCGGTGTGTGTACATGTGTGTGCAGTTGCCCCTTGCGTGCGCGGTGTGTGTACGTGTGTGTGCAGCCGCCCCTTGCGTGCGCGGTGTATGTACGTGTGTGTGCAGTTGCCCCTTGCGTGCGCGGTGGTTTTTCGTGTGTGTGCAGCCGGCCCTTTCGTGCGCGGTGTGTGTACATGTGAGTGCAGCTGCCCCAAGCGTGCGCGGTGTGTGTACATGTGTGTGCAGTTGCCCCTTGCGTGCGCGGTGGATGTACGTGTGTGTGCAGCCGCCCCTTGCGTGCGCGGTGTATTTACGTGTGTGTGCAGCCGCCCCAAGCGTGCGCGGTGTGTGTACGTGTGTGTGCAGTTGCCCCTTGCGTGCGCGGTGTGTGTACATGTGTGTGCAGTTGCCCCTTGCGTGCGCGGTGTATGTACATGTGTGTGCAGTTGCCCCTTGCGTGCGCGGTGTATGTACGTGTGTGTGCAGCCGCCCCTTGCGTGCGCGGTGTAGGTACGTGTGTGTGCAGCCGCCCCAAGCGTGCGCGGTGTGTGTACATGTGTGTGCAGTTGCCCCTTGCGTGCGCGGTGTGTGTACGTGTGTGTGCAGCCGCCCCTTGCGTGCGCGGTGGATGTACGTGTGTGTGCAGTTGCCCCTTGCGTGCGCGGTGGATGTACGTGTGTGTGCAGCCGCCCCTTGCGTGCGCGGTGTGTGTACATGTGAGTGCAGCTGCCCCAAGCGTGCGCGGTGTGTGTACATGTGTGTGCAGTTGCCCCTTGCGTGCGCGGTGGATGTACGTGTGTGTGCAGCCGCCCCTTGCGTGCGCGGTGTAGGTACGTGTGTGTGCAGCCGCCCCAAGCGTGCGCGGTGTGTGTACGTGTGTGTGCAGTTGCCCCTTGCGTGCGCGGTGTGTGTACATGTGTGTGCAGTTGCCCCTTGCGTGCGCGGTGTATGTACGTGTGTGTGCAGCCGGCCCTTGCGTGCGCGGTGGATGTACGTGTGTGTGCAGCCGGCCCTTGCGTGCATGGTGTGTGTACGTGTGTGTGCAGCCGGCCCTTGCGTGCGCGGTGGATGTACATGTGTGTGCAGTCGCCCCTTGCGTGCGCGGTGTGTGTACATGTGAGTGCAGCTGCCCCAAGCGTGCGCGGTGTATGTACGTGTGTGTGCAGCCGCCCCGTGGTTGCGCGGTGTATGTACATGTGTGTGCAGTTGCCCCTTGCGTGCGCGGTGTATGTACGTGTGTGTGCAGCCGGCCCTTGCGTGCGCGGTGTAGGTACGTGTGTGTGCAGCCGCCCCAAGCGTGCGCGGTGTGTGTACATGTGTGTGCAGTTGCCCCTTGCGTGCGCGGTGTGTGTACGTGTGTGTGCAGTTGCCCCTTGCGTGCGCGGTGTGTGTACATGTGTGTGCAGTTGCCCCTTGCGTGCGCGGTGTATGTACATGTGTGTGCAGTTGCCCCTTGCGTGCGCGGTGTATGTACGTGTGTGTGCAGCCGCCCCTTGCGTGCGCGGTGTAGGTACGTGTGTGTGCAGCCGCCCCAAGCGTGCGCGGTGTGTGTACATGTGTGTGCAGTTGCCCCTTGCGTGCGCGGTGTGTGTACGTGTGTGTGCAGCCGCCCCTTGCGTGCGCGGTGGATGTACGTGTGTGTGCAGTTGCCCCTTGCGTGCGCGGTGGATGTACGTGTGTGTGCAGCCGCCCCTTGCGTGCGCGGTGTGTGTACATGTGAGTGCAGCTGCCCCAAGCGTGCGCGGTGTGTGTACATGTGTGTGCAGTTGCCCCTTGCGTGCGCGGTGGATGTACGTGTGTGTGCAGCCGCCCCTTGCGTGCGCGGTGTAGGTACGTGTGTGTGCAGCCGCCCCAAGCGTGCGCGGTGTGTGTACGTGTGTGTGCAGTTGCCCCTTGCGTGCGCGGTGTGTGTACATGTGTGTGCAGTTGCCCCTTGCGTGCGCGGTGTATGTACGTGTGTGTGCAGCCGGCCCTTGCGTGCGCGGTGGATGTACGTGTGTGTGCAGCCGGCCCTTGCGTGCATGGTGTGTGTACGTGTGTGTGCAGCCGGCCCTTGCGTGCGCGGTGGATGTACATGTGTGTGCAGTCGCCCCTTGCGTGCGCGGTGTGTGTACATGTGAGTGCAGCTGCCCCAAGCGTGCGCGGTGTATGTACGTGTGTGTGCAGCCGCCCCGTGGTTGCGCGGTGTGTGTACATGTGTGTGCAGTTGCCCCTTGCGTGCGCGGTGTATGTACGTGTGTGTGCAGCCGGCCCTTGCGTGCGCGGTGTAGGTACGTGTGTGTGCAGCCGCCCCAAGCGTGCGCGGTGTGTGTACATGTGTGTGCAGTTGCCCCTTGCGTGCGCGGTGTGTGTACGTGTGTGTGCAGCCGCCCCTTGCGTGCGCGGGGGATGTACGTGTGTGTGCAGCCGGCCCTTGCGTGCATGGTGTGTGTACGTGTGTGTGCAGCCGGCCCTTGCGTGCGCGGTGGATGTACAGGTGTGTGCAGCCGCCCCTTGCGTGCATGGTGTATGTACATGTGTGTGCAGCCGCCCCTTGCGTGCGCGGTGGATGTACATGTGTGTGCAGCCGAACCTTGCGTGCATGGTGTGTGTACCTGTGCGTGAAGTCGCTCCTTGCGTGCATGGTGTGTGTACGTGTGTGTGCAGCCGCCCCTTGCGTGCATGGTGTATGTACATGTGAGTGCCGTTGCCCCTTGCGTGCGCGGTGTATGTACGTGTGTGTGCAGCCGTCCCTTAATTGCGTGCGCGGTGTGTGTACGTGTGTGTGCACTCGCCCCTTGCGTGCGCGGTGTATGTACGTGTGTGCAGCCGCCCCTTGCGTGCGCGGTGTATGCCAGTGTGTGTGCATGCCGGCCCTTGCGTGCAAGGTGTGTGTAAGTGTGTGTGCAGCCCCTTGCGTGCATGGTGTATGTACGTGTGTGTGCAGCTGCCCCTTGCGTGCGCGGTGTGTGTACGTGTGTGTGCAGCCGCCCGGTGGTTGCGCGGTGTATGTACATGTGTGTGCAGTTGCCCCTTGCGTGCGCGGTGTATGTACGTGTGTGTGCAGCCGCCCCTTGCGTGCGCGGTGTAGGTACGTGTGTGTGCAGCCGCCCCAAGCGTGCGCGGTGTGTGTACATGTGTGTGCAGTTGCCCCTTGCGTGCGCGGTGTATGTACGTGTGTGTGCAGCCGCCCCGTGGTTGCGCGGTGTATGTACATGTGTGTGCAGTTGCCCCTTGCGTGCGCGGTGTATGTACGTGTGTGTGCAGCCGCCCCTTGCGTGCGCGGTGTAGGTACGTGTGTGTGCAGCCGCCCCTTGCGTGCATGGTGTGTGTACATGTGAGTGCAGCCGGCCCTTGCGTGCATGGTGTGTGTACGTGTGTGTGCAGTTGCCCCTTGCGTGCGCGGTGGATGTACGTGTGTGTGCAGCCGGCCCTTGCGTGCGCGGTTTGTGTACATGTGAGTGCAGCCGCCCCAAGCGTGTGTACATGTGTGTGCAGTTGCCCCTTGCGTGCGCAGTGGATGTACGTGCGTGTGCATGCCGGCAATTGCGTGCATGGTGTGTGTACGTGTGTGTGCAGCCGCCCCTTGCGTGCGCGGTGTGTGTACGTGTGTGTGCACTCGCCCCTTGCGTGCGCGGTGTATGTACGTGTGTGCAGCCGCCCCTTGCGTGCGCGGTGTATGCCAGTGTGTGTGCATGCCGGCCCTTGCGTGCAAGGTGTGTGTAAGTGTGTGTGCAGCCCCTTGCGTGCATGGTGTATGTACGTGTGTGTGCAGCTGCCCCTTGCGTGCGCGGTGTGTGTACGTGTGTGTGCAGCCGCCCCAAGCGTGCGCGGTGTATGTACGTGTGTGTGCAGCCGGCCCTTGCGTGCATGGTGTGTGTACGTGTGTGTGCAGCCGGCCCTTGCGTGCGCGGTGGATGTACATGTGTGTGCAGTCGCCCCTTGCGTGCGCGGTGTAGGTATACGTATGTGTGCAGCCGCCCCTTGCGTGCGCGGTGTAGGTACGTGTGTGTGCAGCCGCCCCAAGCGTGCGCGGTGTATGTACGTGTGTGTGCAGCCGCCCCTTGCGTGCGCGGTGGATGTACGTGTGTGTGCAGCCACCCCTTGCGTGCGCGGTGTATTTACGTGTGTGTGCAGCCGCCCCAAGCGTGCGCGGTGTGTGTACGTGTGTGTGCAGTTGCCCCTTGCGTGCGCGGTGTGTGTACATGTGTGTGCAGTTGCCCCTTGCGTGCGCGGTGGATGTACGTGTGTGTGCAGCCGCCCCTTGCGTGCGCGGTGTATTTACGTGTGTGTGCAGCCGCCCCAAGCGTGCGCGGTGTGTGTACGTGTGTGTGCAGTTGCCCCTTGCGTGCGCGGTGTGTGTACATGTGTGTGCAGTTGCCCCTTGCGTGCGCGGTGTATGTACATGTGTGTGCAGTTGCCCCTTGCGTGCGCGGTGTATGTACGTGTGTGTGCAGCCGCCCCTTGCGTGCGCGGTGTAGGTACGTGTGTGTGCAGCCGCCCCAAGCGTGCCCGGTGTGTGTACATGTGTGTGCAGTTGCCCCTTGCGTGCGCGGTGTGTGTACGTGTGTGTGCAGCCGCCCCTTGCGTGCGCGGTGGATGTACGTGTGTGTGCAGTTGCCCCTTGCGTGCGCGGTGGATGTACGTGTGTGTGCAGCCGCCCCTTGCGTGCGCGGTGTGTGTACATGTGAGTGCAGCTGCCCCAAGCGTGCGCGGTGTGTGTACATGTGTGTGCAGTTGCCCCTTGCGTGCGCGGTGGATGTACGTGTGTGTGCAGCCGCCCCTTGCGTGCGCGGTGTATGTACGTGCGTGTGCAGCCGCCCCTTGCGTGCGCGGTGTATGTACATGTGTGTGCATCCTTGTCCTTGCGTGCGCGGTGTATGTACATGTGTTTGCACTCGCCCCTTGCGTGCGCGGTGGATGTACATGTGTGTGCAGCCGCCCCTTGCGTGCATGGTTTATGTACATGTGTGTGCAGTCGCCGGCCCCGTGCGTGCGCGGTGGATGTACGTGTGTGTGCAGCCGCCCCGTGCGTGCATGGTGTGTGTACGTGTGTGTGCAGCAGCCCCTTGCGTGCGCGGTGTATGTACGTTTCTGTGCATGCCGGCCCTTGCGTGCATGGTGTATGTACATGTGCTTGCACTGGCCCCTTGCGTGCGCGGTGTATGTACGTGTGTGTGCAGCCCCCCCTTGCGTGCGCGGTGTATGTACGTGTGTGCGCACTCGCCCCTTGCGTGCGCGGTGTATGTACGTGTGTGCAGCCGCCCCTTGCGTGCGCGGTGTATGCCAGTGTGTGTGCATGCCGGCCCTTGCGTGCAAGGTGTGTGTAAGTGTGTGTGCAGCCCCTTGCGTGCATGGTGTATGTACGTGTGTGTGCAGCTGCCCCTTGCGTGCGCGGTGTGTGTACGTGTGTGTGCAGCCGCCCGGTGGTTGCGCGGTGTATGTACATGTGTGTGCAGTTGCCCCTTGCGTGCGCGGTGTATGTACGTGTGTGTGCAGCCGCCCCTTGCGTGCGCGGTGTAGGTACGTGTGTGTGCAGCCGCCCCAAGCGTGCGCGGTGTGTGTACATGTGTGTGCAGTTGCCCCTTGCGTGCGCGGTGTATGTACGTGTGTGTGCAGCCGCCCCGTGGTTGCGCGGTGTATGTACATGTGTGTGCAGTTGCCCCTTGCGTGCGCGGTGTATGTACGTGTGTGTGCAGCCGCCCCTTGCGTGCGCGGTGTAGGTACGTGTGTGTGCAGCCGCCCCTTGCGTGCATGGTGTGTGTACATGTGAGTGCAGCCGGCCCTTGCGTGCATGGTGTGTGTACGTGTGTGTGCAGTTGCCCCTTGCGTGCGCGGTGGATGTACGTGTGTGTGCAGCCGGCCCTTGCGTGCGCGGTGTGTGTACATGTGAGTGCAGCCGCCCCAAGCGTGTGTACATGTGTGTGCAGTTGCCCCTTGCGTGCGCAGTGGATGTACGTGCGTGTGCATGCCGGCAATTGCGTGCATGGTGTGTGTACGTGTGTGTGCAGCCGCCCCTTGCGTGCGCGGTGTGTGTACGTGTGTGTGCACTCGCCCCTTGCGTGCGCGGTGTATGTACGTGTGTGCAGCCGCCCCTTGCGTGCGCGGTGTATGCCAGTGTGTGTGCATGCCGGCCCTTGCGTGCAAGGTGTGTGTAAGTGTGTGTGCAGCCCCTTGCGTGCATGGTGTATGTACGTGTGTGTGCAGCTGCCCCTTGCGTGCGCGGTGTGTGTACGTGTGTGTGCAGCCGCCCCAAGCGTGCGCGGTGTATGTACGTGTGTGTGCAGCCGGCCCTTGCGTGCATGGTGTGTGTACGTGTGTGTGCAGCCGGCCCTTGCGTGCGCGGTGGATGTACATGTGTGTGCAGTCGCCCCTTGCGTGCGCGGTGTAGGTATACGTATGTGTGCAGCCGCCCCTTGCGTGCGCGGTGTAGGTACGTGTGTGTGCAGCCGCCCCAAGCGTGCGCGGTGTATGTACGTGTGTGTGCAGCCGCCCCTTGCGTGCGCGGTGGATGTACGTGTGTGTGCAGCCACCCCTTGCGTGCGCGGTGTATTTACGTGTGTGTGCAGCCGCCCCAAGCGTGCGCGGTGTGTGTACGTGTGTGTGCAGTTGCCCCTTGCGTGCGCGGTGTGTGTACATGTGTGTGCAGTTGCCCCTTGCGTGCGCGGTGGATGTACGTGTGTGTGCAGCCGCCCCTTGCGTGCGCGGTGTATTTACGTGTGTGTGCAGCCGCCCCAAGCGTGCGCGGTGTGTGTACGTGTGTGTGCAGTTGCCCCTTGCGTGCGCGGTGTGTGTACATGTGTGTGCAGTTGCCCCTTGCGTGCGCGGTGTATGTACATGTGTGTGCAGTTGCCCCTTGCGTGCGCGGTGTATGTACGTGTGTGTGCAGCCGCCCCTTGCGTGCGCGGTGTAGGTACGTGTGTGTGCAGCCGCCCCAAGCGTGCCCGGTGTGTGTACATGTGTGTGCAGTTGCCCCTTGCGTGCGCGGTGTGTGTACGTGTGTGTGCAGCCGCCCCTTGCGTGCGCGGTGGATGTACGTGTGTGTGCAGTTGCCCCTTGCGTGCGCGGTGGATGTACGTGTGTGTGCAGCCGCCCCTTGCGTGCGCGGTGTGTGTACATGTGAGTGCAGCTGCCCCAAGCGTGCGCGGTGTGTGTACATGTGTGTGCAGTTGCCCCTTGCGTGCGCGGTGGATGTACGTGTGTGTGCAGCCGCCCCTTGCGTGCGCGGTGTATGTACGTGCGTGTGCAGCCGCCCCTTGCGTGCGCGGTGTATGTACATGTGTGTGCATCCTTGTCCTTGCGTGCGCGGTGTATGTACATGTGTTTGCACTCGCCCCTTGCGTGCGCGGTGGATGTACATGTGTGTGCAGCCGCCCCTAAGTTGCGTGCATGGTTTATGTACATGTGTGTGCAGTCGCCGGCCCCGTGCGTGCGCGGTGGATGTACGTGTGTGTGCAGCCGCCCCGTGCGTGCATGGTGTGTGTACGTGTGTGTGCAGCAGCCCCTTGCGTGCGCGGTGTATGTACGTTTCTGTGCATGCCGGCCCTTGCGTGCATGGTGTATGTACATGTGCTTGCACTGGCCCCTTGCGTGCGCGGTGTATGTACGTGTGTGTGCAGCCCCCCTTGCGTGCGCGGTGTATGTACGTGTGTGCGCACTCGCCCCTTGCGTGCGCGGTGTATGTACGTGTGTGTGCATGCCGGCAATTGCGTGCATGGTGTGTGTACGTGTGTGTGCAGCCGCCCCTTGCGTGCGCGGTGTATGTACGTGCGTGTGCAGCCGCCCCTTGCGTGCGCGGTGTATGTACATGTGTGTGCATCCTTGTCCTTGCGTGCGCGGTGTATGTACATGTGTTTGCACTCGCCCCTTGCGTGCGCGGTGGATGTACATGTGTGTGCAGCCGCCCCTTGCGTGCATGGTTTATGTACATGTGTGTGCAGTCGCCGGCCCCGTGCGTGCGCAGTGGATGTACGTGTGTGTGCAGCCGCCCCGTGCGTGCATGGTGTGTGTACGTGTGTGTGCAGCAGCCCCTTGCGTGCGCGGTGTATGTACGTTTCTGTGCATGCCGGCCCTTGCGTGCATGGTGTATGTACATGTGCTTGCAATGGCCCCTTGCGTGCGCGGTGTATGTACGTGTGTGTGCAGCCCCCCCTTGCGTGCGCGGTGTATGTACGTGTGTGCGCACTCGCCCTTGCGTGCGCGGTGTATGTACGTGTGTGTGCATGCCGGCAATTGCGTGCATGGTGTGTGTACGTGTGTGTGCAGCCGCCCCTTGCGTGCGCGGTGTGTGTACGTGTGTGTGCACTCGCCCCTTGCGTGCGCGGTGGATGTACATGTGTGTGCAGCCGCCCCTTGCGTGCATGGTGTATGTCCATGTGTGGGCAGTTGCCCCTTGCGTGCGCGGCGTATGTACATGTTTTTGCACTCGCCCCTTGCGTGCATGGTGTATGTATGTGTGTGTGCAGCCGCCCCTTGCGTGCGCGGTGGATGTACGTGTGTGTGCAGCCACCCCTTTCGTGCGCGGTGTATGTACATGTGAGTGCCGTCGCCCCAAGCGTGCATTTTGTGTGTAAGTGTGTGTGCAGCAGCCCCTTGCGTGCGCGGTGTATGTACGTGTGTGTGCAGCCGCCCCGTGGTTGCGCGGTGGATGTACATGTGAGTGGAGCCGGTCCTTGCGTGCGCGGTGTATGTACGTGTGTGTGCAGCCGCCCCTTGCGTGCGCGGTGTAGGTACGTATGTGTGCGGCCGCCCCTTGCGTGCGCGGTGTATGTACGTGTGTGTGCAGCCGCTCCAAGCGTGCGCGGTGTGTGTACATGTGAGTGCAGCTGCCCCAAGCGTGCGCGGTGTGTGTACATGTGTGTGCAGTTGCCCCTTGCGTGCGCGGTGGATGTACGTGTGTGTGCATGCCGGCAATTGCGTGCATGGTGTGTGTACGTGTGTGTGCAGCCGCCCCTTGCGTGCGCGGTGTGTGTACATGTGAGTGCCGTCGCCCCAAGCGTGCATTTTGTGTGTAAGTGTGTGTGCAGCCGCCCCTTGCGTGCGCGGTGTAGGTACGTGTGTGTGCAGCCGCCCCAAGCGTGCGCGGTGTATGTACGTGTGTGTGCAGCCGCCCCAAGCGTGCGCGGTGTGTGTACATGTGAGTGCAGCTGCCCCAAGCGTGCGCGGTGTGTGTACATGTGTGTGCAGCCGCCCCTTGCGTGCGCGGTGTATGTACGTGTGTGTGCAGCCGCCCCTTGCGTGCGCGGTGTAGGTACGTGTGTGTGCAGCCGCCCCAAGCGTGCGCGGTGTGTGTACATGTGAGTGCAGCTGCCCCAAGCGTGCGCGGTGTGTGTACGTGTGTGTGCAGTTGCCCCTTGCGTGCGCGGTGGATGTACGTGTGTGTGCATGCCGGCAATTGCGTGCATGGTGTGTGTACGTGTGTGTGCAGCCGCCCCTTGCGTGCGCGGTGTGTGTACATGTGTGTGCAGCCGCCCCTTGCGTGCGCGGTGTAGGTACGTGTGTGTGCAGCCGCCCCAAGCGTGCGCGGTGTGTGTACATGTGTGTGCAGTTGCCCCTTGCGTGCGCGGTGGATGTACGTGTGTGTGCATGCCGGCAATTGCGTGCATGGTGTGTGTACGTGTGTGTGCAGCAGCCCCTTGCGTGCGCGGTGTGTGTACATGTGAGTGCCGTCGCCCCAAGCGTGCATTTTGTGTGTAAGTGTGTGTGCAGCCGCCCCTTGCGTGCGCGGTGTAGGTACGTGTGTGTGCAGCCGCCCAAGCGTGCGCGGTGTATGTACATGTGTGTGCACTCGCCCCTTGCGTGCATGGTGCATGTATGTATGTGTGTGTGCAGCCGCCCCTTGCGTGCGCGGTGGATGTACGTGTGTGTGCAGCCACCCCTTTCGTGAGCGGTGTATGTACATGTGAGTGCCGTCGCCCCAAGCGTGCATTTTGTGTGTAAGTGTGTGTGCAGCAGCCCCTTGCGTGCGCGGTGTATGTACGTGTGTGTGCAGCCGCCCCGTGGTTGCGCGGTGGATGTACATGTGAGTGGAGCCGGTCCTTGCGTGCGCGGTGTATGTACGTGTGTGTGCAGCCGCCCCTTGCGTGCGTGGTGTGTGTACATGTAAGTGCAGCCGCCCCTTGCGTGCGCGGTGTATGTACGTGTGTGTGCAGCCGTCCCTTGCGTGCGCGGTGTGTGTACGTTTGTGTGCAGCCGCCCCTTGCGTGCGCGGTGTGTGTACGTGTGTGTGAATCCTTGTCCTTGCGCGCATGGTGTATGTACATGTGGGTGCAGCCGCCCCTTGCGTGCGCGGTGTATGCCAGTGTGTGTGCATGCCGGCCCTTGCGTGCATGGTGTGTGTAAGTGTGTGTGCAGCCGCCCGAGCGTGTGTACATGTGTGTGCAGTTGCCCCTTGCGTGCGCAGTGGATGTACGTGTGTGTGCATGCCGGCAATTGCATGCATGGTGTGTGTACGTGTGTGTGCAGCCGCCCCTTTCGTGCGCGGTGTGTGTACGTGTGTGTGCACTCGCCCCTTGCGTGCGCGGTGTATGTACGTGTGTGCAGCCGCCCCTTGCGTGCGCGGTGTATGCCAGTGTGTGTGCATGCCGGCCCTTGCGTGCATGGTGTGTGTAAGTGTGTGTGCAGCCCCTTGCGTGCATGGTGTATGTACGTGTGTGTGCAGCCGCCCCTTGCGTGCGCGGTGTGTGTACGTATGTGTGCAGCCGCCCCTTGCGTGCGCGGTGTATGTACGTGTGTGTGCAGCCGCCCCTTGCGTGCGCGGTGTAGGTACGTGTGTGTGCAGCCGCCCCAAGCGTGCGCGGTGTGTGTACATGTGAGTGCAGCTGCCCCAAGCGTGCGCGGTGTGTGTACGTGTGTGTGCAGTTGCCCCTTGCGTGCGCGGTGGATGTACGTGTGTGTGCATGCCGGCAATTGCGTGCATGGTGTGTGTACGTGTGTGTGCAGCCGCCCCTTGCGTGCGCGGTGTGTGTACATGTGTGTGCAGCCGCCCCTTGCGTGCGCGGTGTAGGTACGTGTGTGTGCAGCCGCCCCAAGCGTGCGCGGTGTGTGTACATGTGTGTGCAGTTGCCCCTTGCGTGCGCGGTGGATGTACGTGTGTGTGCATGCCGGCAATTGCGTGCATGGTGTGTGTACGTGTGTGTGCAGCAGCCCCTTGCGTGCGCGGTGTGTGTACATGTGAGTGCCGTCGCCCCAAGCGTGCATTTTGTGTGTAAGTGTGTGTGCAGCCGCCCCTTGCGTGCGCGGTGTAGGTACGTGTGTGTGCAGCCGGCCCTTGCGTGCGCGGTGTATGTACATGTGTGTGCACTCGCCCCTTGCGTGCATGGTGCATGTATGTATGTGTGTGTGCAGCCGCCCCTTGCGTGCGCGGTGGATGTACGTGTGTGTGCAACCACCGCTTTCGTGAGCGGTGTATGTACATGTGAGTGCCGTCGCCCCAAGCGTGCATTTTGTGTGTAAGTGTGTGTGCAGCAGCCCCTTGCGTGCGCGGTGTATGTACGTGTGTGTGCAGCCGCCCCGTGGTTGCGCGGTGGATGTACATGTGAGTGGAGCCGGTCCTTGCGTGCGCGGTGTATGTACGTGTGTGTGCAGCCGCCCCTTGCGTGCGTGGTGTGTGTACATGTAAGTGCAGCCGCCCCTTGCGTGCGCGGTGTATGTACGTGTGTGTGCAGCCGTCCCTTGCGTGCGCGGTGTGTGTACGTGTGTGTGCAGCCGCCCCTCGCGTGCATGGTGAGTGTAAGTGTGTGTGCAGCAGCCCCTTGCGTGCATGGTGTGTACGTGTGTGTGCAGTTGCCCCTTCACTATACTTTTCGTCCGAGGGTAGTAAAAATGATCCGAGGCGTAAATTACGAGGTCTTATCTTACTACCTAGATACGAGGCGTGAGATCCAACGCCGTAATCATTACTACCTATCATCCTACGTGGTAATTTTACTAGCCGTAAGTAAGAGTAACGTTACGACTGCACATCTTTGGTAGTACATTACCGACAGAGTAAATTACCGCGACGGGTCTTGGTTGGTAATCTACCACCTGTAGATTAGGTGCCAGTGATCCGATGCTGTAAGATACGTTTCAGTAAGTTACTTCGGGGATCTTTGCCTGTACACGGCCAGATGGATAATTATATTGTAATGGAGAAGTGGGAGAACGTGCGTGTCTATTAGCAAATGCAGCGAAATATAAAAATGTAGTTATCAGCCTTTTTCGCCTATTCAGCAGTTGTCGTTGTCGGCCGTTGTCATTAAGCGGCTATAGATTATGTGTGCTGGGGCCGGTGAAAAGACGCTAGCAAAGTTCGTCTGAATGGCGTCCAATAGAGGGGATTTTATTCTTAGTGGATTGTTGGACGAGGAGAAGGCGAGGTTGCTGGCGGAGAATGCGAAAGAGCAGAGGGAAGCAGCGGAAGCCGTGCGTGGAAGATGAGGTAACGGGATGGAGTGTGGGCCCTGGCTTCTGGTTATGAAATGATGGCGGTTGCAGGCCAGCCGTGCTCGCTGGTAATGGGTGCGTGGTGTTGAAATCCAAGTTCTGCGCGTATTCTGTTTTTTGGTCAATGATTGAAGGGATGTCGCCTTGTTTTATTTTTGTGCATCTGCGTCCCGTCGTGACTGCCTCGTCATGGACGCCCAGGGGTAGAAGTTCGAACGAGGGAATGATTTTTCAAACGCCTGGATATGTTATGATAGTACGAATAAATGGTAATGGGTAGAGGCGGCCAAAATTTTGTTGGAAGTGTGCCAACGCCGCACATACGACTTGAACAACCCTAGGTATCTTAGGAAAAGGAAACACGGATACGTCGGAGTGGAGGAAGAGGAAGACGATGACGATGGTGAAGACGGAGAGGTTTACAATGGAGGCCTTGAGAATGGGGAGACATTGAAGCAGGAGAGCAGGGTAGCGGTGAGTGGCCCGTCATGAATTACATTGTGGTTGCAGTTGTTAGCGAGGCGTGTTGATTGCTTCTTGCCGCGGGTAATCGCTAGCGTGCATAACCTTCTTTTTTCAACAGGTGTTCTGGTGCATTGACTGCCGCAAAGCAATTCATGGGACTGATTATGTGCCTATCATGCCGTTTGGGAATCATACATTGCCAACATTTCGTGTTTAGAAGGCGCGCCTTCAGAAGCATATTCAGCACCGCACGAGCCAGGTGCTGAAGGCGTGCTTGGAGAGGAAGGGGTATAAAGTGCGCATGACCGCATCGAAGAAGAAGAAGCAGCAGGAATCGGGCAAGACCATGATAACCGAGCCAGGATTGGCTTTCGTGCATGCAGTACATGGTGCGGCGCAGGCAGTGAATGCTGCATCGATTGCAGCGGTGCAGCCTGTGGCCATGGCGGTGCAGGGCGCGGGTCCTGAAGTGTGGGCGTTGGCGAAGCAGATTCACGATGCTGTCATGGCCACGTTGTGAAGCCAAGGAATGGGTGTTGGTTCCAGTCAGGTGCCTCGCCCGGAGGAAGCTTTTCTGCTGTAAGCAGAGGTGCGGCATCAAGCATTTGCAATCGCCATGAGAGCAGTGGAGATGTCAGCGGCATGAAGCATTTGCAATCGCCATGAGAGCAGTGGAGATGTCTGCGGCATTGGGAGATCTGCAGACAATTGCAGGAGGACATTGTGCGGTACGCTTGTAGGGTGTAAGCTGTGTTGTTCCGCTCGCTAATGGACATGTGCCCCTGTAACCTCTTCCAGGCTAGTATCTGCTATCCACCTCTTCAGGCTTGAAAAGTAAATTGCTGTACGGTTCACAATTGGCATGGCTTGACATGCACGCGTCCTTGACTGTGGTCTGCATGGGTTTGGGGTTTAGCGGTTTACATCAGACTCTGCTGTGTATCTGCTTAATCAGCCGACGTGTCACATGGGGACAGCAACGGCGCTGGGATGCAGCCCGGTGTGAATGCGAGTAAGGTACGCGCTGGCATGCATGGCGGATGGGGCGTGGAAGCCACGACCCACGTTTTTGTGTGTGCACGGGGGGCTAGGGGGCAAGTCGTTGTGTTGCTGCCATCCATATGGCCATGGATATGCGGGAAGCTTTCCCTGTACCCATACTTAATGATGCATGGACTGGTTGTGACAGCCAAGGGTTTAGCTGTCGTGGGTTTGCTGAGTGATCATGGCAGTCTGCTAGGCTGGTGCTAGAACAGCCATAGCGCGGTTACTGCTATGTCTTGCCCGTGCTAACTGATGCTGCAGCCATGCGTGGAGCGCGAATCGTCCCGTGAGGAGAAGGAGGAGGCGGGGCCGGTGCACCCATGGGCAGGGCCGGAGAAGAAGGACGCGGAGCACCCAGTGTGGGAGAAGGAGAAGGCGGGGAAGCACTGAAGCTCCACCCCATGTCAGGCCTCTAGTATAGGTGCCAGTTAACTAAACCCATGCACGTGCAGGTTGTAGCTCAGAATGTATTTAAAATCATATGCCCCTTTTCAGGTATATGTGTAACAGTGACTCCCAACGGATATATGTTCCTAATTTATTAAATTCTTACTGAATAATTGTTGTCTTTATGAACCCATGAAGAGCAAAGCCCGGTGGGGAGTACATGTAACGCATTACCACGAGAAGGGGTCCCCACACCGCATTTCTTCGCTCTCTGTTCCTATGCAGAACAAGAAGAGGTGGAAGACCAATGTCCCGGCTCACACGCCAGCCCATGTGGGTAAGCCCCCTCCCCCAAAGCGGAAGGGGCGCTTTGGGGAGAAGTGTAGTGAGGATTTTGTAGACTAGATAGCTTAGAGTTAGCTTATTTCGATGTTGCGGCTTGACCCACCTCTACCCATTCAGCAAGGAATATGCATGTGCTGCATGATCTCCCAACGGAGGCATGTTATAATTTTATTTGATTCTTTAATGTAGTGTCTTGGGGCATGATGCAGATGAGATTTGTAACTTCCGTGTAATTATGTTTCTAAAGAGATTAGCATAGTACTCTAAACATGCCCATGCGCATGACACGCAAGTACTAACTTACTTACACCAGACCTGGCAATAAACAAGCATTGATGGGATGGACCCAGCGATACATAATGGGCGTGCATGCGTAAAAAATATACACTATGCATGGCCCAATGGGCATGCATTCAAATAATTACAAATGAAGGCCGCCATGAGAGCACTGAAGCTAAACCAGACCGGGCCACAATTAACCCTCCAGCACCAAAGTTCCACTGCATCATGTAAGACAAGCCATCCATCCATCCATCCATCCATCCATCCATCCATCCATCCATCCATCCATCCATCCATCCATCCATCCATCCATCCATCCATCCATCCATCCATCCATCCATCCATCCATCCATCCATCCATCCATCCATCCATCCATCCATCCATCCATCCATCCATCCATCCATCCATCCATCCATCCATCCATCCATCCATCCATCCATCCATCCATCCATCCATCCATCCATCCATCCATCCATCCATCCATCCATCCATCCATCCATCCATCCATCCATCCATCCATCCATCCATCCATCCATCCATCCATCCATCCATCCATCCATCCATCCATCCATCCATCCATCCATCCATCCATCCATCCATCCATCCATCCATCCATCCATCCATCCATCCATCCATCCATCCATCCATCCATCCATCCATCCATCCATCCATCCATCCATCCATCCATCCATCCATCCATCCATCCATCCATCCATCCATCCATCCATCCATCCATCCATCCATCCATCCATCCATCCATCCATCCATCCATCCATCCATCCATCCATCCATCCATCCATCCATCCATCCATCCATCCATCCATCCATCCATCCATCCATCCATCCATCCATCCATCCATCCATCCATCCATCCATCCATCCATCCATCCATCCATCCATCCATCCATCCATCCATCCATCCATCCATCCATCCATCCATCCATCCATCCATCCATCCATCCATCCATCCATCCATCCATCCATCCATCCATCCATCCATCCATCCATCCATCCATCCATCCATCCATCCATCCATCCATCCATCCATCCATCCATCCATCCATCCATCCATCCATCCATCCATCCATCCATCCATCCATCGGGGTATAGTCCTAGTACAGCCATGCTACGTCCTGGCTATGATGAGATTACTTGCCCACGCTCCTAGTGTTATGCCATGCTCACATGAGTCTTATTGCACCCACAGATTGCCGGATCGTTAGCGTGTCCGTTTAGCTAGCGTTCCCGAATGCAGCTGTGGCATGCCTTAGGCATGAAGGAGACTGGGGGTCTCTGCCCTTTCTCCTGTTGTGCACACACAGGATTAAAAGCACTTCGGTGCTCCGTGACTCCCCAACAGGAGCACGTGTTTAATAATTAATTAATTAATGAATCGGGGTTACTAATGCTCCTTGACTCCCTAATGGGGGCATGAGTTTAATAAATGAATTAAGTAGTTAGTTAATTAATCAGGTTGATTCAGATGAGGTCTGTGCTGGTTCCTTGTGGACTGGCCAGCCAGGGAGATATCTTCTTACATGGTCAGGCCCTTGCCGACCATGTAAGAACCTGTTAGGCGACGCAGTGGCCAACATTGGACATACCGCCATATGTTTGTCTCCGCGATATGATTTTAGCTGACATGCAGAGCACAGACACTGTTGGCGTCATCCGCTCAACCCCTCTTATTCATACATGGGACCTCGGATATGTAGGATTAGTAGCGTTGCCCAGGCGGACATTGTCAAAGACTACGACCCCCCAGTTGTGGGTCCTAGGAAATTTAACAAGCATGATTGTCTCCTTGTTGATAGGCATTAATTCATCCTTGATGATAGGCATTGCTTGCGTGCAAGATTAGCTCGAGGCCCATATTTTAGACTACTAGCTGAGCTGTGGACATACATGTAGTTATTGACGTCTTGACGGATATTGACGTCTTGGGGGACTTCCACTATATCTTCTTTGGGGAATTCAGAGATCCCGGTCCCCCAACATGGACATGAGACTAATTAAAATCAATTAATCAATGTCATGAATAGAGCGCGTTCATGACGTTCAGTCATGAACAGAGCCCTAACCTTAAACACATAAGAAAACAATTATGGCGGGCCATGTGACCAATGTAAGAAGCTTAGCCCCCAAACATATTGTTGTCTCACGTAATGAATCACTTGCTGATCAACAAATCGATGGTTATCTCATAGGCACAATGTACCTCTGACCATCATTGCTGGCCCATGCATGCATGCACCAATGGCAGCCTACATGACACATACATCGCTTATTTGCCATGTAAAAAATGCGACAAAGTGTCCATATAGGTACTCATAGATTAGCACAAATTCCTTAGCACGATGTGGACAACTTTACTTAACGGTGAAAGCCTGTCTCGCCCTTATTGCCTTGAGGGTTCCCGGCGATAGGTCCTGTCTGTTGGTCGACATTTTTCTTTTGCAGCTGGCCATCGTCGGTAGGTATGAATGATCTCGATGCTAGCAATTACGATGATGATACCCGAGGTAGTCTATACCTAGGATCGAGAGCTTCTTCTTGTATGGCAATGCCGGCAGTTAACTATTACTCCGAATAAAGAGTTAAGAGGTTGGCCCTCGGCAGTCGGCATGGCGATCACGGAGCGATGACGGGGCGATGACGGGGCGATGACGGGGCGTTGACGCGCGTGATGAATAGGATCTGTTTGACAGGCGGCGGCTATTGGTAATATAGATTGTTGATTAAGAGAAGAGTTTAGATGTTGGCCCGTGGGCGATGACGGTGACGGCGTCACCGTCATCGCCCTCGACGGGCGTCATGAATACGACCTTTTTGATATGCGGCGGCTATTGGTAATATAGGTCGTTGACTACTACTCCGAATACAAATGTAAAGAGGTTGGCCCTCGGCTGGCTCGGCATGGCGATCACGGGGCGATGACGGGGCGATGACGGGGCGTTGACGCGCGTGATGAATAGGATCTGTTTGATAGGCGGCGGCTATTGGTAATATAGATTGTTGATTAAGAGAAGAGTTTAGATGTTGGCCCGTCGAGGGCGATGACGGTGACGGTCGTCACCGTCATCGCCCTCGACGGGCGTGATGATAAGCCCATGTTTGATATGCGGCAGCTATTGGTAGTATAGGTCGTTGACTATCACTCCGAATAAAGAGTTAACAGGTTAAGGCCCTCGGCCGGGCGATGACGGGGCGATGACGGGGCGTTGACGCTCGTGATGAATAGGACCTGTTTGATAGGCGGCGGCTATTGCTAATATATAGGTCGGATATTTGTGTACCACCCCCCTCCTTCCCGCGGCAGGTACGCAGCGACCCGCTGTTGCATGTCCTGGCTGCAATTGTGTATCACTTGTACGGTATTTGTGTATCACTTGTAGCGTATTTGTGTATCACTTGTCCTCCTTCCCACGGCAGGTACGCAGCGACCCGCTGTTGTCCTGGCTGCAATTGTGTATCACTTGTACGGTATTTGTGTATCACTTGTAGCGTATTTGTGTATCACTTGTCCTCCTTCCCACGGCAGGTACGCAGCGACCCGCTGTTGTCCTGCCTGCAATTGTGTATCACTTGTACGGTATTTGTGTATCACTTGTAGCGTATTTGTGTATCACTTGTCCTCCTTCCCACGGCAGGTACGCAGCGACCCGCTGTTATACTGGCGGTATTTGTGTATCACTTGTAGCGTATTTGTGTATCACTTGTACGGTATTTGTGTACCACCACCCTCCATGGCCCATGCAGCCCGGCCCGGCATCGTGCCGTCGCCGACCCGACAACGTTTTCTCGAACAACACGAATTTGAATTTTAGGGACTGGAGCGGCTGGCACGCTAGCGGCACGACCAACGGAACAGAGAACCGAGAAACTGTGGCCGCCAGGAGGATAAAGGTTTCAAGGCGCATGCGTTTGAGGCTAGCCAGAACCGAATGCGAGGTTTTACTTTATCAAACCGATGTATATCAATGTGGCCAGAATTCTTTTCCAGTTGCGGGGTCGTGTGTCGCCAATTTGTTGTTGGGCCGGGCACTTTAATCGTGATTGCAAGAAGTCAGTTCACGACGCCGTTAGCGTGGCATTTATGTACAGCAATTCATCGTTCGGCTTCTTTATCCTATCGGCAACTCCTCACGACGTGTGAGCGTGAGTCGGTTGTCGTGTGAATGGACACTTTCTGGGAAAGTAAGTCACTAGAGGGCCAATTTCACCGATCGCAAAACATTTACCCAGTTTGGGCAGATAGACCTGGCTAAATACGAGGGCGAGCGGAAGTAATTGTTGATGCATAGCCATCTGCTTCCTGCGCTTTGTAATTGTAATGAGTTGTTCGCAAATTGGCGTCTCTACCGGTTACTCCTCTGTGCACAGCTGGCGACCAAGAAGACTTCATTGGCAGCCGGACTGCGGATGCGCGTCGTTGGAATATTAGCAACGTTAACATGTTTGCTGCGTTTTTTGTGAAGCTTGTCTAGCCGACTGCATTTGGGAGACTTGGCAAGGTTGCCTCCAATCGTTGAAGTCACAACCTGGGTGTCAATTCACGTTTACTAGCCACGGTCATAGTAACATTCTAATGGCATTTGTCCCAGTTTCAACATTGGTTTTCACTCTGATCTGATGGAGTGAAGGGCCTAGCTCCGTGGTTTTGTGTCATTGTAGCAGTTTAGTCGCCTGCTAACGTAGTGAATCTTCCATCCCACCTCTCCCACCCCCACCCGCACTTCTCCTACTCTCTCTCTCTCTCTCTCTCTCTCTCTCTCTCTCTCTCTCTCTCTCTCTCTCTCTCTCTCTCTCTCTCTCTCTCTCTCTCTCTCTCTCTCTCTCTCTCTCTCTCTCTCCTCTTCCCACCACCCGCTCTCTTGTCCCTCCCCCACCCCTCCTCTCTCTTTCCCTTTTCCTTGGCTGTTGAGAAGGACTGGGGTGAAAACTCCAGACCGTTGGTGGCTGCCTTCAAGCAGGAAGTTTCAAGGATCAACAAGTTTTTGTGAGCTGTCTGATATGGTCACTGCTGCGACAAAGGTGAGTTATCTTGTTTTTCATGCAATTTTTTTGCTGTAGCTAGGTAAGCCGGCCATTTTGTACTCCCCTTTCTTTTGCTCTCACGATTTATTCTTGTTGTGGTTTATATGGTCCCGTTAAGTGGCATGCATTATCATTATCCACATTAGTGTGAGAAACCATCCGCAGTGTTGTAGCTTGCATCTATAACAACAGTTTTTGCTGCCGCCGCCACTGCTATTACCAACATTAAGTCATTCTTGCTTTCTAAGCACTCTTTTTCCTCTTAGGCTGTTGGTTGGGATACCAGCCACCCTTGCACGCATAAATTCAAGCACCGGGTGCATGTGAAAACACAACCAAGGCAAGAATGTCCCCCTCTCGCAATATCCCACCCACGCAACGCACCCAATGCAGCAAGAATGGGACCACCTTGTTGCCATGAGCTCTAGCACCGTTGCCACCCCTAGCTTTCTACTGTTCCCGTCCATCCTTATTTACACTGGCTGCTTTGCTTGCATTTCTGGCTCAGTGCCAGTTTGCACTTGCTAGCTTGCTAAGACAATAATGCAGCTTGCAAACGGCAAGGGCAAGCACCCGGGTAAGAGCAAAGGCAACCGCACGAGCAAAGGAAAGGGAAACTGGAAGAGCAAGCACAAGGCCAAGGAAAGGACAAAGGCACTTGTGCTTGCCAAAAGGGCAGGCTCAAGGGAAATGACAAGGGCAAGGGCAGGGGCAGGCACAAGGGAAGCGGATAAGGGCAAGGGCAGGCGCAAGGGAAAGAGATTAGGACAAGTCAAGCACGAGGGAACGGACAAGGGCAAGGGCAGGCACAAGGGAAAAGATGAAGACAAGGGCAGGCACTAGGGAAAGGATGAGGGCAACGGCAAACACTGGGGATCAAAGGATAGGGGCAAGGGCAGATGCTAGGGTAACAGTTAGGGCAAAGGCAGGCACAAGAGAAGAATAAGGGGCCGTGAAGTATAAGTGGAAATGCGGGTGGCGACATGGGGTTCGATCGGGCCTGCTGATGCAAATGCAGATTTCAACTGCAGTGACAAACACAAGCGTAGACATAGGCAACGACAAATTCCTTGCATGCGTGCCTTGCTCTTCACCGGCTGGCTCGTTTGCTAGTTGTCTAACAGTTTCTACCGATAAACATCACTTGCCATTGTAAGGTCTGCCTTGCTGCCGTGCTAGTGGGTAGCTGGGTGATCGTGCTTGTTCCTTGTCAAGGGAGGGATGCATGTGGAGTAGGTGGGTGGGTGTGCTTGTTCCTTGCCAAGGAAGGGATGCACAAAGGTTAGATAGGTGCACGTGCTTGTTTCTTGTCAAGGGAGGGACGCACAAAGGGTAGGTGGGGGCACATGGTTGTGCCTCGTCAAGGGCGGGATGCACGAAGGGTAGGTGGGGGCATGTGGTTGGTCCTTGTCTTTTCACCGCCCAAGCGATGGCGATGTAGCATGCATTATACATTTATTCGTGCATTAAAAATCACTTTCCTTACAAGCGGCCTTAGCCGACTCCATCTGCCGTTGCCATTTCTCCGTATTGCATTGTCCGGACACGGTTTTTGTGTCGCAGGTCTTCCCCCGTAAAGGCACAAGCTGCCTGCGCGCGGAATTATGTGCAGACACCTCGGTTTCCAACACGACGGCTTCCCGCACATATCGAGCTCTGGATGTACAACATCTTCCCCCGGCGCACTTGCTCCCGGATGGAGCTTCTGTGCGGTGCCGACATCCCCGGAGCTGTCCTGCGCACCGCATGGAAACAGTATTTCAAGCCACGAAGAGAAGCCACGAATTTGATATTGACTTGATATTGTCGTCAGAAGACTTGATATGCTATTTTCTGTGAAGGCGTTGGATTTTTGTGCATGACATGTAATCCTGCATTTAATAATGAAATTTTTTATGAAATAGGAACTCGTCTTGCATGAGCCTTGCTGCAAATGCCATTCATTTTTTTCCCCCGGGTAAATGGGTGTTAGGGTTAGGTTGACCGAAATGATAAGTGAAATCAAAGTGAAATTCTGATAAGTGACATGCGTACTGCAATTCAGAACGACATAGCGACATGATTGTAGTACCGGTAGTGTACGCGAGAAGCATACGACGTCGTAACCTACGGGACCGAGTACCGGGATCGTAAATTACCAACTCGTAGATTACTACGTCGCAAATTACTACCTCGTACCTTACTACCTCGTAAATTACTACCTCGTACATTACTACCTCGTACCTTACTACCTCGTACATTACTACCTCGTACATTACTACCTCGTAATTACTACCTCGTAAATTACTACCTCGTAGTTTACGACGTCGGATCTTACCTCGGATCTAATTCGTAACTTACGAGAAAGATCCGACCTCGTATGTAAACCGTAAGAGTAAAAGCGGAGTAAATTACCACCTCGTAATTTACGCCTCGGATCATTTTACCACCCTCGGACGAAAAGTATAGTGTTGCGTTTGGTGTATGTACGTGTGTGTGCAGCCGGCCCTTGCGTGCGCGGTGTGTGTACATGTGAGTGCAGCCGGCCCTTGCGTGCGCGGTGGATGTACATGTGTGGGCAGTTGCCCCTTGCGTGCGCGGTGTATGTACATGTGTTTGCACTCGCCCCTTGCGTGCGCGGTGGATGTACATGTGTGTGCAGCCGAACCTTGCGTGCATGGTGTGTGTACCTGTGCGTGAAGTCGCTCCTTGCGTGCATGGTGTGTGTACGTGTGTGTGCAGCCGCCCCTTGCGTGCGCGGTGTAGGTACGTGTGTGTGCAGCCGCCCCTTGCGTGCGCGGTGTATGTACGTGTGTGTGCAGCCGGCCCTTGCGTGCATGGTGTGTGTACGTGTGTGTGCAGCCGGCCCTTGCGTGCGCGGTGGATGTACATGTGTGTGCAGTCGCCCCTTGCGTGCGCGGTGTAGGTACGTATGTGTGCAGCCGCCCCTTGCGTGCGCGGTGTATGTACGTGTGTGTGCAGCCGCCCCGTGGTTGCGCGGTGTATGTACATGTGTGTGCAGTTGCCCCTTGCGTGCGCGGTGTATGTACGTGTGTGTGCAGCCGGCCCTTGCGTGCGCGGTGGATGTACATGTGAGTGCAGCCGGCCCTTGCGTGCATGGTGTGTGTACGTGTGTGTGCAGCCGCCCCTTGCGTGCATGGTGTATGTACATGTGAGTGCAGCCGGCCCTTGCGTGCATGGTGTGTGTACGTGTGTGTGCAGCCGCCCCTTGCGTGCGCGGTGTATGTACGTGTGTGCGCACTCGCCCCTTGCGTGCGCGGTGTATGTACGTGTGTGTGCAGTTGCTTGCCCTTGCGTGCGCGGTGGATGTACGTGTGTGTGCAGCCGCCCCTTGCGTGCGCGGTGTGTGTACGTGTATGTGCAGCCGCCCCTTGCGTGCATGTACATGTGTGAAGAAATAAGCAATAGTGAATGAAATAGTAAAAAGAAAATCATTCCAGCATATGTATGTACAAGTTTTTAGTAGTACACTATGACTATCGTCAAATATAACAATTTTCTATATTTTCATACACACACGAACAACACACCCAACACACACACACACTATGTTTGCACCCAAGACACACACCAACACCTAAAAACAAGACACCAACACACAAGACAGCCATGCAACACACACCCAACACACACACGCAACACACACATAACACACCTAAGTATAGTTGTTATAACACACAACACATAGGTACATCCCGCCCCCCCACACACAACACCAACACATGACAATTAACAGGCCACAACACACACACTGACACACATGCCCCAACACACACACACACATGCCCCAACACACACACACATGCCCCAACACTGCACACACAACAACACCCAAACACACACCACACACACAAAAGACACCCAACACACATACCGAAAACACGCACACACAACACCTACTAAAAACAAGACACCAACACACAAGACACCCAACACACACCCAACACACACACACACACACAATGTTTGCACCGGTCGGCCCACGACACCCACACCCAACACACACATAACACACCTAAGTAACACACAACACACACGTACATCCCCCCCCCCCACACACAACACCAACACATGACAATTAACATGCCACAACACACACACATGCCCCAACACACACACACACATGCCCCAACACTGCACACACAACAACACCCAAACACATACCACACACACACAAGACACCCAACACACATACCGAAAACACGCACACACAACACCTACCAAAAACACCAAACACACAAGACACCCAACACACACCCAACACACACACACACACAATGTTTGCACCCACGACACACACACCAACACCTAAAAATAAGACACCAACACACAACACACGTACACGTACATCCCCCCCCCCACAACACCAACAATAACATGCAAACAACACACACACAACACACCTAAGTCACACACACAACACACACGTACTTTCCCCCCCCCCACACCCAACACCAACACACAAGACACTTTGCACACACCCTACACACACCCACACCCTTTATGAACACATGTACACCCAACACACACACGCAACACACACCTAGGTCGATCACACACAACACACACAAAACACACCTAAGTCACACACAACACACACGTACACCCCCCCACACAAACCCAATACCAACACACAAGACACTTGGCCCCCCCCCACCCACCCACACACCCACACCCACACCCACACCACACATCCAACACACACAACACACACACTACACACTTAAGTCACACACAACACACACATAACACACCTAAGTCACACACAACACACACGTCCATCCCCCCCTCACACTCAACACCAATACATGACAATTAACATGCACACAACACACACACGCACACGCCCCAACACACACACACACAACATACATACACAGAGCACACACACACGCCTCAACACACATACCGAACACACACACACAAGACACCCAACACACATACCGAACACACACACACACACACTATGTTTGCACCCGACATACACACACCCAACACCTACTAAAAACAAGAAACCAACACACAAGACACCCTACACACACACAACACACACACACACAACACATATCCAACACAAACAACACACACACCTAAGTCACACACACAACACACCTACTAAGTCACACACACAACACACATGTACCTCCCCCCCCCCACACCCAACATCAACACACAAGACACTTTGCACACACCCTACACGCCCCCGCACCTTCATGAATGCACCCAACACACACACACAACACACACGCCCCAACACACATACCCAACATTCACACAACACACCCAACATATAAGGGTAAATATGGTTTAGGAGTGTAGGGGTTTAGGGTTTAAGGCCTACCATACACCCGTATGTAAAAATGCAACAACACGCCAAGTCATCCGCCACCATGCAAAAATATATAAACACAACTGGTCATCCTCAACAAGAATGCCCATTTTAGTACCTAATCCGCACTTGGCACTTGTCCAGTTTCGTAAGTCCAACGGCCGTTGGCTTTGAGAAATTAAGATATGCGACATGCGCCATGCAGCCAAGCTAAAGTATAGGCTGATTGCCCTGTATGTAACATTAGTAAGGTGAACGACCGTCGACAAAAAAACACATGCGACATACAAACACCAATTTTACACAGTAATGTTTGGAATGACGTACCGTAATTTCGGCGTCCACCTTCTTCGCAATTGTGAACCAGCCCTGTCGCGTGTTGTCCGGATGTCCTTCCCACTTGCCCTTCGTGACCTTTGCGACGCTCAGGTAGCACACGATTGCAGTTAAGGGTTCTCGGTCGTCTGGGTTCCAGAAGAAGCGTCGGGCGTCCGATCCGGAGGAGGAGCACCTCTCGAAGTATTTTACGTACATTACCCAGTTGCCTTTCTTAAAAACCTCGCCCCCCCCCCTGTATGTTTGTTTAAACACTCATCCTTGTCGAGTTGGTGGGCGACTCGAACAACTTTCGCCAACCAGTACGGGTGGTCGGGCACATGGTCCTTGTGCCCCCTCTCAGATGCGACTGCGACGGCCTCCCCCTCCTGCAAACCACGCCCCAACTCGTTTCTTGCCGTTTGAACGTGGTTCAGGCGGGTTCCCGGATATCGCGTGGGGTTCCGCGACTTACTCGCCTGGAGTTTTACAGTCCACGACGAGCTGCTCCAATCGTTTGGGCATGTCGTCCACTTGCCCTCTCGGCACTCCGCACAACTGAAGCATGAAAAACGCCTGAGCTTTACCACCTCGACCCGCTCGCCCTTTTTGTCCAGTCGCCACTGGTGTGCCGTGGAGATATCTCGGATCGGGCCTCGCTCCTTACCGGACGTGAGAATCTGCAATTGTAATCCATGAAACAACATCACAGCACATTTCCCAACTCCAACGGCCGTTGGCACTCAACAATTATAAGATTTCCCAACTCCAACGGCCGTTGGCCCTTGGAAACTTTATATAAGTACATTTCTCAACTCCAACGGCCGTTGGCACTCAACAATTATACGATTTTCCAGCTCCAACGGCCGTTGGCCTTATGAAACTTCAAACTGCATCAAGGAAGCTGTCCTCTGTAAAGTGTAACCAGAGACAAATTATAGAACTGCACTTGACCACCAGAAAGCAACTGTCTTTACTTACGTTATCGAGAAGAAATGCCCGTCGAACCACGTCCGATTGTGCCGATGGTCGACTCGAGTCTTTGCCGGTTCTCCAATCCCGGTTCAGGTAGGCCACCAGTGCCTCCACCGTATTCAGGTTCCGATTGTCCTCCTGCATCTGCGCTCTTTTGAGGATGCTTTTGACCGTCCCCCCCTCCCCGTCCGACTCCCCCTTCCCATGTCCTGCACACGAGTAGTTCCACTCCAATGATTCCAAGTCGGGGTCGGCCTCGAGCAGGTCCGCAGCCATCGCCAACACATACCGGGATTGGAACTGCTCCTTACAGTTGTCGGACCAACTGATCCAGTTCCTCACCTCCACCCCCTCCTCCCTCAGCACGTTAAGGGTATTCTTCATCACGAACTCCAGGGTCTGGGCATTCCTCGGTACGTCCTTCCCCATGTAATCGTGCTTCACCCTTTTGATTTCCAGCGATACGGGATCACGGTACATCACGATCACCGGCATCAGGACGTAACTACTTGGGTACCAGTACTGCGCCTGCAACTGTTTCTGCAGGTGGTCCGAATAGTTCTCCGAGTAGTCCATCAGGACCACCACCGTTCCCAGCGGCATCACGTCAATGCACTCCTTGTAAGCGTGGTGCTGCCAGGCCCATGTATGGACGTGAATGGCGAATTCCGGGAAGCGCGCCGTAATGAGTTCATGGAGCTCCGAGAGGGTTGACTTGATGAGTTTTTGCTGCAGGTTCATTTGCGGCGCCACATCCTCCTCCTGCAACACAACACACCCGCGCACCATGGATTGACCGAAGAATGGAAGTCAGCAGCTGGGAATTTCCCAACGCCAACGGCCGTTGGAAGTATGAAAGTCTACATATATATATTCAACGATGCAAATATACATGCCCGCGCACCATGGATTGACCGAAGAATGGAAGTCAGCAGCTGGGAATTTCCCAACGCCAACGGCCGTTGGAAGTATGAAAGTCTACATATATATATTCAACGATGCAAATATACATGCTTACCGTCCCACGGGGCGCTGTGCCCTCCTTTATGAAGTCGAACCACGTGTACTTCTTTGTCCACCCCTTCATCTGGTCCGTCACGATGAACTCGGAAATCCCACACTCGTTGCACGTCCCTTCCAAGCAGTTCATTGGGACGTTAACGAACGGGCCGCCCGTCCTCCCCCCTCCTTGCCCCCCCTCCCCCCTCTCAGCCCTGTGGCAGGTGAAACGTCGAACGAAATCATGGGCATTGTCAGGCACGGAAGGGATACCCTCCCTCTCCTCGATCTCCAGCGTGCTCTTCAACTCCTTGACGCCTTTGGCGAAGGCAGAGAGCAGAGACTCGAAGACGACGTGCTTTTCGCATGCGCACAAGTCCCGGTCCTTCCACACGCCCTTTACGCACTTGGGCATGAACTCCACGAACTTCGTGTACCCCACCTTGTACCTTGTCCCGTCCGCAGTCGTCACGATACCTCCCTTGTACGGCGACGCGTCAGAACAGAACCGCTTGTAAATCGTTTCAAGCGAGTCCAAATAGTACCTTCCGCCCTGGGAGGAAATGAGGATCCTGGCGTTTCCCTTCCTTTCGAACTCATTGACCACGTCCTTATGGTTGGGAGACGCCCTCGTGTTTAGGTCTGACAACCAGTAACTCCCGACGATGTCTTTGACCTCCTCCGGAAACTTGTCCGACCGTAAAGCACGAGGGGGCGCCTTCAGGGCGGGAAGGTCGCCCCCCATCCTCATTCCCCTTGCGGTCTGGATATCCTTGGGCGTGACGTGAAGCAGCCGCGCGAGAGTGCAATGCCCTTGATTGTTCATGCCGTCCTTTCCCAAGCACATTGACAGCACAGCGCACTTCGCGTTCCTGTGCTCATCCGACTTGCCCAATTCCTGGAAACCTTGCACGATATTAGCGACAACCTCCTGAGCGAAGGACTCCGACGCCTTTCTTTTCAGCGCAGGGCGGTACTGTTTCCCCATAACCTTCACAACCGCACCTGGCAGCCGCTCAAGCGCCCTCAAGCCTACTGCAGTTTTCGTGTTTTCAGTCTTGTGATTGTTGTCCTTCAGCAAGTATTCCATTGCGCTGGCCATGTCGAGGGCAAGTTGGTTGCCCTTGATCTCGACGTACTTGAGACTTAGGTCTTTGTTGTGCGCTTCACCTGCATCCGCGCGCATACAGAATCCAGACGAAGTTTTGACTTTTTATCAAATTATTGCTTTCCAACAATTACCCAATTTGTAGGTCCCAACGGCCGTTGGACCCCTGAAAGTACGCCTGAAACACGCCAACACATGCATTTTCGACACCCAACGGCCGTTGGACCCCCGAAAGTGGGCCTGAAACACGCCAACACATGCATTTTCGACACCCAACGGCCGTTGGACCCCTGAAAGCGGGCCGAAAACACGCCAACACATGCATTTTCGACACCCAACGGCCGTTGGACCCCTGAAAGTGGGCCTGAAACACGCCAACACATGCATTTTCGACACCCAACGGCCGTTGGACCCCTGAAAGCGGGCCGAAAACACGCCAACACATGCATTTTCTACACCCAACGGCCGTTGGACCCCTGAAAGTGGGCCTGAAACACGCCCTTTACATGCATTTTCGACACCCAACGGCCGTTGGACCCCTGAAAGCGGGCCGAAAACACGCCAACACATGCATTTTCGACGTCCAACGGCCGTTGGGCCCCTGAAAGCGGGCCGGAAACACGCTAACGCATGCATTTTAGACACCCAACGGCCGTTGGACCCCTGAAAGCGGGCCGAAAACTCGCCAACACCTGCATTTTTTACACGCCAGGATGTGAATTTCCGAATCCCAACGCACTTTTTATAACCTTAACGACCGTTGGAACCCAGAAATTCGACTGAAATGTTTCCATAACACACGTAACAACAAATTTGGTGGTCAACAACCCCGTAAATCCGTAACCCTGCACGCACCTCTTGCCGCCATAGCTCTTGTTCGCAGCAGGTGGGCCCTGAAGACGCCTTTTGGTCTTGCACCTGTTGGTTACAATTGCATGGCATACCAGCAATATATTGCACATAGCATTGTATTTCACACAATTATTATATTCATGCCACAAATAATAATAATAATTGTATTAAACATAGGGGGGCAGGTTGCATATTCGTTTCATTGCAGTCTAATATCAACATATTAAAAATTTCCATGCCCATAAACATTTTTGATATAGCTATTAGGTTGCTTATTATATTAAATCTTACCAGCCGTGTAGTGGTTTGCGGATTGCTTTATAGGCTTGCCACACCAACCCAAAAAAAAATGTTACGACGGGAGTTGAACCCGGGCCTACTAGACGTGTTCACGAGGTACTACGAGGATCAGCCAAGAATCTGTCCCGTACCGGTGTGGTTCACCAGTTCCGCACACTAGCATGGTCTCCGCGTCGCGCTCGTTCATTAAATTTCGGAGAAATTTTGCCTGCTTATATACGTTTTTGAAGCCCCTCGGCGTCGCGCCGTGAAAAGCTTCCTCCGCCAGGCGTCCAATCAGGTAGCAGGAATGTGAAAAAATGGGCTCGAGCTGTGTGCAGCGCCGCGTCCATGTGGCGCCACACGGCGTCAGGAGTCGGCGTGGCGCCATATATGGCGCTGCGAATTCCCTACCGTGTGGTCTGCAGCGCCACGTCACAGTTGCGACTGCAAGTATTTTTCAGCGCGGCGCCGTCCCGGCGCCGCGCCATATCGTTTGGCGCGTCAATTTTTTTCCCGCGCGCGGCGCCTTTTAGGCGCCGCGCCATTCCATTTGCGCGTCGGCATACCAGCACCAGGGAATTTGAATTTGCTGGTGCTGCGTTGGCGCTTTCCAGCCTCCCTGGAAGACCGACACCGTGGATGCACCTTGCACCCGAGCATCAACGGCGGGTATTCGCGACATCGGCCGAAAGTGACAACGATATTAGCAACCCGACAGCCATATTCAACTGAGCAACGCCATTGTCGACACACACGGTTAAGAAAGAGGTGAGCAATGGCGGTGGATGTACATGGATGCTTTTGACAGATAGTGGTTTTATGATTGGCGTAATCGGCCAGATAATTTTGTCGCTTTTTTGGTGTCGTGGTGCCGGTCGCTGACGGGGAAATGAATGGGTTTTTTTGGTGGTTCTCGTTTGGTTGCAGGGTTCTCGTTTGCTATCAGTTTTCTTTTTGCCGCCACCGCTGCCCCCGAAGGACAAGGATAAAAAATAAGAAACATCTATAAAAAGGTACGACGCGTGGTGTGTTGCGTGCTTTTTTTCTTGGTTTTCTCGCTCCCTTGCAGCTCAGGTTTGCTGGCACATGTATTTATGCATGCCAGATAACACAGGCTGTGTGTCTGACTTTTTTTCTTCCCTGTCATATGCGGTCCGCCTCTCTTTTTTCGTGTTTTGTTTTTTGTTCGTATCTTCTACGGTACAACGCGACATGTTCACGGCGTCATCTGCGCGGTGTCACTAGCTTCATTTTTGCCGCCACCGCCGCCCCCGGCCGGCCCCATTAAAAAAAAGAAACATCTATCTATAAAAGGTACGACGCGTGGTGTGTTGCGTGCTTTTTTTCTTGGTTTTCTCGCTCCCTTGCAGCTCAGGTTTGCTGGCACATGTATTTTTGCATGCCGGCACCACACCACATGTATTTATGCATGCCAGATAACACAGGCTGTGTGTCTGACTTTTTTTCTTCCCTGTCACATGCGGTCCGCCTCTCTTTTTTCGTGTTTTGTTTTTTGTTCGTATCTTCTACGGTACAACGCGACATGTTCACGGCGTCATCTGCGCGGTGTCACTAGCTTCATTTTTGCCGCCACCGCCGCCCCCGGCCGCCCCCATTAAAAAAAAGAAACATCGATCTATAAAAGGTACGACGCGTGGTGTGTTGCGTGCTTTTTTTCTTGGTTTTCTCGCTCCCTTGCAGCTCAGGTTTGCTGGCACATGTATTTATGCATGCCGGCACCACACCACATGTATTTATGCATGCCAGATATCACAGGCTGTGTGTCTGACTTTTTTTTGTCCCTGTCATATGCGGTCCGCCTCTCTTTTTTCGTGTTTTGTTTTTTGTTCGTATCTTCTACGGTACAACGCGACATGTTCACGGCGTCATCTGCGCGGTGTCACTAGCTTCAGTTTTGCCGCCACCGCCGCCCCCGGCCGGCCCCATAAAAAAAAAAGAAACATCTATAAAAAGGTACGACGCGTGGTGTGTTGCGTGCTTTTTTTCATGGTTCACCCCACTACACCCATCCATGCATGCCAGCACCCCATGACACCCATCCACGCATGCCAGCACCCCATGACACCCATCCATGCATGCCAGCACCCCATGACATCCATCCATGCATGCCAGCACCCCATGACACCCATCCATGCATGCCAGCACCCCATGACACCCATCCATGCATGCCAGCACCCCATGACACCCATCCATGCATGCCAGCACCCCATGACACCCATCCACGCATGCCAGCACCCCACTACACCCATCCATGCATGCCAGCACCACACCACATGTATTTATGCATGCCAGATAACACAGGCTGTGTGTCTGACTTTTTTTCGTCCCTGTCATATGCGGTCCGCCTCTCTTTTTTCGTGTTTTGTTTTTTGTTCGTATCTTCTACGGTACAACGCGACATGTTCACGGCGTCATCTGCGCGTTGTCACTAGCTTCAGTTTTGCCGCCACCGCCGCCACCGCCGCTTGCACCCGACAATAAAAAAAAAGAAACATCTATAAAAAGGTACGACGCGTGGTGTGTTGCGTGCTTTTTTTCATGGTTCACCCCACTACACCCATCCATGCATGCCAGCACCCCATGACACCCATCCACGCATGCCAGCACCCCCTCTAGGTATTTATGCATGCCAGCACCCCCCCTAGGTATTTATGCATGCCAGCACCCCCCCTAGGTATTTATGCATGCCAGCACCCCCCCCTAGGTATTTATGCATGCCAGCACCCCCCCTAGGTATTTATGCATGCCAGCACCCCCCCCGACGTATTTATGCTTGCCAGCACCCCCCCTCGGTATTTATGCATGCCAGCCCCCCCTTCTAGGTATTTATGCATGCCAGCACCCCAGCCGACGTATTTATGCATGCCAGCACCCCCCCCTAGGTATTTATTCATGCCAGCATCCCCCCTCGGTATTTATGCATGCCAGCCCCCCCCCTCGGTATTTATGCATGCCAGCACCCCCCCTAGGTATTTATGCATGCCAGCACCCCCCACATGTATTTATGCATGCCAGCACCCCCCCTAGGTATTTATGCATGCCAGCACCCCCCCTCGGTATTTATGCATGCCAGCACCCCCTCTAGGTATTTATGCATGCCAGCACCCCCCCTAGGTATTTATGCATGCCAGCACCCCCCCTAGGTATTTATGCATGCCAGCACCCCCCCT